>CAWVQA010000193.1:0-19164 GCA_963932145.1 Acanthosepion lycidas
GACGACGACGGACTCCTCCTCCTACTCGTCGCAGGTTACGCACTGAGCTTCCGAGGCGCGCGTCCGGCGACGGCAGACGAAGGCCGGCGACGCTCCTCCCAACGGGTGACACTTGAATGCTGTTCGTGTAACAACCTTTGCTTTTTTTGAGAAATTTCATGCCAACCGATACGGAAGGTGTGCGAAGAGCATAGAAACGACATTAGAACGACAACTGATGGCTTCAATTCGGTTTTCGAATTTTATTTTTCGAATTTTATTCAACAACATCGGCCACCAGCCACACGCACCGCTGCGACGAGCAGTGCCGAGGCGCACGACGCGCGTCCGGCTACGGCAAACGAAGCAAAGCCGCCGCCTTCTTCGCGCGCGGTGTCACTTAGGCATATCGAAACGATTCGACGGACTCGCGCCGTTACGCACTCGTAAGATTGCGAGGCAGGCAGGCAGGCAGGCGCAAGCGCGCGTCCGGTTACGGCAGACGAAGGCAGCAGCAGGCACCTTCGACGCATCACTTAGGAGGCATCGACGACGACGACGACGACGACGACGACGGACTCCTCCTCCTACTCGTCGCAGGTTACGCACTGAGCTTCCGAGGCGCGCGTCCGGCGACGGCAGACGAAGGCCGGCGACGCTCCTCCCAACGGGTGACACTTGAATGCTGTTCGTGTAACAACCTTTGCTTTTTTTGAGAAATTTCATGCCAACCGATACGGAAGGTGTGCGAAGAGCATAGAAACGACATTAGAACGACAACTGATGGCTTCAATTCGGTTTTCGAATTTTATTTTTCGAATTTTATTCAACAACATCGGCCACCAGCCACACGCACCGCTGCGACGAGCAGTGCCGAGGCGCACGACGCGCGTCCGGCTACGGCAAACGAAGCAAAGCCGCCGCCTTCTTCGCGCGCGGTGTCACTTAGGCATATCGAAACGATTCGACGGACTCGCGCCGTTACGCACTCGTAAGATTGCGAGGCAGGCAGGCAGGCAGGCGCAAGCGCGCGTCCGGTTACGGCAGACGAAGGCAGCAGCAGGCACCTTCGACGCATCACTTAGGAGGCATCGAAACGATTCGACGACGACGACGACGACGACGGACTCCTCCTCCTACTCGTCGCAGGTTACGCACTGAGCTTCCGAGGCGCGCGTCCGGCGACGGCAGACGAAGGCCGGCGACGCTCCTCCCAACGGGTGACACTTGAATGCTGTTCGTGTAACAACCTTTGCTTTTTTTGAGAAATTTCATGCCAACCGATACGGAAGGTGTGCGAAGAGCATAGAAACGACATTAGAACGACAACTGATGGCTTCAATTCGGCAGACGAAGGCCGGCGACGCTCCTCCCAACGGGTGACACTTGAATGCTGTTCGTGTAACAACCTTTGCTTTTTTTGAGAAATTTCATGCCAACCGATACGGAAGGTGTGCGAAGAGCATAGAAACGACATTAGAACGACAACTGATGGCTTCAATTCGGTTTTCGAATTTTATTTTTCGAATTTTATTCAACAACATCGGCCACCAGCCACACGCACCGCTGCGACGAGCAGTGCCGAGGCGCACGACGCGCGTCCGGCTACGGCAAACGAAGCAAAGCCGCCGCCTTCTTCGCGCGCGGTGTCACTTAGGCATATCGAAACGATTCGACGGACTCGCGCCGTTACGCACTCGTAAGATTGCGAGGCAGGCAGGCAGGCAGGCAGGCGCAAGCGCGCGTCCGGTTACGGCAGACGAAGGCAGCAGCAGGCACCTTCGACGCATCACTTAGGAGGCATCGAAACGATTCGACGACGACGACGACGACGACGGACTCCTCCTACTACTCGTCGCAGGTTACGCACTGAGCTTCCGAGGCGCGCGTCCGGCGACGGCAGACGAAGGCCGGCGACGCTCCTCCCAACGGGTGACACTTGAATGCTGTTCGTGTAACAACCTTTGCTTTTTTTGAGAAATTTCATGCCAACCGATACGGAAGGTGTGCGAAGAGCATAGAAACGACATTAGAACGACAACTGATGGCTTCAATTCGGTTTTCGAATTTTATTTTTCGAATTTTATTCAACAACATCGGCCACCAGCCACACGCACCGCTGCGACGAGCAGTGCCGAGGCGCACGACGCGCGTCCGGCTACGGCAAACGAAGCAAAGCCGCCGCCTTCTTCGCGCGCGGTGTCACTTAGGCATATCGAAACGATTCGACGGACTCGCGCCGTTACGCACTCGTAAGATTGCGAGGCAGGCAGGCAGGCAGGCGCAAGCGCGCGTCCGGTTACGGCAGACGAAGGCAGCAGCAGGCACCTTCGACGCATCACTTAGGAGGCATCGACGACGACGACGACGACGACGACGACGACGGACTCCTCCTCCTACTCGTCGCAGGTTACGCACTGAGCTTCCGAGGCGCGCGTCCGGCGACGGCAGACGAAGGCCGGCGACGCTCCTCCCAACGGGTGACACTTGAATGCTGTTCGTGTAACAACCTTTGCTTTTTTTGAGAAATTTCATGCCAACCGATACGGAAGGTGTGCGAAGAGCATAGAAACGACATTAGAACGACAACTGATGGCTTCAATTCGGTTTTCGAATTTTATTTTTCGAATTTTATTCAACAACATCGGCCACCAGCCACACGCACCGCTGCGACGAGCAGTGCCGAGGCGCACGACGCGCGTCCGGCTACGGCAAACGAAGCAAAGCCGCCGCCTTCTTCGCGCGCGGTGTCACTTAGGCATATCGAAACGATTCGACGGACTCGCGCCGTTACGCACTCGTAAGATTGCGAGGCAGGCAGGCAGGCAGGCGCAAGCGCGCGTCCGGTTACGGCAGACGAAGGCAGCAGCAGGCACCTTCGACGCATCACTTAGGAGGCATCGAAACGATTCGACGACGACGACGACGACGACGGACTCCTCCTCCTACTCGTCGCAGGTTACGCACTGAGCTTCCGAGGCGCGCGTCCGGCGACGGCAGACGAAGGCCGGCGACGCTCCTCCCAACGGGTGACACTTGAATGCTGTTCGTGTAACAACCTTTGCTTTTTTTGAGAAATTTCATGCCAACCGATACGGAAGGTGTGCGAAGAGCATAGAAACGACATTAGAACGACAACTGATGGCTTCAATTCGGCAGACGAAGGCCGGCGACGCTCCTCCCAACGGGTGACACTTGAATGCTGTTCGTGTAACAACCTTTGCTTTTTTTGAGAAATTTCATGCCAACCGATACGGAAGGTGTGCGAAGAGCATAGAAACGACATTAGAACGACAACTGATGGCTTCAATTCGGTTTTCGAATTTTATTTTTCGAATTTTATTCAACAACATCGGCCACCAGCCACACGCACCGCTGCGACGAGCAGTGCCGAGGCGCACGACGCGCGTCCGGCTACGGCAAACGAAGCAAAGCCGCCGCCTTCTTCGCGCGCGGTGTCACTTAGGCATATCGAAACGATTCGACGGACTCGCGCCGTTACGCACTCGTAAGATTGCGAGGCAGGCAGGCAGGCAGGCAGGCGCAAGCGCGCGTCCGGTTACGGCAGACGAAGGCAGCAGCAGGCACCTTCGACGCATCACTTAGGAGGCATCGAAACGATTCGACGACGACGACGACGACGACGGACTCCTCCTACTACTCGTCGCAGGTTACGCACTGAGCTTCCGAGGCGCGCGTCCGGCGACGGCAGACGAAGGCCGGCGACGCTCCTCCCAACGGGTGACACTTGAATGCTGTTCGTGTAACAACCTTTGCTTTTTTTGAGAAATTTCATGCCAACCGATACGGAAGGTGTGCGAAGAGCATAGAAACGACATTAGAACGACAACTGATGGCTTCAATTCGGTTTTCGAATTTTATTTTTCGAATTTTATTCAACAACATCGGCCACCAGCCACACGCACCGCTGCGACGAGCAGTGCCGAGGCGCACGACGCGCGTCCGGCTACGGCAAACGAAGCAAAGCCGCCGCCTTCTTCGCGCGCGGTGTCACTTAGGCATATCGAAACGATTCGACGGACTCGCGCCGTTACGCACTCGTAAGATTGCGAGGCAGGCAGGCAGGCAGGCGCAAGCGCGCGTCCGGTTACGGCAGACGAAGGCAGCAGCAGGCACCTTCGACGCATCACTTAGGAGGCATCGACGACGACGACGACGACGACGACGACGACGACGGACTCCTCCTCCTACTCGTCGCAGGTTACGCACTGAGCTTCCGAGGCGCGCGTCCGGCGACGGCAGACGAAGGCCGGCGACGCTCCTCCCAACGGGTGACACTTGAATGCTGTTCGTGTAACAACCTTTGCTTTTTTTGAGAAATTTCATGCCAACCGATACGGAAGGTGTGCGAAGAGCATAGAAACGACATTAGAACGACAACTGATGGCTTCAATTCGGCAGACGAAGGCCGGCGACGCTCCTCCCAACGGGTGACACTTGAATGCTGTTCGTGTAACAACCTTTGCTTTTTTTGAGAAATTTCATGCCAACCGATACGGAAGGTGTGCGAAGAGCATAGAAACGACATTAGAACGACAACTGATGGCTTCAATTCGGTTTTCGAATTTTATTTTTCGAATTTTATTCAACAACATCGGCCACCAGCCACACGCACCGCTGCGACGAGCAGTGCCGAGGCGCACGACGCGCGTCCGGCTACGGCAAACGAAGCAAAGCCGCCGCCTTCTTCGCGCGCGGTGTCACTTAGGCATATCGAAACGATTCGACGGACTCGCGCCGTTACGCACTCGTAAGATTGCGAGGCAGGCAGGCAGGCAGGCAGGCGCAAGCGCGCGTCCGGTTACGGCAGACGAAGGCAGCAGCAGGCACCTTCGACGCATCACTTAGGAGGCATCGAAACGATTCGACGACGACGACGACGACGACGGACTCCTCCTACTACTCGTCGCAGGTTACGCACTGAGCTTCCGAGGCGCGCGTCCGGCGACGGCAGACGAAGGCCGGCGACGCTCCTCCCAACGGGTGACACTTGAATGCTGTTCGTGTAACAACCTTTGCTTTTTTTGAGAAATTTCATGCCAACCGATACGGAAGGTGTGCGAAGAGCATAGAAACGACATTAGAACGACAACTGATGGCTTCAATTCGGTTTTCGAATTTTATTTTTCGAATTTTATTCAACAACATCGGCCACCAGCCACACGCACCGCTGCGACGAGCAGTGCCGAGGCGCACGACGCGCGTCCGGCTACGGCAAACGAAGCAAAGCCGCCGCCTTCTTCGCGCGCGGTGTCACTTAGGCATATCGAAACGATTCGACGGACTCGCGCCGTTACGCACTCGTAAGATTGCGAGGCAGGCAGGCAGGCAGGCGCAAGCGCGCGTCCGGTTACGGCAGACGAAGGCAGCAGCAGGCACCTTCGACGCATCACTTAGGAGGCATCGAAACGATTCGACGACGACGACGACGACGACGACGACGACGACGGACTCCTCCTCCTACTCGTCGCAGGTTACGCACTGAGCTTCCGAGGCGCGCGTCCGGCGACGGCAGACGAAGGCCGGCGACGCTCCTCCCAACGGGTGACACTTGAATGCTGTTCGTGTAACAACCTTTGCTTTTTTTGAGAAATTTCATGCCAACCGATACGGAAGGTGTGCGAAGAGCATAGAAACGACATTAGAACGACAACTGATGGCTTCAATTCGGTTTTCGAATTTTATTTTTCGAATTTTATTCAACAACATCGGCCACCAGCCACACGCACCGCTGCGACGAGCAGTGCCGAGGCGCACGACGCGCGTCCGGCTACGGCAAACGAAGCAAAGCCGCCGCCTTCTTCGCGCGCGGTGTCACTTAGGCATATCGAAACGATTCGACGGACTCGCGCCGTTACGCACTCGTAAGATTGCGAGGCAGGCAGGCAGGCAGGCAGGCGCAAGCGCGCGTCCGGTTACGGCAGACGAAGGCAGCAGCAGGCACCTTCGACGCATCACTTAGGAGGCATCGAAACGATTCGACGACGACGACGACGCGAAACGATTCGACGGACTCGCGCCGTTACGCACTCGTAAGATTGCGAGGCAGGCAGGCAGGCAGGCGCAAGCGCGCGTCCGGTTACGGCAGACGAAGGCAGCAGCAGGCACCTTCGACGCATCACTTAGGAGGCATCGAAACGATTCGACGACGACGACGACGACGACGGACTCCTCCTACTACTCGTCGCAGGTTACGCACTGAGCTTCCGATGGCTTCAATTCGGCAGACGAAGGCCGGCGACGCTCCTCCCAACGGGTGACACTTGAATGCTGTTCGTGTAACAACCTTTGCTTTTTTTGAGAAATTTCATGCCAACCGATACGGAAGGTGTGCGAAGAGCATAGAAACGACATTAGAACGACAACTGATGGCTTCAATTCGGTTTTCGAATTTTATTTTTCGAATTTTATTCAACAACATCGGCCACCAGCCACACGCACCGCTGCGACGAGCAGTGCCGAGGCGCACGACGCGCGTCCGGCTACGGCAAACGAAGCAAAGCCGCCGCCTTCTTCGCGCGCGGTGTCACTTAGGCATATCGAAACGATTCGACGGACTCGCGCCGTTACGCACTCGTAAGATTGCGAGGCAGGCAGGCAGGCAGGCAGGCGCAAGCGCGCGTCCGGTTACGGCAGACGAAGGCAGCAGCAGGCACCTTCGACGCATCACTTAGGAGGCATCGAAACGATTCGACGACGACGACGACGACGACGGACTCCTCCTACTACTCGTCGCAGGTTACGCACTGAGCTTCCGAGGCGCGCGTCCGGCGACGGCAGACGAAGGCCGGCGACGCTCCTCCCAACGGGTGACACTTGAATGCTGTTCGTGTAACAACCTTTGCTTTTTTTGAGAAATTTCATGCCAACCGATACGGAAGGTGTGCGAAGAGCATAGAAACGACATTAGAACGACAACTGATGGCTTCAATTCGGTTTTCGAATTTTATTTTTCGAATTTTATTCAACAACATCGGCCACCAGCCACACGCACCGCTGCGACGAGCAGTGCCGAGGCGCACGACGCGCGTCCGGCTACGGCAAACGAAGCAAAGCCGCCGCCTTCTTCGCGCGCGGTGTCACTTAGGCATATCGAAACGATTCGACGGACTCGCGCCGTTACGCACTCGTAAGATTGCGAGGCAGGCAGGCAGGCAGGCGCAAGCGCGCGTCCGGTTACGGCAGACGAAGGCAGCAGCAGGCACCTTCGACGCATCACTTAGGAGGCATCGACGACGACGACGACGACGACGACGACGACGACGGACTCCTCCTCCTACTCGTCGCAGGTTACGCACTGAGCTTCCGAGGCGCGCGTCCGGCGACGGCAGACGAAGGCCGGCGACGCTCCTCCCAACGGGTGACACTTGAATGCTGTTCGTGTAACAACCTTTGCTTTTTTTGAGAAATTTCATGCCAACCGATACGGAAGGTGTGCGAAGAGCATAGAAACGACATTAGAACGACAACTGATGGCTTCAATTCGGTTTTCGAATTTTATTTTTCGAATTTTATTCAACAACATCGGCCACCAGCCACACGCACCGCTGCGACGAGCAGTGCCGAGGCGCACGACGCGCGTCCGGCTACGGCAAACGAAGCAAAGCCGCCGCCTTCTTCGCGCGCGGTGTCACTTAGGCATATCGAAACGATTCGACGGACTCGCGCCGTTACGCACTCGTAAGATTGCGAGGCAGGCAGGCAGGCAGGCGCAAGCGCGCGTCCGGTTACGGCAGACGAAGGCAGCAGCAGGCACCTTCGACGCATCACTTAGGAGGCATCGAAACGATTCGACGACGACGACGACGGACTCCTCCTCCTACTCGTCGCAGGTTACGCACTGAGCTTCCGAGGCGCGCGTCCGGCGACGGCAGACGAAGGCCGGCGACGCTCCTCCCAACGGGTGACACTTGAATGCTGTTCGTGTAACAACCTTTGCTTTTTTTGAGAAATTTCATGCCAACCGATACGGAAGGTGTGCGAAGAGCATAGAAACGACATTAGAACGACAACTGATGGCTTCAATTCGGTTTTCGAATTTTATTTTTCGAATTTTATTCAACAACATCGGCCACCAGCCACACGCACCGCTGCGACGAGCAGTGCCGAGGCGCACGACGCGCGTCCGGCTACGGCAAACGAAGCAAAGCCGCCGCCTTCTTCGCGCGCGGTGTCACTTAGGCATATCGAAACGATTCGACGGACTCGCGCCGTTACGCACTCGTAAGATTGCGAGGCAGGCAGGCAGGCAGGCAGGCGCAAGCGCGCGTCCGGTTACGGCAGACGAAGGCAGCAGCAGGCACCTTCGACGCATCACTTAGGAGGCATCGAAACGATTCGACGACGACGACGACGACGACGGACTCCTCCTACTACTCGTCGCAGGTTACGCACTGAGCTTCCGAGGCGCGCGTCCGGCGACGGCAGACGAAGGCCGGCGACGCTCCTCCCAACGGGTGACACTTGAATGCTGTTCGTGTAACAACCTTTGCTTTTTTTGAGAAATTTCATGCCAACCGATACGGAAGGTGTGCGAAGAGCATAGAAACGACATTAGAACGACAACTGATGGCTTCAATTCGGTTTTCGAATTTTATTTTTCGAATTTTATTCAACAACATCGGCCACCAGCCACACGCACCGCTGCGACGAGCAGTGCCGAGGCGCACGACGCGCGTCCGGCTACGGCAAACGAAGCAAAGCCGCCGCCTTCTTCGCGCGCGGTGTCACTTAGGCATATCGAAACGATTCGACGGACTCGCGCCGTTACGCACTCGTAAGATTGCGAGGCAGGCAGGCAGGCAGGCGCAAGCGCGCGTCCGGTTACGGCAGACGAAGGCAGCAGCAGGCACCTTCGACGCATCACTTAGGAGGCATCGAAACGATTCGACGACGACGACGACGACGACGACGACGACGACGACGGACTCCTCCTCCTACTCGTCGCAGGTTACGCACTGAGCTTCCGAGGCGCGCGTCCGGCGACGGCAGACGAAGGCCGGCGACGCTCCTCCCAACGGGTGACACTTGAATGCTGTTCGTGTAACAACCTTTGCTTTTTTTGAGAAATTTCATGCCAACCGATACGGAAGGTGTGCGAAGAGCATAGAAACGACATTAGAACGACAACTGATGGCTTCAATTCGGTTTTCGAATTTTATTTTTCGAATTTTATTCAACAACATCGGCCACCAGCCACACGCACCGCTGCGACGAGCAGTGCCGAGGCGCACGACGCGCGTCCGGCTACGGCAAACGAAGCAAAGCCGCCGCCTTCTTCGCGCGCGGTGTCACTTAGGCATATCGAAACGATTCGACGGACTCGCGCCGTTACGCACTCGTAAGATTGCGAGGCAGGCAGGCAGGCAGGCGCAAGCGCGCGTCCGGTTACGGCAGACGAAGGCAGCAGCAGGCACCTTCGACGCATCACTTAGGAGGCATCGAAACGATTCGACGACGACGACGACGACGACGGACTCCTCCTCCTACTCGTCGCAGGTTACGCACTGAGCTTCCGAGGCGCGCGTCCGGCGACGGCAGACGAAGGCCGGCGACGCTCCTCCCAACGGGTGACACTTGAATGCTGTTCGTGTAACAACCTTTGCTTTTTTTGAGAAATTTCATGCCAACCGATACGGAAGGTGTGCGAAGAGCATAGAAACGACATTAGAACGACAACTGATGGCTTCAATTCGGCAGACGAAGGCCGGCGACGCTCCTCCCAACGGGTGACACTTGAATGCTGTTCGTGTAACAACCTTTGCTTTTTTTGAGAAATTTCATGCCAACCGATACGGAAGGTGTGCGAAGAGCATAGAAACGACATTAGAACGACAACTGATGGCTTCAATTCGGTTTTCGAATTTTATTTTTCGAATTTTATTCAACAACATCGGCCACCAGCCACACGCACCGCTGCGACGAGCAGTGCCGAGGCGCACGACGCGCGTCCGGCTACGGCAAACGAAGCAAAGCCGCCGCCTTCTTCGCGCGCGGTGTCACTTAGGCATATCGAAACGATTCGACGGACTCGCGCCGTTACGCACTCGTAAGATTGCGAGGCAGGCAGGCAGGCAGGCAGGCGCAAGCGCGCGTCCGGTTACGGCAGACGAAGGCAGCAGCAGGCACCTTCGACGCATCACTTAGGAGGCATCGAAACGATTCGACGACGACGACGACGACGGACTCCTCCTCCTACTCGCAGGTTACGCACTGAGCTTCCGAGGCGCGCGTCCGGCGACGGCAGACGAAGGCCGGCGACGCTCCTCCCAACGGGTGACACTTGAATGCTGTTCGTGTAACAACCTTTGCTTTTTTTGAGAAATTTCATGCCAACCGATACGGAAGGTGTGCGAAGAGCATAGAAACGACATTAGAACGACAACTGATGGCTTCAATTCGGTTTTCGAATTTTATTTTTCGAATTTTATTCAACAACATCGGCCACCAGCCACACGCACCGCTGCGACGAGCAGTGCCGAGGCGCACGACGCGCGTCCGGCTACGGCAAACGAAGCAAAGCCGCCGCCTTCTTCGCGCGCGGTGTCACTTAGGCATATCGAAACGATTCGACGGACTCGCGCCGTTACGCACTCGTAAGATTGCGAGGCAGGCAGGCAGGCAGGCAGGCGCAAGCGCGCGTCCGGTTACGGCAGACGAAGGCAGCAGCAGGCACCTTCGACGCATCACTTAGGAGGCATCGAAACGATTCGACGACGACGACGACGACGACGGACTCCTCCTACTACTCGTCGCAGGTTACGCACTGAGCTTCCGAGGCGCGCGTCCGGCGACGGCAGACGAAGGCCGGCGACGCTCCTCCCAACGGGTGACACTTGAATGCTGTTCGTGTAACAACCTTTGCTTTTTTTGAGAAATTTCATGCCAACCGATACGGAAGGTGTGCGAAGAGCATAGAAACGACATTAGAACGACAACTGATGGCTTCAATTCGGTTTTCGAATTTTATTTTTCGAATTTTATTCAACAACATCGGCCACCAGCCACACGCACCGCTGCGACGAGCAGTGCCGAGGCGCACGACGCGCGTCCGGCTACGGCAAACGAAGCAAAGCCGCCGCCTTCTTCGCGCGCGGTGTCACTTAGGCATATCGAAACGATTCGACGGACTCGCGCCGTTACGCACTCGTAAGATTGCGAGGCAGGCAGGCAGGCAGGCGCAAGCGCGCGTCCGGTTACGGCAGACGAAGGCAGCAGCAGGCACCTTCGACGCATCACTTAGGAGGCATCGACGACGACGACGACGACGACGACGACGACGACGGACTCCTCCTCCTACTCGTCGCAGGTTACGCACTGAGCTTCCGAGGCGCGCGTCCGGCGACGGCAGACGAAGGCCGGCGACGCTCCTCCCAACGGGTGACACTTGAATGCTGTTCGTGTAACAACCTTTGCTTTTTTTGAGAAATTTCATGCCAACCGATACGGAAGGTGTGCGAAGAGCATAGAAACGACATTAGAACGACAACTGATGGCTTCAATTCGGTTTTCGAATTTTATTTTTCGAATTTTATTCAACAACATCGGCCACCAGCCACACGCACCGCTGCGACGAGCAGTGCCGAGGCGCACGACGCGCGTCCGGCTACGGCAAACGAAGCAAAGCCGCCGCCTTCTTCGCGCGCGGTGTCACTTAGGCATATCGAAACGATTCGACGGACTCGCGCCGTTACGCACTCGTAAGATTGCGAGGCAGGCAGGCAGGCAGGCAGGCAGGCAGGCGCAAGCGCGCGTCCGGTTACGGCAGACGAAGGCAGCAGCAGGCACCTTCGACGCATCACTTAGGAGGCATCGAAACGATTCGACGACGACGACGACGACGGACTCCTCCTCCTACTCGCAGGTTACGCACTGAGCTTCCGAGGCGCGCGTCCGGCGACGGCAGACGAAGGCCGGCGACGCTCCTCCCAACGGGTGACACTTGAATGCTGTTCGTGTAACAACCTTTGCTTTTTTTGAGAAATTTCATGCCAACCGATACGGAAGGTGTGCGAAGAGCATAGAAACGACATTAGAACGACAACTGATGGCTTCAATTCGGTTTTCGAATTTTATTTTTCGAATTTTATTCAACAACATCGGCCACCAGCCACACGCACCGCTGCGACGAGCAGTGCCGAGGCGCACGACGCGCGTCCGGCTACGGCAAACGAAGCAAAGCCGCCGCCTTCTTCGCGCGCGGTGTCACTTAGGCATATCGAAACGATTCGACGGACTCGCGCCGTTACGCACTCGTAAGATTGCGAGGCAGGCAGGCAGGCAGGCAGGCAGGCGCAAGCGCGCGTCCGGTTACGGCAGACGAAGGCAGCAGCAGGCACCTTCGACGCATCACTTAGGAGGCATCGAAACGATTCGACGACGACGACGACGACGGACTCCTCCTCCTACTCGCAGGTTACGCACTGAGCTTCCGAGGCGCGCGTCCGGCGACGGCAGACGAAGGCCGGCGACGCTCCTCCCAACGGGTGACACTTGAATGCTGTTCGTGTAACAACCTTTGCTTTTTTTGAGAAATTTCATGCCAACCGATACGGAAGGTGTGCGAAGAGCATAGAAACGACATTAGAACGACAACTGATGGCTTCAATTCGGTTTTCGAATTTTATTTTTCGAATTTTATTCAACAACATCGGCCACCAGCCACACGCACCGCTGCGACGAGCAGTGCCGAGGCGCACGACGCGCGTCCGGCTACGGCAAACGAAGCAAAGCCGCCGCCTTCTTCGCGCGCGGTGTCACTTAGGCATATCGAAACGATTCGACGGACTCGCGCCGTTACGCACTCGTAAGATTGCGAGGCAGGCAGGCAGGCAGGCAGGCAGGCGCAAGCGCGCGTCCGGTTACGGCAGACGAAGGCAGCAGCAGGCACCTTCGACGCATCACTTAGGAGGCATCGAAACGATTCGACGACGACGACGACGACGGACTCCTCCTCCTACTCGCAGGTTACGCACTGAGCTTCCGAGGCGCGCGTCCGGCGACGGCAGACGAAGGCCGGCGACGCTCCTCCCAACGGGTGACACTTGAATGCTGTTCGTGTAACAACCTTTGCTTTTTTTGAGAAATTTCATGCCAACCGATACGGAAGGTGTGCGAAGAGCATAGAAACGACATTAGAACGACAACTGATGGCTTCAATTCGGTTTTCGAATTTTATTTTTCGAATTTTATTCAACAACATCGGCCACCAGCCACACGCACCGCTGCGACGAGCAGTGCCGAGGCGCACGACGCGCGTCCGGCTACGGCAAACGAAGCAAAGCCGCCGCCTTCTTCGCGCGCGGTGTCACTTAGGCATATCGAAACGATTCGACGGACTCGCGCCGTTACGCACTCGTAAGATTGCGAGGCAGGCAGGCAGGCAGGCAGGCGCAAGCGCGCGTCCGGTTACGGCAGACGAAGGCAGCAGCAGGCACCTTCGACGCATCACTTAGGAGGCATCGAAACGATTCGACGACGACGACGACGACGGACTCCTCCTCCTACTCGCAGGTTACGCACTGAGCTTCCGAGGCGCGCGTCCGGCGACGGCAGACGAAGGCCGGCGACGCTCCTCCCAACGGGTGACACTTGAATGCTGTTCGTGTAACAACCTTTGCTTTTTTTGAGAAATTTCATGCCAACCGATACGGAAGGTGTGCGAAGAGCATAGAAACGACATTAGAACGACAACTGATGGCTTCAATTCGGTTTTCGAATTTTATTTTTCGAATTTTATTCAACAACATCGGCCACCAGCCACACGCACCGCTGCGACGAGCAGTGCCGAGGCGCACGACGCGCGTCCGGCTACGGCAAACGAAGCAAAGCCGCCGCCTTCTTCGCGCGCGGTGTCACTTAGGCATATCGAAACGATTCGACGGACTCGCGCCGTTACGCACTCGTAAGATTGCGAGGCAGGCAGGCAGGCAGGCAGGCAGGCAGGCGCAAGCGCGCGTCCGGTTACGGCAGACGAAGGCAGCAGCAGGCACCTTCGACGCATCACTTAGGAGGCATCGAAACGATTCGACGACGACGACGACGACGGACTCCTCCTCCTACTCGCAGGTTACGCACTGAGCTTCCGAGGCGCGCGTCCGGCGACGGCAGACGAAGGCCGGCGACGCTCCTCCCAACGGGTGACACTTGAATGCTGTTCGTGTAACAACCTTTGCTTTTTTTGAGAAATTTCATGCCAACCGATACGGAAGGTGTGCGAAGAGCATAGAAACGACATTAGAACGACAACTGATGGCTTCAATTCGGTTTTCGAATTTTATTTTTCGAATTTTATTCAACAACATCGGCCACCAGCCACACGCACCGCTGCGACGAGCAGTGCCGAGGCGCACGACGCGCGTCCGGCTACGGCAAACGAAGCAAAGCCGCCGCCTTCTTCGCGCGCGGTGTCACTTAGGCATATCGAAACGATTCGACGGACTCGCGCCGTTACGCACTCGTAAGATTGCGAGGCAGGCAGGCAGGCAGGCAGGCAGGCAGGCGCAAGCGCGCGTCCGGTTACGGCAGACGAAGGCAGCAGCAGGCACCTTCGACGCATCACTTAGGAGGCATCGAAACGATTCGACGACGACGACGACGACGGACTCCTCCTCCTACTCGCAGGTTACGCACTGAGCTTCCGAGGCGCGCGTCCGGCGACGGCAGACGAAGGCCGGCGACGCTCCTCCCAACGGGTGACACTTGAATGCTGTTCGTGTAACAACCTTTGCTTTTTTTGAGAAATTTCATGCCAACCGATACGGAAGGTGTGCGAAGAGCATAGAAACGACATTAGAACGACAACTGATGGCTTCAATTCGGTTTTCGAATTTTATTTTTCGAATTTTATTCAACAACATCGGCCACCAGCCACACGCACCGCTGCGACGAGCAGTGCCGAGGCGCACGACGCGCGTCCGGCTACGGCAAACGAAGCAAAGCCGCCGCCTTCTTCGCGCGCGGTGTCACTTAGGCATATCGAAACGATTCGACGGACTCGCGCCGTTACGCACTCGTAAGATTGCGAGGCAGGCAGGCAGGCAGGCAGGCAGGCGCAAGCGCGCGTCCGGTTACGGCAGACGAAGGCAGCAGCAGGCACCTTCGACGCATCACTTAGGAGGCATCGAAACGATTCGACGACGACGACGACGGACTCCTCCTCCTACTCGCAGGTTACGCACTGAGCTTCCGAGGCGCGCGTCCGGCGACGGCAGACGAAGGCCGGCGACGCTCCTCCCAACGGGTGACACTTGAATGCTGTTCGTGTAACAACCTTTGCTTTTTTTGAGAAATTTCATGCCAACCGATACGGAAGGTGTGCGAAGAGCATAGAAACGACATTAGAACGACAACTGATGGCTTCAATTCGGTTTTCGAATTTTATTTTTCGAATTTTATTCAACAACATCGGCCACCAGCCACACGCACCGCTGCGACGAGCAGTGCCGAGGCGCACGACGCGCGTCCGGCTACGGCAAACGAAGCAAAGCCGCCGCCTTCTTCGCGCGCGGTGTCACTTAGGCATATCGAAACGATTCGACGGACTCGCGCCGTTACGCACTCGTAAGATTGCGAGGCAGGCAGGCAGGCAGGCGCAAGCGCGCGTCCGGTTACGGCAGACGAAGGCAGCAGCAGGCACCTTCGACGCATCACTTAGGAGGCATCGAAACGATTCGACGACGACGACGACGACGACGGACTCCTCCTACTACTCGTCGCAGGTTACGCACTGAGCTTCCGAGGCGCGCGTCCGGCGACGGCAGACGAAGGCCGGCGACGCTCCTCCCAACGGGTGACACTTGAATGCTGTTCGTGTAACAACCTTTGCTTTTTTTGAGAAATTTCATGCCAACCGATACGGAAGGTGTGCGAAGAGCATAGAAACGACATTAGAACGACAACTGATGGCTTCAATTCGGTTTTCGAATTTTATTTTTCGAATTTTATTCAACAACATCGGCCACCAGCCACACGCACCGCTGCGACGAGCAGTGCCGAGGCGCACGACGCGCGTCCGGCTACGGCAAACGAAGCAAAGCCGCCGCCTTCTTCGCGCGCGGTGTCACTTAGGCATATCGAAACGATTCGACGGACTCGCGCCGTTACGCACTCGTAAGATTGCGAGGCAGGCAGGCAGGCAGGCGCAAGCGCGCGTCCGGTTACGGCAGACGAAGGCAGCAGCAGGCACCTTCGACGCATCACTTAGGAGGCATCGAAACGATTCGACGACGACGACGACGACGACGGACTCCTCCTCCTACTCGTCGCAGGTTACGCACTGAGCTTCCGAGGCGCGCGTCCGGCGACGGCAGACGAAGGCCGGCGACGCTCCTCCCAACGGGTGACACTTGAATGCTGTTCGTGTAACAACCTTTGCTTTTTTTGAGAAATTTCATGCCAACCGATACGGAAGGTGTGCGAAGAGCATAGAAACGACATTAGAACGACAACTGATGGCTTCAATTCGGCAGACGAAGGCCGGCGACGCTCCTCCCAACGGGTGACACTTGAATGCTGTTCGTGTAACAACCTTTGCTTTTTTTGAGAAATTTCATGCCAACCGATACGGAAGGTGTGCGAAGAGCATAGAAACGACATTAGAACGACAACTGATGGCTTCAATTCGGTTTTCGAATTTTATTTTTCGAATTTTATTCAACAACATCGGCCACCAGCCACACGCACCGCTGCGACGAGCAGTGCCGAGGCGCACGACGCGCGTCCGGCTACGGCAAACGAAGCAAAGCCGCCGCCTTCTTCGCGCGCGGTGTCACTTAGGCATATCGAAACGATTCGACGGACTCGCGCCGTTACGCACTCGTAAGATTGCGAGGCAGGCAGGCAGGCAGGCGCAAGCGCGCGTCCGGTTACGGCAGACGAAGGCAGCAGCAGGCACCTTCGACGCATCACTTAGGAGGCATCGAAACGATTCGACGACGACGACGACGACGACGGACTCCTCCTCCTACTCGTCGCAGGTTACGCACTGAGCTTCCGAGGCGCGCGTCCGGCGACGGCAGACGAAGGCCGGCGACGCTCCTCCCAACGGGTGACACTTGAATGCTGTTCGTGTAACAACCTTTGCTTTTTTTGAGAAATTTCATGCCAACCGATACGGAAGGTGTGCGAAGAGCATAGAAACGACATTAGAACGACAACTGATGGCTTCAATTCGGCAGACGAAGGCCGGCGACGCTCCTCCCAACGGGTGACACTTGAATGCTGTTCGTGTAACAACCTTTGCTTTTTTTGAGAAATTTCATGCCAACCGATACGGAAGGTGTGCGAAGAGCATAGAAACGACATTAGAACGACAACTGATGGCTTCAATTCGGTTTTCGAATTTTATTTTTCGAATTTTATTCAACAACATCGGCCACCAGCCACACGCACCGCTGCGACGAGCAGTGCCGAGGCGCACGACGCGCGTCCGGCTACGGCAAACGAAGCAAAGCCGCCGCCTTCTTCGCGCGCGGTGTCACTTAGGCATATCGAAACGATTCGACGGACTCGCGCCGTTACGCACTCGTAAGATTGCGAGGCAGGCAGGCAGGCAGGCGCAAGCGCGCGTCCGGTTACGGCAGACGAAGGCAGCAGCAGGCACCTTCGACGCATCACTTAGGAGGCATCGAAACGATTCGACGACGACGACGACGACGACGACGACGACGACGGACTCCTCCTCCTACTCGTCGCAGGTTACGCACTGAGCTTCCGAGGCGCGCGTCCGGCGACGGCAGACGAAGGCCGGCGACGCTCCTCCCAACGGGTGACACTTGAATGCTGTTCGTGTAACAACCTTTGCTTTTTTTGAGAAATTTCATGCCAACCGATACGGAAGGTGTGCGAAGAGCATAGAAACGACATTAGAACGACAACTGATGGCTTCAATTCGGTTTTCGAATTTTATTTTTCGAATTTTATTCAACAACATCGGCCACCAGCCACACGCACCGCTGCGACGAGCAGTGCCGAGGCGCACGACGCGCGTCCGGCTACGGCAAACGAAGCAAAGCCGCCGCCTTCTTCGCGCGCGGTGTCACTTAGGCATATCGAAACGATTCGACGGACTCGCGCCGTTACGCACTCGTAAGATTGCGAGGCAGGCAGGCAGGCAGGCGCAAGCGCGCGTCCGGTTACGGCAGACGAAGGCAGCAGCAGGCACCTTCGACGCATCACTTAGGAGGCATCGAAACGATTCGACGACGACGACGACGACGACGACGACGACGACGACGACGGACTCCTCCTACTACTCGTCGCAGGTTACGCACTGAGCTTCCGAGGCGCGCGTCCGGCGACGGCAGACGAAGGCCGGCGACGCTCCTCCCAACGGGTGACACTTGAATGCTGTTCGTGTAACAACCTTTGCTTTTTTTGAGAAATTTCATGCCAACCGATACGGAAGGTGTGCGAAGAGCATAGAAACGACATTAGAACGACAACTGATGGCTTCAATTCGGTTTTCGAATTTTATTTTTCGAATTTTATTCAACAACATCGGCCACCAGCCACACGCACCGCTGCGACGAGCAGTGCCGAGGCGCACGACGCGCGTCCGGCTACGGCAAACGAAGCAAAGCCGCCGCCTTCTTCGCGCGCGGTGTCACTTAGGCATATCGAAACGATTCGACGGACTCGCGCCGTTACGCACTCGTAAGATTGCGAGGCAGGCAGGCAGGCAGGCAGGCGCAAGCGCGCGTCCGGTTACGGCAGACGAAGGCAGCAGCAGGCACCTTCGACGCATCACTTAGGAGGCATCGAAACGATTCGACGACGACGACGACGACGACGACGGACTCCTCCTCCTACTCGTCGCAGGTTACGCACTGAGCTTCCGAGGCGCGCGTCCGGCGACGGCAGACGAAGGCCGGCGACGCTCCTCCCAACGGGTGACACTTGAATGCTGTTCGTGTAACAACCTTTGCTTTTTTTGAGAAATTTCATGCCAACCGATACGGAAGGTGTGCGAAGAGCATAGAAACGACATTAGAACGACAACTGATGGCTTCAATTCGGTTTTCGAATTTTATTTTTCGAATTTTATTCAACAACATCGGCCACCAGCCACACGCACCGCTGCGACGAGCAGTGCCGAGGCGCACGACGCGCGTCCGGCTACGGCAAACGAAGCAAAGCCGCCGCCTTCTTCGCGCGCGGTGTCAC
>CAWVQA010000194.1:600000-1018311 GCA_963932145.1 Acanthosepion lycidas
AGGCAAAATATTTTTGTGCAGATTTTAGATTAGGTCTTTCACTGTCCATAGTGCTAAATTGAGGAGGTACAATAGAAATATAAATAGGAAATAGAAGAGAAATGTACAGTGATCACCCATTTTCGGCCCACAATCTTTTCATGGAAATCCCAGTCACATGAGTAGAGTCCATGCATGCTACGATCACGGTATGAATTTGAAGGCAAAATATTTTTGTGCAGATCTTAGATTAGGTCTTTCCCTGTCAATAATGCTAAATTGAGGGGGTAAAAAAGAAATATAAATAGGAAACAGAAGAGAAATGTACAGTGATCACCCATTTTCGGCCCACAATCTTTTTCATGGAAATCCCAGTCATATGAGTCGAGTCCATGCATGCTACGATGACGGTATGAATTTGAAGGGAAAATATTTTTTTGCACATCTTAGATTAGGTCTTTCCCTGTCCATAATGCTAAATTGAGGAGATAAAATATAAATATAAATCGGAAACAGAAGAGAAATGTACAGTGATCACCCATTTTCGGCCCACAATCTTTTTCATGGAAATCCAAGTCATATGAGTCGAGTCCATGCATGCTACGATCACGGTATGAATTTGAAGGCAAAATATTTTTGTGCAGATTTTAGATTAGGTCTTTCCCTGTCCATAATGCTAAATTGAGGAGGTAAAATATAAATATAAATAGGAAACAGAAGAGAAATGTACAGTGATCACCCATTTTCGGCCCACAATTTTTTTCATGGAAACGCCAGTCATATGAGTCGAGTCCATGCATGCTACGATCACGGTATGAATTTGAAGGCAAAATATTTTGTGCAGATTTTAGATTAGGTCTTTCCCTGTACATAATGCTAAATTGAGGAGGTAAAATAGAAATAGAAATAGGAAACAGAAGAGAAATGCACAGTGATCACCCATGTTCTGCCAACAATCATTTTCATGGAAATCCCAGTCATATGAGTCGAGTCCATGCATGCTACGATCACGGTATGTATTTGAAGGCAAAATATTTTTTTGCAGATTTTAGATTAGGTCTTTCCCTGTCCATAATGCTAAATTGCGGAAGTAAAATATAAATATAAATAGGAAACAGAAGAGAAATTTACAGTGATCACCCATTTTTTGCCCACAAACTCTTTCATGGAAATCCCAGTCATATGAGTCAAGTCCATGCATGCTACGATCACGGTATGAAGTTGAAAGCAAAATATTTTTGTGCAGATTTTAGATTTGGCCTTTCCCTGTCCATAACGCTAAATTGAGGAGCTTGAATACAAATATAAATAGGAAACAGAAGAGAAATGTACAGTGATCACCCATTTTGTGCCCACAATCTTTTTCATGGTAATCCCAGTCATATGAGTCGAGTTCTTGCATGCTACTATCACGGTATGAATTTGAAGGCAAAATATAATTTTTTGCAGATCTTAGATTAGCTCTTTCCCTGGCCATAATGCTAAATTGAGGAGGTAAAATAGAAATGTTAATAGGAAACAGAAGAGAAATGTACATTGATCACCCATTTTCGGCCCACAATCTTTTTCATGGAAATCCCTGTCATATGAGTCGAATCCATGCATGCTACGATCACGGTATGAATTTGAAGGCAAAATATTTTTGTGCAGATTTTAGATTAGGTCTTTGTCTGTCCATAATGGTAAATTGAGGAGGTAAAATAGAAATAAAAAAGGAAACAGAAGAGAAATGTACAGTGATCACCCATTTTCGGCCCACAATCTTTTTCATGTAAATCCCTGTCATATGAGTCGAGTCCATGCATGCTACGATCACGGTATGAATTTGAAGGCAAAATATTTTTGTGCAGATTTTAGATTAGGTCTTTCCCTGGCCATAATGCTAAATTGAGGAGGTAAAATATAAATATAAATAGGAAACAGAAGAGAAATGTACAGTGATCACCCATTTTCGGCCCACAAAGTTTTTCATGGAAATCCCAGGAATATGAGTCGAGTCCATGCATGCTACGATCACGGTATGAATTTGAGGGCAAAATATTTTTGTGCAGATCTTAGATTAGGTCTTTCCTTGTCCATAATGCTAAATGAAGGAAATATAAATAGGAAACAGAAGAGAAATGTACAGTGATCACCCATTTTCTGCCCAGAATCTTTTTCATGGAAATCCCATTCATATGAGTCGAGTCCATGCATGCTACGATCACGGTATGAATTTGAAGGCAAAATATGTTCTTGCAGATGTTAGATTAGGTCTTTCACTGTCCATAATGCTAAATTGAGAAAGGTAAAATATAAATATAAATAGGAAACAGAAGAGAAATGTACAGTGATCACCCATTTTCTGCCCACAAACTTTTTCATGGAAATCCCAGTCATATGAGTCGAGTCCCTGCATGCTACTATCACGGTATGAATTTGAAGGCAAAATATTTTTTTGCAGATCTTAGATTAGGTCTTTCCCTGTCCATAATGCTAAATTGAGGAGGTTCAATACAAATATAAATAGGAAACAGAAGAGAAATGTACAGTGATCACCCATTTTCGGCCCACAATCTTTTTCATGGAAATCCCAGTCATATGAGTCGAGTCCTTGCATGCTACTATCACGGTATGAATTTGAAGGCAAAATATAATTTTTTGCAGATCTTAGATTAGCTCTTTCCCTGTCCATAATGCTAAATTGAGGAGGTAAAATATAAATATAAATAGGAAATAGAAGAGAAATGTAGAGTGATCACCCAGATTCGGCCCACAATGTTTTCATGGAAATCCCAGGCATATGAGTCGAGTCCATGCATGCTACGATCACGGTATGAATTTGTAGGGAAAATATTTTTATGCAGATCTTAGATGAGGTCTTTCCCTGTCCATAATGCTAAATTGAGGAAGTAAAATATAAATATAAATAGGAAACAGAATAGAAATGTACAGTGATCACCAATTTTCGGCCCACAATCTTTTTCATGGAAATCCCAGTCATATGAGTCGAGTCCATGCATGCTACGATCACGGTATGAATTTGAAGGGAAAAATATTTTTTTGCGGATGTTAGATTATGACTTCCCTCTCCATAATGCTAAATTAAGGAAGTAAAATATAAATATAAATAAGAAACAGAAGAGAAATGTACAGTGATCACCCATTTTCTTCAAACAATCATTTTCATGGAAATCCGAGTCATGTGAGTCGAGTCCATGCATGCTATGATCACGGTATGAATTTGAAGGCAAAATATTTTTTTGCAGAGCTTAGATTAGGTCTTTCCCTGTCCATAATGCTAAATGAAGGAAGTAAAATAGAAATATAAATAGGAAACAGAAGAGAAATGTACAGTGATCACCCATTTTCTGCCCTCAATCTTTTTCATGGATATCCCAGTCATATGAGTCGAGTCCATACATGCTACGATCACGGTATGAATTTGAAGGCAAAATATTTTTTTGCAGAGCTTAGATTAGGTCTTTCCCTGACCATAATTCTAAATGAAGGAAGTAAAATATAAATATAAATAGGAAACAGAAGAGAAATGTACACTGATCACCCATTTTCCGCACACAATCTTTTTCATGGAAATCCCAGTCATATGAGTCGAGTCCATGCATGCTACGATCACGATATGAATTTGAAGGCAAAATATTTTTGTGCAGATTTTAGATTAGATCTTTCCCTGTCCATAATGCTAAATTGAGGAGGTAATATAGAAATATAAATAGGAAACAGAAGAGAAATGTACAGTGATCACCTATTCTCGGCACACAATCTTTTTCATGGAAATCCCAGTCATATGAGTCGAGTCCATGCATGCTACGATCACGCTAAGATTTTGAAGGCAAAATATTTTTGTGCTGATCTTAGATTAGGTCTTTCCCTGTCCATAATGCTAAATTGAGGAGGTAAAATAGAAATATAAATAGGAAACAGAAGAGAAATGTACAGTGATCACCCATTTTCGGTCCAGAATCTTTTTCATGGAAATCCCAGTCATATGAGTCGAGTCCATGCATGCTACGATCACGGTATGAATTTGAAGGCAAAATATTTTTGTGCAGATCTTAGATTAGGTCGTTCCCTGTCCATAATGCTAAATTTAGGAGGTAAAATATAAATATAAATAGGAAACAGAAGAGAAATGTTCAGTGATCACCCATTTTCGGCCCACAATATTTTCATGGAAATCCCAGTCATATGAGTCGAGTCCATTCATGCTACAATCACGGTATGAATTTGAAGGCAAAATATTTTTGTGCAGATCTTAGATTAGGTCTTTCCCTGTCCATAATGCTAAATTGAGGAGGTAAAATATAAATATAAATAGGAAACAGAAGAGAAATGTACAGTGATCAACCATTTTTGGCCCACAATCTTTTTCATGGAAATCCCAGTCATATGAGTCGAGTCCATGCATGCTACGATCACGGTATGAATTTGAAGCCAAAATATTTTTGTGCAGAGCTTAGATTAGGTCTTTCCCTGGCCATAATGTTAAATTGAGGAGGTAAAATATAAATATAAATAGGAAACAGAAGAAAAATGTACAGTGATCACCCATTTTCGACTCACAATCTTTTTCATGGAAATCCCAGTCATATGAGTCGAGTCCATGCATGCTACGATCACGGTATGAATTTGAAGGCAAAATATTATTGTGCAGATTTTAGATTAGGTCTTTCCCTGTCCATAATGCTAAATTGAGAAAGTAAAATATAAATATAAATAGGAAACAGAAGAGAAATGTACAGTGATCACCCATTTTCGGCCCACAATCTTTTTCATGGAAATCCCAGTCATATGAGTCGAGTCCATGCATGCTACGATCACGGTATGAATTTGAAGGCAAAATATTTTCGTGCAGATTTTAGAGTAGGTCTTTCCCTGTCCATAATGCTAAATTGAGGAGGTAAAATAGAAATATAAATAGGAAACAGAAGAGAAATGTACAGTGATCACCCATTTTCGGCCCACAATCTTTTTCATGGAAATCCCAGTCATATGAGTCGAGTCCATTCATGCTACAATCACGGAGTTCATGCATGCTACGATCACGGTATGAATTTGAAGGCAAAATATTTTCGTGCAGATTTTAGAGTAGGTCTTTCCCTGTCCATAATGCTAAATTGAGGAGGCAAAATATTTTCGTGCAGATTTTAGAGTAGGTCTTTCCCTGTCCATAATGCTAAATTGAGGAGGTAAAATAGAAACATAAATAGGAAACAGAAGAGAAATGTATAGTCATCACCAATTTTCGGCCCACAATCTTTTTCATGGAAATCCCAGTCATATGAGTCGAGTCCATGCATGCTACGATCACAGTATGAATTTGAAAGCAAAATATTTTTGTGCAGATTTTAGATTTGGTCTTTCACTGTCCATAATGCTAAATTGATGAGGTAAAATAGAAATATAAATAGGGAAAAGAAGAGAAATGTACAGTGATCACCCATTTTTGGCACACAATCTTTTTCATGGAAATCCCAGTCATATGGTCGAGTCCATGCATGCTACGGTCACGGTATGAATTTGAAGGCAAAATATTTTTGTGCAGAGCTTAGATTAGGTCTTTCCCTGTCCATAATGCTAAATTGAGGAGGTAAAATAGAAATATAAATAGGAAACAGAAGAGAAATGTACAGTGATCACCCATTTTCGGCCCACAATCTTTTCCATGGAAATCCCAGTCATATGAGTCGAGTCCATGCATGCTACGATCACGGTATGAATTTGAAGGCAAAATATTTTTGTGCAGAGCTTAGATTAGGTCTTTCCCTGGCCATAGTGCTGAAGTGAGGAGGTAAAATATAAATATAAGTAGAATACAGAAAAGAAATGTACAGTGATCACCCATTTTCGGCCCACAATCTTTTTCAGGGAAATCCCAGTCATATGAGTCGAGTCCATACATGCTATGATCACGGTATGTATTTGAAAGCAAAATATTTTTTTGCAGAGCTTAGATTAGGTCTTTCCCTGTCCATAATGCTAAATGAAGGAAGTAAAATAGAAATATAAATAGGAAACAGAAGAGAAATGTACAGTGATCACCCATTTTCGGCCCACAATCTTTTCATGGAAATCCCAGGCATATGAGTCGAGTCCATGCATGCTACGATCACGGTATGAATTTGAAGGCAAAATATTTTTGTGCAGAAGTTAGATTAGTTCTTTCCCTGGCCATAATGCTAAATTGAGGAGGTAAAATAGAAATATAAATGGGAAACAGAAGAGAAATGTACAGTGATCACCCATTTTCGGCCCACAATCTTTTCATGGAAATCCCAGTCATATGAGTCGAGTCCATGCATGCTACGATCACGGTATGAATTTGAAGGCAAAATATTTTTGTGCAGACCTTAGATTAGGTCTTTCCCTGTCCATAATGCTAAATTGAGGAGGTAAAATATAAATATAAATAGGAAACAGAAGAGAAATGTACAGTGATCACCCATTTTCGGACCACAATCTTTTTCATGGAAATCCCAGTCATATGAGACGTGTCCATCCATGCTACGATCACGGTATGAATTTGAAGGCAAAATATTTTTTTGCAGATCTTAGATTAGGTCTTTCCCTGTCCATAATGCTAAATGAAGGAAGAAAATAGAAATATAAATATGAAACAGAAGAGAAATGTACAGTGATCACCCATTTTCTGCCCACAATCTTTTTCATGGATATCCCAGTCATATGAGTCGAGTCCATGCATGCTACGATCACGGTATGAATTTGAAGGCAAAATATTTTTTTGCAGATCTTAGATTAGGTCTTTCCCTGTCCACAATACTAAATTGAGGAGGTAAAATAGAAATATAAATAGGAAACAGAAGAGAAATGTACAGTGATCACCCATATTCTGCCCACGATCTTTTTCATGGAAATCCCAGTCATATGAGTCGAGTCCATGCACGCTACGATCACGGTATGCATTTGAAGGCAAAATATTTATTTGCAGATCTTAGATTAGGTCTTTCCCTCTCCACAGTACTAAATTGAGGAGGTAAAATATAAATATAAATAGGAAACAGAAGAGAAATGTACAGTGATCACCCATTTCCTGCCCACAATCTTTTTCCTGGAAATCCCAGTCATATGAGTCGAGTCCATGCACGCTACGATCACAGTATGAATTTGAAGGCAAAATATTTTTTTGCAGATCTTAGATTAGGTCTTTCCCTGTCCACAATACTAAATTGAGGATGTAAATATAAATATAAATAGGAAACAGAAGAGAAATGTACAGTGATCACCCATTTTCTGCCCACAATCTTTTTCATGGAAATCCCAGTCATATGAGTCGAGTCCATGCATGCTACGATCACGGTATGAATTTGAAGGCAAAATATTTTTTTGCAGATCTTAGTTAGGTCTGTCCCTGTCCATAATGCTAAATTGAGGAGGTAAAATATAAATATAAATAGGAAACAGAAGAGAAATGTACAGTGATCACCCATTTTCTGCCCACGATCTTTTTCATGGAAATCCCAGTCATATGAGCCGAGTCCATGCATGCTACGATCACGGTATAAATTTGAAGGGAAAATATTTTTTTCAGATCTTAGATTATGGCTTTCCCTGTACATAATGCCAAATTGAGGAGGTTAAATATAAATAGGAAACAGAAGAAAAATGTACCGTGATCACCCATTTTCGGCCCACAATCTTTTTCATGGAAATCCCAGTCATATGAGTCGAGTGCATGCATGCTACGATCACGGTATGAATTTGAAGGCAAAATATTTTTGTGCAGATTTTACATTAGGTCTTTCCCTGTCCATAATGCAAATTGAGGAAGTAAAATATAAATATAAATAGGAAACAGCAGAGAAATGTACAGTGATCATCCATTTTCGGCCCACAATCTTTTTCATGGAAATCCCAGTCATATGAGTCGAGTCCATGCATGCTACGATCACGGTATGAATTTCAAGGCAAAATATTTTTGTGCAGAGCTTAGATTAGGTCTTTCCCTGTCCATAATGTTAAATTGAGGAAGTAAAATATAAATATAAATAGGAAACCGAAGAGAATTGTACAGTTATCATCCATTTTCGGCCCACAATCTTTTTCATGGAAATCCCAGTCATATGAGTCGAGTCCATGCATGCTACGATCACAGAATGAATTTGAAGGCAAAATATTTTTGTGCAGATTTTAGATTAGGTCTTTCCCTGTCCATAATGCTAAATTGAGGAGGTACAATATAAATATAAATAGGAAACAGAAGAGAAATGTACAGTGATCACCCATTTTCGGCCCACAATCTTTTTCATGGAAATCTCAGTCATATGAGTCGAGTCCATGCATGCTACGATCACGGTATGAATTTGAAGGCAAAATATTTTTGTGCAGATTTTAGATTAGGTCTTTCCCTGTCCATAATGCTAAATTGAGGAGGTAAATTAAAATATAAATAGGAAGCAGGAGAGAAATGTACAGTGATCACCCATTTTCGGCCCACAATGTTTTTTATGGAAATCCAAGTCATATGAGTCGAGTCAATGCATGCTACGATCACGGTATGAATTTGAAAGCAAAATATTTTTGTGCAGATTTTAGATTAGGTCTTTCCCTGTCCATAATCCTAAATTGAGGAAGTAAAATAGAAATATAAATAAGATACAGAAGAGAAATGTACAGTGATCACCCATTTTCGGCCGACAATCTTTTTCATGGAAATCCCAGTCATTTGAGACGAGTCCATGCATGCTACGATTACGGTATGAATTTGAAGGCAAAATATTTTTTTGCAGATCTTAGATGATGTGTTTCCCTGTCCATAATGCTAAATTGAGGAGGTAAATAGAAATATAAATAGGAAACTTAAGAGAAATGTACAGTGATCACCCATTTTCGGCCCACAATCTTTTTCATGGAAATCCCAGTCATATGAGTCGAGTCCATGCATGCTACGATCACGGTATGTATTTGAAGGCAAAATATTTTTGTGCAGACCTTAGATTAGGTCTCTCCCTGTCCATAATGCTAAATTGAGGAGATAAAATAGAAATATAAATAGGAAACAGAAGAGAAATGTACAGTGATCACCCATTTTCGGCCCACTATCTTTTTCTTGGAAATCCCAGTCATATGATTCGAGTCCATGCATGCTACGATCACGGTATGAATTTGAAGGCAAAATATTTTTGTGCAGAACTTAGATTAGTTCTTTCCCTGTCCATAATGCTAAATTCAGGATGTAAAATAGAAATATAAATAGGAAACAGAAGAGAAATGTACAGTGATCACCAATTTTCGGCCCACAATCTTTTTCATGGAAATCCCAGTCATATGAGTCGAGTCCATGCATGCTACGATCACGGTATGAATTTGAAGGCAAAATATTTTTGTGCAGATCTTAGATTATGTCTTTCCCTGTCCATAATGCTACATTGAGGAGGTAAAATAGAAATATAAATAGGAAACAGAAGAGAAATGTACAGTGATCACCCATTTTCGGCCCACAATCTTTTTAATGGAAATCCTAGTCATATGAGTCGAGTCCATGCATGCTACGATCACGGTATGAATTTGAAGGCAAAATATTTTTGTGCAGAGCTTAGATTAGGTCTTTCCCTGTCCATAATGCTAAATTGAGGAGGTAAAATAGAAATATAAATAAGAAACAGAAGAGAAATGTACAGTGATCACCCATTTTCGGCCCACAATCTTTTTCATGGAAATCCCAGTCATATGAGTCGAGTCCATGCATGCTACGTTCACGGTATGGATTTGAAGGCAAAATATTTTTGTACAGAGCTTGGATTAGGTCTTTCCCTGTCCATAATGGTAAATTGAGGAGGTAAAATAGAAATATAAATAGAAAACAGAAGAGAAATGTACAGTGATCACCCATTTTCGGCCCACAATCTTTTTCATGGAAATCCCAGTCATATGAGTCTAGTCCATGCATGCTACGATCACGGTATGAATTTGAAGGCAAAATATTTTCTTGCAGATCTTAGATTAGGTCTTTCCCTGTTCATAATGCTAAATGAAGGAAGTAAAATATAAATATAAATAGGAAACAGAAGAGAAATGTACAGTGATCACCCATTTTCGGTGCACAATCTTTTTCATGGAAATCCCAGTCATATGAGTCGAGTCCATGCATGCTACGATCATAGTATGAATTTGAAGGCAAAATATTTTTGTGCAGAGCTTAGATTAGGTCTTTCCCTGTCCATAATGCTAAATTGAGGAGATAAATATAAACATAAATAGGAAACAGAAGAGAAATGTACAGTGATCACCCATTTTCGGCACACAATCTTTTTCATGGAAATCTCAGTCATATGAGTCGAATTCATGCATGCTACGATCATGGTATGAATTTGAAGGCAAAATATTTTTGTGCAGAGCTGAAGTCTTTCCCTGGCCATAATTCAAAATTGAGGAGGTAAAATATAAATATAAATAGAAAACAGAAGAGAAATGTACAGTGATCACCCATTTTCGGCCGACAATCTTTTTCATGGATATCCCAGTCATATGAGTCGAGTCCATGCATGCTACGATCACGGTATGAATTTGAAGGCAAAATATTTTTGTGCAGTGCTTAGATTAGGTATTTCCCTGTCCATAATGCTAAATTGAAGAGGTAAGCTATAAATATAAATAGGAAACAGAAGAGAAATGTACAGTGATCACCCATTTTCGGCCGACAATCTTTTTCATGGATATCCCAGTCATATGAGTCGAGTCCATGCATACTACGATCACGGTATGAATGTGAAGGCAAAATATTTTTGTGCAGATTTTAGATTAGGTCTTTCCCTGTGCATAATGCTAAATAGAGGAGGTAAAATAGAAATATAAATAGGAAACAGAAGAGATATGTACAGTGATCACCCATTTTCGGCCCACAATCTTTTTCATGGAAATCCCAGTCATATGAGTCGAGTCCATGCATGCTACGATCACGGTATGAATTTGAAGGCAAAATATTTTTGTGCAGTTCTTAGATTAGGTCTTTCCCTGGCCATAATGCTAAATTGAGGAGGTAAAATAGAAATATAAATAGGAAACAGAAGAGAAATGTACAGTGATCACCCATTTTCGGCCCACAATCTTTTTCATGGAAATCCCAGTCATATGAGTCGAGTCCATGCATGCTACGATCACGGTATGAATTTGAAGGCAAAATATTTTTGTGCAGTTCTTAGATTAGGTCTTTCCCTGGCCATAATGCTAAATTCAGGAGCTAAAATATAAATATAAATAGGAAACAGAAGAGAAATGTTCAGTGATCACCCATTTTCTGCCCACAATCTTTTTCATGGAAATCCCAGTCATATGAGTAGAGTTCATGCATGCTGCGATCAAGATATGAATTTGAAGGCACAATATTTTTGTGCAGATCTTAGATTAGGTCTTTCCCTGTCCATTATACTAAATGAAGGAAGTAAAATAGAAATATAAATAGGATACAGAAGAGAAATGTACAGTGATCACCCATTTTTGGCCCACAATATTTTTCATGGAAATCCCAGTCGTATGAGTCGAGTCCATGCATGCTACGATCACGGTATGAATTTGAAGGCAAAATATTTTTGTGCAGATCTTAGATTAGGTCTTTCCCTGTCCATAATGCTAAATTGAGGAGGTAAAATACAAATATAAATAGGAAACAGAAGAGAAATGTACAGTGATCACCCATTTTATGCCCACAATCTTTTTCAGGGAAATCCCTGTCATATAAGTCGAGTCCATGCATGCTACGATCACGGTATGAATTTGAAGGCAAAATATTTTTGTGCAGATCTTAGATTAGGTCTTTCCCTGTCCATAATGCTAAATTGAGGAGGTAAAATATAAATATAAATAGGAAACAGAAGAGAAATGTACAGTGATCACCCATTTTATGCCCACAATCTTTTTCAGGGAAATCCCAGTCATATGAGTCGAGTCCATGCATGCTACGATCACGTTATGAATTTGAAGGCAAAATATTTTTGTGCAGAGCTTAGATTAGGTCTTTCCCTGGCCATAATGCTAAATTGAGGAGGTAAAATATAAATATAAATAGGAAACAGAAGAGAAATGTACAGTGATCACCCATTTTCGGCCCAAAATCTTTTTCATGGTAATCCCAGTCATATGAGTAGAGTTCATGCATGCTACGATCACGTTATGAATTTGAAGGCAAAATATTTTTTGCAGATTTTAGATTAGGTCTTTCACTGTCCATAATGCTAAATTGAGGAGGTAAAATAGAAATATAAATAGGAAACAGAAGAGAAATGTACAGTGATCACCCATTTGCGGCCCACAATCTTTTTCATGGAAATACCAGTCATATGAGTAGAGTTCATGCATGCTACGATCACGGTATGAATTTGAAGGCAAAATATTTTTGTGCAGACCTTAGATTAGGTCTTTCCCTGGCCATAATGCTAAATTGAGGAGGTAAAATATAAATATAAATAGGAAACAGAAGAGAAATGTACAGTGATCACCAATTTCTGCCCACTATCTTTTTCATGGAAATCCCAGTCATATGAGTCGAGTCCATGCATGCTACGATCACGGTATGAATTTGAAGGCAAAATATTTTTGTGCACACAGCTTAGATTAGGTCTTTCCCTGGCCATAATGCTAAATTGAGGAGGTAAAATAGAAATATATATAGGAAACAGAAGAGAAATGTACAGTGATCACCCATTTCTGCCCACTATCTTTTTCATGGAAATCCAATTCATATGAGTCGAGTCCATGCATGCGACGATCACGGTATGAATTTGAAGGCAAAATATTTTTGTGCAGATCTTAGATTAGGTCTTTCCCTGGCCATAATGCTAAATTCAGGAGGTAAAATAGAAATATAAATAGGAAACAGAAGAGAAATGTACAGTGATCACCCATTTTCGGCCCACAATCTTTTTCATGGAAATCCCAGTCATATGAGTCGAGTCCATGCATGCTACGATCACGGTATGAATTTCAAGGCAAAATATTTTTGTGCAGTTCTTAGATTAGGTCTTTCCCTGGCCATATTGCTAAATTGAGGAGGTAAAATAAAAATATAAATAGGAAACAGAAGAGAAATGTACAGTGATCACCCATTTTCGGCCCACAATCTTTTTCATGGAAATCCCAGTCATATGAGTAGAGTTCATGCATGCTGCGATCAAGATATGAATTTGAAGGCAAAATATTTTTGTGCAGATCTTAGATTAGTTCTTTCCCTGTCCATAATGCTAAATTGAGGAGGTAAAATACAAATATAAATAGGAAACAGAAGAGAAATGTACAGTGATCACCCATTTTCTGCCCACAATCTTTTTCAGGGAAATCCCTGTCATATGAGTCGAGTCCATGCATGCTACGATCACGGTATGAATTTGAAGGCAAAATATTTTTGTGCAGATCTTAGATTAGGTCTTTCCCTGTCCATAATGCTAAATTGAGGAGGTAAAATATAAATATAAATAGGAAACAGAAGAGAAATGTACAGTGATCACCCATGTTTGGGCCACAATCTTTTTCATGGAAATCCCAGTGATATGAGTCGAGTCCATGCATGCTACGATCACGTTATGAATTTGAAGGCAAAATATTTTTGTGCAGAGCTTAGATTAGGTCTTTCCCTGGCCATAATGCTAAATTGAGGAGGTAAAATATAAATATAAATAGGAAACAGAAGAGAAATGTACAGTGATCACCCATTTTCGGCCCAAAATCTTTTTCATGGTAATCCCAGTCATATGAGTAGAGTTCATGCATGCTACGATCACGTTATGAATTTGAAGGCAAAATATTTTTTGCAGATTTTAGATTAGGTCTTTCACTGTCCATAATGCTAAATTGAGGAGGTAAAATAGAAATATAAATAGGAAACAGAAGAGAAATGTACAGTGATCACCCATTTGCGGCCCACAATCTTTTTCATGGAAATACCAGTCATATGAGTAGAGTTCATGCATGCTACGATCACGGTATGAATTTGAAGGCAAAATATTTTTGTGCAGACCTTAGATTAGGTCTTTCCCTGGCCATAATGCTAAATTGAGGAGGTAAAATATAAATATAAATAGGAAACAGAAGAGAAATGTACAGTGATCACCAATTTCTGCCCACTATCTTTTTCATGGAAATCCCAGTCATATGAGTTGAGTCCATGCATGCTACGATCACGGTATGAATTTGAAGGCAAAATATTTTTGTGCAGATATTAGGTTAGGTCTTTCCCTGTCCATAATGCTATATTGAGTAGGTAAAATAGAAATATAAATAGGAAATAGAAGAGAAATGTACAGTGATCACCCATTTTCGGCCCACAATCTTTTTCATGGAAATGCCAGTCATATGAGTCGAGTCCATGCATGCTACGATCACGGTATGAATTTGAAGGCAAAATATTTTTGTGCAGTTCTTAGATTAGGTCTTTCCCTGGCCATAATGCTAAATTGAGGAGCTAAAATATAAATATAAATAGGAAACAGAAGAGAAATGTACAGTGATCAACCATTTTCAGCCCACAATCTTTTTCATGGAAATCCCAGTCATATGAGTCGAGTCCATGCATGCTACGATCACGGTATGAATTTGAAGGCAAAATATTTTTGTGCAGAGCTTAGATTAGGTCTTTCCCTGTCCATAATGCTAAATTGAGGAGGTAAAATAGAAATATAAATAGGAAACAGAAGAGAAATGTACAGTGATCACCCATTTTTGGACCACAATCTTTTTCCTGGAAATCCCAGTCATATGAGTCGAGTCCATGCATGCTACGATCACGGTATGAATTTGAAGGCAAAATATTTTTGTACAGAACTTAGATTAAGTCTTTACCTGTCCATAATGCTAAATTGAGGAGGTAAAATAGAAATATAAATAGGAAACAGAAGAGAAATGTACAGTGATCACCCATTTCTGCCCACAATCTTTTTCATGGAAATTCCAGTCATATGAGTCGAGTCCATGCATGCTACGATCACGGTATGAATTTGAAGGCAAAATATTTTTGTGCAGATCTTAGATTAGGTCTTTCCCTGGCCATAATGCTAAATTGAGGAGGTAAAATAGAAATATAAATAGGAAACAGAAGAGAAATGTACAGTGATCACCCATTTTCGGCCCACAATCTTTTTCATGGTAATCCCAGTCATATGAGTCGAGTCCATGCATGCTACGATCAAGGTATGAATTTGAAGGCAACATATTTTTTTGCAGATTTTAAATTAGGTCTTTCCCTGTCCATAATGCTAAATTCAGGAGCTAAAATATAAATATAAATAGGAAACAGAAGAGAAATGTACAGTGATCACCCATTTTCAGCCCACAATCTTTTTCATGGAAATCCCAGTCATATGAGTCGAGTCCATGCATGCTACGATCACGGTATGAATTTGAAGGCAAAATATTTTAGTGCAGATCTTAGATTAGGTCTTTCCCTGTCCATAATGCTAAATTGAGGAGCTAAAATATAAATATAAATAGGAAACAGAAGAGAAATGTACAGTGATCACCCATTTTCAGCCCACAATCTTTTTCATGGAAATCCCAGTCATATGAGTCGAGTCCATGCATGCTACGATCACGGTATGAATTTGAAGGCAAAATATTTTTGTGCAGATCTTAGATTAGGTCTTTCCCTGGCCATAATGCTAAATTGAGGAGGTAAAATAGAAATATAAATAGGAAACAGAAGAGAAATGTACAGTGATCACCCATTTTCGGCCCACAATCTTTTTCATGGAAATCCCAGTCATATGAGTCGAGTCCATGCATGCTACGATCACGGTATGAATTTGAAGGCAAAATATTTTTGTGCAGAAGTTAGATTAGTTCTTTCCCTGGCCATAATGCTAAATTGAGGAGGTAAAATAGAAATATAAATAGGAAACAGAAGAGAAATGTACAGTGATCACCCATTTTCGGACCACAATCTTTTTCATAGAAATCCCAGTCATATGAGTAGAGTTCATGCATGCTACGATCACGGTATGAAGTTGAAGGCAAAATAATTTTGTGCAGATTTTAGATTAGGTCTTTCCCTGTGCATAATGCTATATTGAGGAGGTAAAATATAAATATAAATAGGAAACAGAAGAGAAATGTATAGTGATCACCCATTTTTGGACCACAATCTTTTTCATGGAAATCCCAGTCATATGAGTCGAGTCCATGCATGCTACGATCACGGTATGAATTTGAAGGCAAAATATTTTTGTGCAGAGCTTAGATTAGGTCTTTCCCTGTCCATAATGCTAAATTGAGGAGGTAAAATAGAAATATAAATAGGAAACAGAAGAGAAATGTACAGTGATCACCCATTTTTGGACCACAAACTTTTTCCTGGAAATCCCAGTCATATGAGTCGAGTCCATGCATGCTACGATCACGGTATGAATTTGAAGGCAAAATATTTTTGTACAGAACTTAGATTAAGTCTTTACCTGTCCATAATGCTAAATTGAGGAGGTAAAATAGAAATATAAATAGGAAACAGAAGAGAAATGTACAGTGATCACCCATTTTCGGCCCACAATCTTTTTCATGGTAATCCCAGTCATATGAGTCGAGTCCATGCATGCTACGATCAAGGTATGAATTTGAAGGCAACATATTTTTTTGCAGATTTTAAATTAGGTCTTTCCCTGTCCATAATGCTAAATTCAGGAGCTAAAATGTAAATATAAATAGGAAACAGAAGAGAAATGTACAGTGATCACCCATTTTCAGCCCACAATCTTTTTCATGGAAATCCCAGTCATATGAGTCGAGTCCATGCATGCTACGATCACGGTATGAATTTGAAGGCAAAATATTTTTGTGCAGATCTTAGATTAGGTCTTTCCCTGGCCATAATGCTAAATTGAGGAGGTAAAATAGAAATATAAATAGAAAACAGAAGAGAAATGTACAGTGATCACCCATTTGCGGCCCACAATCTTTTTCATGGAAATCCCAGTCATATGAGTAGTGTTCATGCATGCTACGATCACGGTATGAATTTGAAGTCAAAATATTTTTGTGCAGATTTAGATTAGGTCTTTCCCTGTCCATAATGCTAAATTGAGGAGATAAAATATAAATATAAATAGGAAACAGAAGAGAAATGTACAGTGATCACCCATTTTCTGCCCACAATCATTTTCAGGGAAATCCCAGTCATGTGAGTTGAGTCCATGCATGCTACCATCACGTTATGAATTTGAAAGCAAAATATTTTTGTGCAGAGCTTAGATTAGGTCTTTCCCTGGCCATATTGCTAAGTTGAGGAGGTAAAATAGAAATATAAATAAGAAACAGAAGAGAAATGTACAGTGATCACCCATTTTCGGCCCACAATCTTTTTCATGGAAATCCCAGTCATATGAGTCGAGTTCATGCATGCTACAATCACGGTATGAATTTGAAGTCAAAATATTTTTGTGCAGATTTAGATTAGGTCTTTCCCTGTCCATAATGCTAAATTGAGGAGGTAAAATATAAATATAAATAGGAAAAAGAAGTGAAATGTACAGTGATCACCCATTTTCAGCCCACAATCTTTTTCATGGAAATCCCAGTCATATGAGTCGAGTCCATGCATGCTACGATCACGGTATGAATTAGAAGGCAAAATATTTTTGTGCAGAGCTTAGATTAGGTCTTTCACTGTCCATAATGCTAAATTGAGGAGGTAAAATATAAATATAAATAGGAAACAGAAGAGAAATGTACAGTGATCACCCATTTCTGCCCACTATCTTTTTCATGGAAATCCCAGTCATATGAGTGGAGTCCATGCATGCTACGATCACGGTATGAATTTGAAGGCAAAATATTTTTGTGCAGATCTTAGATTAAGTCTTTCCCTGGCCATAATGCTAAATTGAGGAGGTAAAATATAAATATAAATAGGAAACAGAAGAGAAATGTACAGTGATCACCCATTTTCGGCCCACAAACTTTTTGATGGAAATCCCAGTCATATGAGTCGAGTCCATGCATGCTACGATCACGGTATGAATTTGAAGGCAAAATATTTTTGTGCAGAGCTTAGATTAGGTCTTTCCCTGGCCATAATGCTAAATTGAGGAGGTAAAATAGAAATATAAATAGAAAACAGAAGAAAAATGTACAGTGATCACCCATTTGCGGCCCACAATCTTTTTCATGGAAATCCCAGTCATATGAGTCGAGTCCATGCATGCTACGATCACGGTATGAATTTGAAGGCAAAATATTTATGTCCAGAGCTTAGATTAGGTCTTTCCCTGTCCATAATGCTAAATAGAGGAGGTAAAATATAAATATAAATAGGAAACAGAAGAGAAATGTACAGTGATCACCCATTTTCGGCCCACAATCTTTTTCTTGGAAATCCCAGTCATATGAGTCGAGTCCATGCATGCTACGATCACGGTATGAATTTGAAGGCAAAATATTTTTGTGCAGATTTTAGATTAGGTCTTTCCCTGTGCATAATGCTAAATAGAGGAGGTAAAATATAAATATAAATAGGAAGCAGAAGAGAAATGTACAGTGATCACCCATTTTCGGCCCACAATCTTTTTCTTGGAAATCCCAGTCATATGAGTCGAGTCCATGCATGCTACGATCACGGTATGAATTTGAAGGCAAAATATTTTTGTGCAGATTTTAGATTAGGTCTTTCCCTGTGCATAATGCTAAATAGAGGAGGTAAAATATAAATATAAATGGGAAACAGAAGAGAAATGTACAGTGATCACCCATTTTCGGCCCACAATGTTTTTCTTGGAAATCCCAGTCATAAGAGTCGAGTCCATGCATGCTACGATCACGGTATGAATTTGAAGGCAAAATATTTTTGTGCAGATCTTAGATTACGTCTTTCCCTGTCAATAAGGCTAAATTGAGGAGGTAAATATAAATATAAATAGGAAACAGAAGAGAAATGTACGGTGATCAGCCATTTTCGGCCCACAATCTTTTTCATGGAAATCCCAGTCATATGAGTCGAGTCCATGCATGCTACGATCACGGTATGAATTTGAAGGCAAAATATTTTTTTGCAGATCTTAGATTAGGTCTTTCCCTGTCCATAATGCTAAATTGAGGAAGTAAAATATAAATATGAATAGGAAACAGAAGAGAAATGTACAGTGATCACCCATTTTCTGCCCACAATCTTTTTCATGGAAATCCCAGTCATATGAGTCGAGTCCATGCATGCTACGATCACGGAATGAATTTGAAGGCAAAATATTTTTGTGAAGATTTTAGATTAGGTCTTTCCCTGTCCATAATGCTAAATTGAGGAGGTAAAATATAAATATAAATAGGAAACAGATGTTAAATTTACAATGATCACCCATTTTCGGCCCACAATCTTTTTCATGGAAATCCCAGTCATATGAGTCGAGTTCATGCATGCTACGATCACGGTATGAATTTGAAGGCAAAATATTTTTGTGCAGAGCTTAGATTAGGTCTTTCCCTGGCCATAAGGCTAAATTGAGGAGGTAAAATAGAAATATAAATAGCAAACAGAAGAGAAATGTACAGTGATCACCCATTTTCGGCCGACAATCTTTTTCATGGAAATCCCAGTCATATGAGTCGAGTCAATGATTGCTACGATCACGGTATGAAATTTAAAGCAAAATATTTTTGTGCAGATTTTAGATTAGGTCTTTCCCTGTCCATAATGCTAAATTGAGGAGGTAAAATATAAATATAAATAGGAAACAGAAGAGAAATGTACAGTGATAACCATTTTGCGTCCGAAAATCTTTTTCATTGAAATCCCAGTCATATGAGACGAGTCCATGCATGCTACGATCACGGTATGAATTTGAAGGCAAAATGTTTTTTTGCAGAGCTTAGATTAGGTGCTTCTATGTCCATAATGCTAAATGAAGGAAGTAAAATATAAATATAAATAGGAAACAGAAGAGAAATGTACAGTGATCACCCATTTTCTGCCCACAATCTTTTTCATGGAAATCCCAGTCATATGAGTCGTGTCCATGCATGCTACGATCACGGTATGAATTTGATGGCAAAATATTTTTTTGCAGATCGTAGATTAGGTCTTTCCATGTCCAAAATGCTAAATGAAGGAAGTAAAATATAAATATAAATAGGAAACAGAAGAGAAATGTACAGGGATCACCCATTTTCTGCCCACAATCTTTTTCATGGAAATCCCAGTCATATGTGTCGAGTCCATGCATGCTACGATCACGGTATGAATTTGAAGGCAAAATATTTTTTTGCAGATCGTAGATTAGGACTTTCCATGACCATAATGCTAAATGAAGGAAGTAAAATATAAATATAAATAGGAAACAGAAGAGAAATGTACAGGGATCACCCATTTTCTGCCCACAATCTTTTTCATGGAAAGTCCAGTCAGATGAGTCGAGTCCATGCATGCTACTATCACGGTATGAATTTGAAGGCAAAATATTTTTTTGCAGATCGTAGATTAGGTCTTTCCATGTCCATAATGCTAAATGAAGGAAGTAAAATATAAATATAAATAGGAAACAGAATAGAAATGTACAGTGATCACCCATTTTGTGCCCACAATCTTTTTCATTGAAATCCCAGTCATATGTGTCTTGTCCATGCATGCTACGATCACGGTATGAATTTGAAGGCAAAATATTTTTTTGCAGAGCTTAGATTATGTCTTTCGCTGTCCATAATGCTTAATTAAGTAAGTAAAATTTAAATAGGAAACAGAAGAGAAATGTATAGTGATCACCCATTTTCTGCTCACAATCTTTTTCATGGAAATCCCAGTCATATGAGTCGAATCCATGCATGCTACGATCACGGTATGAATTTGAAGGCAAAATACTTTTTTGGCAGATCTTAGATTAGGTCTTTCCCTGTCCATAATGCTAAATTGAGGAAGTAAAATATAAATATAAATAGGAAACAGAAGAGAAATTTTCAGTGATCACCCATTTTCTGTCCACAATCTTTTTCATGGAAATCCCAGTCATATGAGTCGTGTCCATGCATGCTACGATCACGGTATGAATTTGATGGCAAAATATTTTTTTGCAGGTCATAGATTAGGTCTTTCCATGTCCATAATGCTAAATGAAGGAAGTAAAATATAAATATAAATAGGAAACAGAAGAGAAATGTACAGTGATCACCCATTTTCTGCTCACAATCTTTTTCATGGAAATTCCAGTCATATGTGTCGAGTCCATGCATGCTACGATCACGGTATGAATTTGAAAGCAAAATATTTTTTTGCAGAGCTTAGATTAGGTCTTTCCCTGTCCATAATCCTAAATTGAGGAAGCAAAATATAAATATAAATAGGAAACAGAAGAGAAATGTACAGTGATCACCCATTTTCTGCCCACAATCATTTTCATCGAAATCCCAGTCATATGAGTCGAGTCCATGCATGCTACGATCAAGGTATGAATTAGAAGGCAAAATACTTGTTTGCAGATCTTAGATTAGGTCTTTCCCTGTCCATAATGCTAAATTGAAGAAGTAAAATAGAAATATAAATAGGAAACAGAAGAGAAATGTACAGTGATCACCCATTTACTGCCCACAATCTTTTTCATGGAAATCCCAGTCATATGAGTCGAGTCCATGCATGCTACGATCACGATATGTATTTGAAGTCAAAATATTTTTTTGCAGATTTTAGATTAGGGCTTTCCCTGTCAATAATGCTAAATGAAGGAAGTAAAATATAAATATAAATAGGAAACAGAAGAGAAATGTCCAGTGATCACCCATTTTCGGCCCACAATCTTTTTCATGGAAATCCCAGTCATATGAGTCAAGTCCATGCATGCTACGATCACGGTATGAATTTGAAGGCAAAATATTTTTTTGCAGAACTTAGATTAGGTCTTTCCCTGTCCATAATGCTAAATGAAGGAAGTAAAATAGAAATAGAAATAGGAAACAGGAGAGAAATGTACAGTGATCACCCATTTTATGCCGACAATCTTTTTCATGAAAATCCCAATCATATGAGTCGAGTCCATGCATGCTACGATCACGGAATGAATTTGAAGGCAAAATATTTTTTGCAGATATTAGATTAGGTCTTTCCCTGTCCATAATGCTAAATTGAGAAGGTAAAATAGAAATATAAATAGGAAACAGAAGAGAAATGTACAGTGATCACCAATTTTCTGCCGACAATCTTTTTCATGGAAATCCCAGTCATATGAGTCGAGTCCATGCATGCTACGATCACGGTATGAATTTGAAGGCAAAATATGTTTTTGCAGATCTTAGATTAGGTCTTTCCCTGTCCATAATGCTAAATTGAGGAAGTAAAATATATATATAAATAAGAAACAGAAGAAAAATGTACAGTGATCACGCATTTTCTGCCCACAATCTTTTTCATGGAAATCCCAGTCATATGAGTCGAGTCCATGCATACTACGATCACGGTATGAATTTGAAGGCAAAATATTTTTTTGCAGATGTTAGATTAGGTCTTTCCCTGTCCATAATATGAAATGAAGGAAGTCAAATATAAATATAAATAAGAAACAGAAGAGAAATGTACAGTGATCACCCATTTTCTGCCCACATTCTTTTTCATTGAAATCCCAGTCATATGAGACGTGTCCATGCATACTACGATCACGGTATGAATTTGAAGGCAAAATATTTTTGTACAGATCTTAGATTAGGTCTTTCCCTGTCCATAATGATAAATGAAGGAAGTAAAATATAAATATAAATAGGAAACAGAAGAGAAATGTACAGTCATCACCCATTTTCTGCCCACAATCTTTTTCATGGAAATCCCAGTCATATGAGTCGAGTCCATGCATACTACGATCACGGTATGAATTTGAAGGCAAAATATTTTTTTGCAGATCTTAGATTAGGTCTTACCCTCTCCATAATGATAAATGAAGGAAGTAAAATATAAATATAAATAGGAAACAGAAGAGAAATATACAGTGATCACCCATTTTCTGCCGACAATCTTTTTCATGAAAATCCCAATCATATGAGTCGAGTCCATGCATGCTACGATCACGGTATGAATTTGAAGGCAAAATATTTTTTTGCAGATCTTAGATTAGGTCTTTCCCTGTCCATAATGCTAAATGAAGGAAGTAAAATAGAATTATAAATAGGAAACAGAAGAGAAATGTACAGTGATCACCCATTTTCTGACGACAATCTTTTTCATGGAAATCCCAGACATATGAGTCGAGTCCATGCATGCTACGATCACGGTATGAATTTGAAGGCAAATATGTTTTTGCAGATCTTAGATTAGGTCTTTCCCTGTCCATAATGATAAATTGAGGAAGTAAAATAGAAATATAAATAAGAAACAGAAGAGAAATGTACAGTGATCACCCATTTTCTGCCGACAATCTTTTTCATGGAAATCCCAGTCATATGAGTCGAGACCATGCATGCTACGATCACGGTATGAATTTGAAGGCAAAATATTTTTGTGCAGATCTTAGATTAGGTCTTTCCCTGTCCATAATGCTAAATGAAGGAAGTAAATTAGAAATATAAATAGGAAACAGAAGAGAAATGTACACTGATCACCCATTTTCTGCCGACAATCTTTTTCATGAAAATCCCTGTCATATGAGTCGAGTCCATGCATGCTACGATCACGGTATGAATTTGAAGGCAAAATGTTTTTTTGCAGATCTTATATTAGGTCTTTCCCTGTCCATAATGCTAAATTGAGGAAGAAAAATATAAATATAAATAAGAAACAGAAGAAAAATTTACAGTGATCACCCATTTCCTGCCCACAATCTTTTTCATGGAAATCCCTGTCATATGAGTCGAGTCCATACATGCTACGATCACGGTATGAATTTAAAAGCAAAATATTTTTTTGCAGAGCTTAGATTAGGTCTTTCCCTGTCCATAATGATAAATTGAGGAGGTAAAATAGAAATATGAATAGAAAACAGAAGAGAAATGTACAGTGATCACCCATTTTCTGCCCACAAACTTTTTCATGGAAATCCCAGTCATATGAGTCGAGTCCATGCATGCTACGATCACGGTATGAATTTGAAGGCAAAATATTTTTTTGCAGATCTTAGATTAGGTCTTTCCTTGTCCATAATGCTAAATGAAGGAAGTAAAATATAAATATAAATAGGAAACAGAAGAGAAATGTACAGTGATCACACATTTTCTGCCGACAATATTTTTCATGGAAATCCCAGACATATGAGTCGAGTCCATGCATGCTACGATCACAGTATGAATTTGAAGGCAAAATATTTTTTGCAGATCTTAGATTAGGTCTTTCCCTGTCCATAATGCTAAATTGAGGAAGTAAAATAGAAATATAAATAGGAAACAGAAGAGAAATGTACAGTGATCACCCATTTTCTGCCGACAATATTTTTCATGGAAATCCCAGACATATGAGTCGAGTCCATGCATGCTATGATCACGGTATGAATTTGAAGGCAAAATATTTTTTTGCAGATCTTAGATTAGGTCTTTCCCTGTCCATAATGCTAAATTGAGGAGGTAAAATATAAATATAAATAAGATACAGAAGAGAAATGTACAGTGATCACCCATTTTCTGACCACAATCTTTTTCATGGAAATCCCAGTCATATGAGTGGAGTCCATGCATGATACGATCACGGTATGAATTTGAAGGCAAAATATGTTTTTGCAGATCTTAGATTAGGTCTTTCCCTGTCCATAATGCTAAATTGAGGAAGTAAAATAGAAATATAAATAAGAAACAGAAGAGAAATGTACAGTGATCACCCATTTTCTGCCCACAATCTTTTTCATGGAAATCCCAGTCATATGAGTCGAGTCCATGCATGCTACGATCACGATATGTATTTGAAGTCAAAATATTTTTTTGAAGATTTTAGATTAGGTCTTTCCCTGTCAATAATGCTAAATGAAGGAAGTAAAATATAAATATAAATAAGAAACAGAAGAAAAATGTACAGTGATCACCCATTTTCTGCCCACAATCTTTTTCATGGAAATCCCAGTCATATGAGTCGAGTCCATGCATGCTACGATCACAGTATGAATTTGAAGACAAAATATTTTTTGCAGATCTTAGATTAGGTCTTTCCCTGTCCATAATGCTAAATTGAGGAAGTAAAATATAAATATAAATAGGAAACAGAAGAGAAATATACAGTGATCACCCATTTTCGGCCCACAATCTTTTTCACGGAAATCCCAGTCAGATGAGTCAAGTCCATGCATGCTATGATCACGGTATCAATTTGAAGGCAAAATATTTTTTTGCAGATCTTAGATTAGGTCTTTCCCTGTCCATAATGCTAAATTGAGGAAGTAAAATAGAAATATAAATAAGAAACAGAAGAAAAATGTACAGTGATCACCCATTTTCTACCTACAATCTTTTTCATGGAAATCCCAGTCATATGAGTCGAGTCCATGCATGCTACAATCACGGTATGAATTTGAAGGCAAAATATTTTTTTGCAGATCTTAGATTAGGTCTTTCCCTGTCCATAATGCTAAATTTAGGAAGTAAAATATATATATAAATAAGAAACAGAAAAAAAATGTACAGTGATCCCACATTTTCTGCCCACAATCTTTTTCATGGAAATCCCAGTCATATGAGTCGAAACCATGCATGCTACGATCACGGTATGAATTTTAAGGCAATTTTTTTTTTTGCAGATCTTAGATTAGGTATTTCCCTGTCAATAAAGCTAAATTGAGGAGGTAAAATAGAAATATAAATAGGAAACAGAAGAGAAATGTACAGTGATCACCCATTTTCTGCCCACAATCTTTTTCATGGAAATCCCAGACATATGAGTCGAGTCCATGCATGCTACGATCACGGTATGAATTTGAAGGCAAAATATTTTTTTGCAGAAATTAAATTAGGTCTTTCCCTGTCCATAATGCTAAATTGAGGAAGTAAAATAGAAATATAAATAAGAAACAGAAAAAAAATGTACAGTGATCACCCATTTTCTGCCCACAATCTTTTTTATGGAAATCCCAGTCATATGAGTCGAGTCCATGCATGCTAGGATCACAGTATGAATTTGAAGGCAAAATATTTTTTTGCAGATCTTAGATTAGGTATTTCCCTGTCTATAATGCTAAATTGAGGAGGTAAAATAGAAATAGAAATAGGAAACAGAAGAGAAATGTACAGTGATCACCCATTTTCTGCCCACAATCTTTTTCATGGAAATCCCAGTCATAAGAGTCGAATCCATGCATGCTACGATCACGGTATGAATTTGAAGGCAAAATATATTTTTGCAGATCTTAGATTAGGTTTTTCCCTGTCCATAATGCTAAATTGAGGAAGTAAAATATAAATATAAATATGAAATAGAAGAGAAATGTACAGTGATCACCCATTTTCGGCCCACAATCTTTTTTACGGAAATCCCAGTCAGATGAGTCAAGTCCATGCATGCTATGATCACGGTATGAATTTGAAGGCAAAATATTTTTTTGAAGATCTTAGATTAGGTCTTTCCCTGTCCATAATGCTAAATTGAGGAAGTAAAATATAAATATAAATAAGAAACAGAAGAGAAATGTACAGTGATCACCCATTTTCTGCCGACAATCTTTTTCATGGAAATCCCAGTCATATGTGTCGAGTCCATGCATGCTACGATCACGGTATGAATTTTAAGGCAATTTTTTTTTTTGCAGATCTTAGATTAGGTATTTCCCTGTCAATAATGCTAAATTGAGGAGGTAAAATATAAATATAAATAGGAAACAGAAGAGAAATGTACAGTGATCACCCATTTTCTGCCCACAATCTTTTTCATGGAAATCCCAGACATATGAGTCGAATCCATGCATGCTACGATCACGGTATGAATTTGAAGGCAAAATATTTTTGTGCAGATCTTAGATTAGGTCTTTCCCTGTCCATAATGCTAAATGAATGAAGTAAAATAGAAATATAAATAGGAAACAGAAGAGAAAATAACAGTGATCACCCATTTTCTGCCCACAATCTTTTTCATGGAAATCCCAGTCATATGAGTAGAGTCCATGCATGCTACGCTCACGGTATGAATTTGAAGGCAAAATATTTTTGTGCAGAGCTTAGATTAGGTCTTTCCCTGACCATAATGCCAAATTGAGGAAGTAAAATAGAAATATAAATAAGAAACAGAAAAAAAATGTACAGTAATCACCCATTTTCTGCCCACAATCTTTTTTATGGAAATCCCAGTCATATGAGTCGAGTCCATGCATGCTACGATCACGGTATGAATTTGAAGGCAAAATATTTTTGTGCAGAGCTTAGATTAGGTCTTTCCCTGTCCATAATGCTAAATTGAGGAGTTAAAATAGAAATATGAATAAGAAACAGAAGAAAAATGTACAGTGATCACCCATTTTCTGCCCACAATCTTTTTCATGGAAATCCCAGTAATATGAGTCGAGTCCATGCATGCTACGATCACGGTATGAATTTGAAGGCAATTTTTTTTTTTGCAGATCTTAGATTAGGTATTTCCCTGTCCATAATGCTAAATTGAGTAAGTAAAACAGAAATATAAATAGGAAACAGAAGAGAAATGTACAGTGATCAACCATTTTCAGCCGACAATCTTTTTCATGGAAATCCCAGACATATGAGTCGAGTCCATGCATGCTACGATCACGGTATGAATTTGAAGGCAAAATATTTTTTGCAGATCTTAGATTAGGTCTTTCCCTGTCCATAATGTTAAATTGAGGAAGTAAAATAAAAATATAAATATGAAACAGAAGAGAAATGTACAGTGATCACCCATTTTCTGCCCACAATCTTTTTCATGGAAATCCCAGTCATATGAGTCGAGTCCATGCATGCTACGATCACGGTATGAATTTGAAGGCAAAATATTTTTTTGCAGATCTTAGATTAGGTCTTTCCCTGTCCATAATGCTAAATTGAGGAAGTAAATTATAAATATAAATAAGAAACTGAAGAAAAAGGTACAGTGATCACCGATTTTCTGCCCACAATCTTTTTCATGGAAATCCCAGCCATATGTGTCGAGTCCATGCATGCTACGATCACGGTATGAATTTGAAAGCAAAATATTTTTTTGCAGAGCTTAGATTAGGTCTTTCCCTGGCCATAATGCTAAATTAAGGAAGTTAAATATAAATATAAATAGGAAACGGAAGAGAAATGTACAGTGATCACCCATTTACTGCCCACAATCTTTTTCATGGACATCCCAGTCATATTAGTCGTGTCCATACATGCTACGATCATGGTATGAATTTGAATGCAAAATATTTTTTTGCAGAGCTTAGATTAGGTCTTTCACTGTCCATAATGCTAAATGAAGGAAGTAAGATAAAAATATAAATAGGAAACAGAAGAGAAATGTACAGTGATCACCCATTTTGTGCCCACAATCTTTTTCATGGAAATCCCAGTCATATGAGTCGAGTCCATGCATGCTACGATCACGGTATGAATTTGAAGGCAATTTTTTTTCTTGCAGATCTTAGATTAGGTCTTTCCCTGTCCATAATGCTAAATTGAGGAAGTAAAACAGAAATATAAATAGGAAACAGAAGAGAAATTTACAGTGATCACCCATTTTCAGCCGACAATCTTTTTCATGGAAATCCCAGACATATGAGTCGAGTCCATGCATGCTACGATCACGGTATGAATTTGAAGGCAAAATATTTTTTGCAGAGCTTAGATTAGGTCTTTCCCTGTCCATAATGCTAAATTGAGGAAGTAAAATGGAAATATACATAGGAAACAGAAGAGAAATGTACAGTGATCACGCATTTTCTGCCCACAATATTTTCATGGAAATCCCTGTCATATGAGTCGAGTCCATACATGCTATGATCACGGTATGAATTTGAAGGCAAAATATTTTTTGCAGATCTAAGATTAGGTCTTTCCCTGTCCATAATGCTAAATGAAGGAAGGAAAATAAAAATATAATTAGGAAACAGAAGAGAAATGTACAGTGATCACCCATTTTCTGCCCACAATCTTTTTCATTGAAATCCCAGTCATATGAGTCGAGTCCATACATGCTACGAACACGGTATGAATTTGAAAGCAAAATATTTTTTTGCAGAGATTAGATTAGGACTTTCCCTGTCCATAATGCTAAATGAAGGAAGTAAAATAGAAATATAAATAGGAAACAGAAGAGAAATGTACAGTGATCACCCATTTTCGGCCCACAATCTTTTTCATGGAAATCCCAGTCATATGAGTCGAGTCCATGCATGCTACGATCATGGTATGAATTTGAAGGCAAAATATTTTTGTGCAGATTTTAGATTAGGTCTTTCACTGTCCATAATGCTAAATTGAGGAGGTAAATAGAAATATAAATAGGAAACAGAAGAGAAATGTACAGTGATCATCCATTTTCAGCCCACAATCTTTTTCATGGAAATCCAAGTCATATGAGTCGAGTCCATGCATGCTACGATCACGGTATGAATTTGAAGGCAAAATATTTTTGTGCAGATTTTAGATTAGGTCTTTCCCTGTCCATAATGCTAAATTGAGGAGGTAAAATAAAAATATAAATCGGAAACAGAAGAGAAATGTACAGTGATCACCCATTTTCGGCCCACAATCTTTTTCATGGAAATCCCAGTCATATGAGTCGAGTCCATGCATGCTACGATCACGGTATGAATTTGAAGGCAAAATATTTTTGTGCAGATTTTAGATTAGGTCTTTCCCTGTCTATAATGCTAAATTGAGGAAGTAAAATAGAAATATAAATAGGAAACAGAAGAGAAAAGTACAGTGATCACCCATTTTCGGCCCACAATCTTTTTCATGGAAATCCCAGTCATATGAGTCGAGTCCATGCATGGTACGATCACGGTATGAATTTGAAGGCAAAATATTTTTGTGCAGATTTTAGATTGGGTCTTTCCCTGTCCATAATGCTAAATTGAGAAGGTAAAATATAAATATAAATAGGAAACAGAAGAGAAATGTACAGTGATCATCCATTTTCGGCCCACAATCTTTTTCATGGAAATCCCAGTCATATAAGTCGAGTACATACATGCTACGATGACGGTATGAATTTGAAGGCAAAATATTTTTGTGCAGATTTTAGATTAGGTCTTTCCCTGTCCATAATGCTAAATTGAGGAAGTAAAATAGAAATATAAATAGGAAACAGAAGAGAAATGTACAGTGATCCCCCATTTTCGGCCCACAATCTTTTTCATGGAAATCCCAGTCATATGAGTCGAGTCCATGCATGCTACGTTCACGGTATGAATTTGAAGGCAAAATATTTTTGTGCAGATTTTAGATTAGGTCTTTCCCTGTCCATAATGCTAAATTGAGGAAGTAAAATAGAAATATAAATAGGAAACAGAAGAGAAATGTACAGTGATCCCCCATTTTCGGCCCACAATCTTTTTCATGGAAATCCCAGTCATATGAGTCGAGTCCATGCATGCTACGTTCACGGTATGAATTTGAAGGCAAAATATTTTTTTGCAGATTATAGATTAGGTCTTTCCCTGTCCTTAATGCTAAATTGAGGAGGTAAAATATAAATATAAATAGGAAACAGAAGAGAAATGTACAATGATCAACCATTTTCGGCCCACAATCTTTTTCATGGAAATCCCAGTCATATGAGTCGAGTCCATGCAATGCTACGATCACGGTATGAAGTTGAAGGCAAAATATTTTTGTGCAGATCTTAGATTTGGTCTTTCCCTGTCCATAATGCTAAATTCAGGAGGTAAAATATAAATATAAATAAGAAACAGAAGAGAAATGTACAGTGATCACCCATTTTCGGCCTACAATCTTTTTCATGGAAATCCCAGTCACATGAGTCGAGTCCATACATGCTACGATCAGGGTATGAATTTCAAGGCAAAATATTTTTGTGCAGATCTTCGATTAGGTCATTCCCTGTCCATAATGCTAAATTGAGGAGGTAAAATATAAATATAAACAGGAAACAGAAGAGAAATGTACAGTGATCACCCATATTTGGCCCACAATCTCTTTCATGGAAATCCCAGTCATATGAGTCGAGTCCATGCATGCTACGATGACGGTATGAATTTGAAGGCAAAATATTTTTGTGCAGATTTTAGATTAGGTCTTTCCCTGTCCATAATGCTAAATTGAGGAGGTAAAATATAAATATAAATAGGAAACAGAAGAGAAATGTAAAGTGATCACCCATTTTCCGCCCACAATCATTTTCATGGAAATCCCAGTCATATGAGTCGAGTCCATGCATGCTACGATCACGGTATGAATTTGAAGGCAAAATATTTTTGTGCAGATTTTAGATTAGGTCTTTCCCTGTCCATAATGCTAAATTGAGGAGGTAAGATAGAAATATAAATAGGAAACAGAAGAGAAATGTACAGTGATCACCCATTTTCGGCCCACAATCTTTTTCATGGAAATCCCAGTCATATGAGTCGAGTCCAAGCATGCTACTATCACGGTATGAATTTGAAGGCAAAATATTTTTGTGCAGATTTTAGATTAGGTCTTTCCCTGTCTATAATGCTAAATTGAGGAGGTAAAATAGAAATATAAATAGGAAACAGAAGAGAAATGTACAGTGATCACACATTTTCGGCCCACATTCTTTTTCATGGAAATCCCAGTCATATGAGTCGAGTCCATGCATGCTACGATCACGGTATGAATTTGAAGGCAAAATATTTTTGTGCAGATTTTAGATTATGTCTTTCCCTCTCCGTAATGCTAAATTGAGGAGGTAAAATATAAATATAAATAGGAAACAGAAGAGAAATGTACAGTGATCACCCATTTTCGGCCCACAATCTTTTTCATGGAAATCCCAGTCATATGAGTCGAGTCCATGCATGCTACGATCACGGTATGAATTTGAAGGTAAAATATTTTTGTGCAGATTTTAGATTAGGTCTTACACAGTCCATAATGCTAAATTGAGGAGGTAAATAGAAATATAAATAGGAAACAGAAGAGAAATGTAAAGTGATCACCCATTTTCTGCCCACAATCATTTTCATGGAAATCCCAGTCATATGAGTCGAGTCCATGCATGCTACGATCACGGTATGAATTTGAAGGCAAAATATTTTTGTGCAGATTTTAGATTAGGTCTTTCCCTGTCCATAATGCTAAATTGAGGAGGTAAGATAGAAATATAAATAGGAAACAGAAGAGAAATGTACAGTGATCACACATTTTCCGCCCACAATCATTTTCATGGAAATCCCAGTCATATGAGTCGAGTCCATGCATGCTACGATCACGGTATGAATTTGAAGGCAAAATATTTTTGTGCAGATTTTAGATTAGGTCTTTCCCTGTCTATAATGCTAAATTGAGGAGGTAAAATATAAATATAAATAGGAAACAGGAGAGAAATGTACAGTAATCACACATTTTCGGCCCACATTCTTTTTCATGGAAATCCCAGTCATATGAGTCGAGTCCATGCATGCTACGATCACGGTATGAATTTGAAGGCAAAATATTTTTGTGCAGATTTTAGATTAGGTCTTTCCCTCTCCGTAATGCTAAATTGAGGAGGTAAAATAGAAATATAAATAGGAAACAGAAGAGAAATGTACAGTGATCACCAATTTTCGGCCCACAATCTTTTTCATGGAAATCCCAGTCATATGAGTCGAGTCCATGCATGCTACGATCACGGTATGAATTTGAAGGTAAAATATTTTTGTGCAGATTTTAGATTAGGTCTTACACAGTCCATAATGCTAAATTGAGGAGGTAAATAGAAATATAAATAGGAAACAGAAGAGAAATGTAAAGTGATCACCCATTTTCAGCCCACAATCTTTTTCATGGTAATCCCAGTCATATGAGTCAAGTACATACATGCTACGATGACGGTATGAATTTGAAGGCAAAATATTTTTTTGCAGATTTTAGATTAGGTCTTTCCCTGTCCATAATGCTAAATTGAGGAGGTAAAATAGAAATATAAATAGGAAACAGAAGAGAAATGTACAGTGATCACCCATTTTCGTCCCACAATCTTTTTCATGGAAATCCCAGTCATATGATTCGAGTCCATGCATGCTACGATCACGGTATGAATTAGAAGACAAAATATTTTTTTGCAGATATTAGATTAGGTCTTTCACAGTCCATAATGCTAAATTGAGGAGGTAAATAGAAATATAAATAGGAAACAGAAGAGAAATGTACAGTGATCACCCATTTTCGGCCTACAATCTTTTTCATGGAAATCCCAGTCATATGAGTCGAGTCAATGCATGCTACGATCACGGTATGAATTTGAAGGCAAAATATTTTTTTGCAGATCTTAGATTAGGTCTTTCCCTGTCCATAATGCTAAATTGAGGAGGTAAAATATAAATATAAATAGGAAACAGAAGAGAAATGTACAGTGATCACCCATTTTCCGCCCACAACCTTTTTCATCGAAATCCCAGTCATATGAGTCGAGTCCATGCATGCTACGATCACGGTATGAATTTAAAGGCAAAATGTTTTTGTGCAGAGCTTAGATTTGGTCTTACCCTGTCCATAATGCTAAATTGAGGAGGTAAAATATAAATATAAATAGGAAACAGAAGAGAAATGTACAGTGATCACCCATTTTCGGCCCAAATTCTTTTTCATGGAAATCCCAGACATATGAGTCCAGTCCATGCATGCTACGATCACGGTATGAATTTGAAGGCAAAATATTTTTGTGCAGATCTTAGATTAGGTCTTTCCCTGTCCATAATGCTAAATTGAGGAGGTAAATAGAAATATAAATAGGAAACAGAAGAGAAATGTACAGTGATCACCCATTTTTGGCCCACAATCTTTTTCATGGAAATCCCAGTCATATTAGTCGAGTCCATGCATGCTACGATCACGGTATGAATTTGAAGGCAAAATATTTTTGTGCAGTGCTTAGATTAGGTCTTTACCTGGCCATAATGCTAAATTGAGGAGGTAAAATAGAAATATAAATAGGAAAGAGAAGAGAAATGCACAGTGATCACCCATTTTCGGCCCACAATCTTTTTCATGGAAATCCTAGTCATATGAGTCGAGTCCATGCATGCTACGATCACGGTATGAATTTGAAGGCAAAATATTTTTGTGCAGATCTTAGATTAGGTCTTTCCCTGTCCATAATGCTAAATTGAGGAGGTAAAATATAAATATAAATAGGAAACAGAAGAGAAATGTACAGTGATCACCCATTTTCCGCCCACAACCTTTTTCATGGAAATCCCAGTCATATGAGTCTAGTCCATGCATGCTACGATCACGGTATGAATTTGAAGGCAAAATGTTTTTGTGCAGAGCTTAGATTTGGTCTTACCCTGTCCATAATGCTAAATTGAGGAGGTAAAATATAAATATAAATAGGAAACAGAAGAGAAATGTACAGTGATCACCCATTTTCGGCCCAAAATCTTTTTCATGGAAATCCCAGACATATGAGTCCAGTCCATGCATGCTACGATCACGGTATGAATTTGAAGGCAAAATATTTTTGTGCAGATCTTAGATTAGGTCTTTCCCTGTCAATAATGCTAAATTGAGGAGGTAAATAGAAATATAAATAGGAAACAGAAGAGAAATGTACAGTGATCACCCATTTTTGGCCCACAATATTTTTCATGGAAATCCCAGTCATATTAGTCGAGTCCATGCATGCTACGATCACGGTATGAATTTGAAGGCAAAATATTTTTATGCAGAGCTTAGATTAGGTCTTTACCTGGCCATAATGCTAAATTGAGGAGGTAAAATAGAAATATAAATAGGAAAGAGAAGAGAAATGCACAGTGATCACCCATTTTCGGCCCACAATCTTTTTCATGGAAATCCCAGTCATATGAGTCGAGTCCATGCATGCTACGATCACGGTATGAATTTGAAGGCAAAATATTTTTGTGCAGATCTTAGATTAGGTCTTTCCCTGTCCATAATGCTAAATTGAGGATGTAAAATATAAATATAAATAGGAAACAGAAGAGAAATGTACAGTGATCACCCATTTTCCGCCCACAATCTTTTTCATGGAAATCCCAGTCATATGAGTCGAGTCCATGCATTCTACGATCACGGTATGAACTTGAAGGCAAAATATTTTTGTGCAGAGCTTAGATTTGGTCTTACCCTGTCCATAATGCTAAATTAAGGAGGTAAAATAGAAATATAAATAGGAAACAGAAGAGAAATGTACAGTGATCACCCATTTTTGGCCCACAATCTTTTTCATGGAAATCCCAGTCATATGAGTCGAGTCCATGCATGCTACGATCACGGTATGAATTTGAAGGCAAAATATGTTTGTGCAGATCTTAGATTAGGTCTTTCCCTGTCCATAATGCTAAATTGAGGAGGTAAAATAGAAATATAAATAGGAAACAGAAGAGAAATGTACAGTGATCACCCATTTTCGTCCCACAGTCTTTTTCATGGAAATCGCAGTCATATGAGTCGAATCCATGCATGCTACGATCACGGTATGAATTTGAAGGCAAAATATTTTTGGGCAGATCTTAGATTAGGTCTTTCCCTGTCCATAATGCTAAATTGAGGAGTTAAAATATAAATATAAATAGGAAACAGAAGAGAAATCTACAGTGATCACCCATTTTCGGCCCACAATCTTTTTCATGGAAATCCAAGTCATATGAGTCGAGTCCATGCATGCTACGATCACGGTATGAATTTGAAGGCAAAATATTTTTGTGCAGATCTTAGATTAGATCTTTCGCTGTCCATAATGCTAAATTGAGGAGGTAAAATAGAAATATAAATAGGAAACAGAAGAGAAATGTACAGTGATCACCCATTTTCGGCCCAAAATCTTTTTCATGGAAATCCCAGACATATGAGTCCAGTCCATGCATGCTACGATCACGGTATGAATTTGAAGGCAAAATATTTTTGTGCAGATATTAGATTAGGTCTTTCCCTGTCCATAATGCTAAATTGAGGAGGTAAATAGAAATATAAATAGGAAACAGAAGAGAAATGTACAGTGATCACCCATTTTTGGCCCACAATATTTTTCATGGAAATCCCAGTCATATTAGTCGAGTCCATGCATGCTACGATCACGGTATGAATTTGAAGGCAAAATATTTTTGTGCAGAGCTTAGATTAGGTCTTTACCTGGCCATAATGCTAAATTGAGGAGGTAAAATAGAAATATAAATAGGAAAGAGAAGAGAAATGCACAGTGATCACCCATTTTCGGCCCACAATCTTTTTCATGGAAATCCCAGTCATATGAGTCGAGTCCATGCATGCTACGATCACGGTATGAATTTGAAGGCAAAATATTTTTGTGCAGATCTTAGATTAGGTCTTTCCCTGTCCATAATGCTAAATTGAGGATGTAAAATATAAATATAAATAGGAAACAGAAGAGAAATGTACAGTGATCACCCATTTTCCGCCCACAATCTTTTTCATGGAAATCCCAGTCATATGAGTCGAGTCCATGCATTCTACGATCACGGTATGAACTTGAAGGCAAAATATTTTTGTGCAGAGCTTAGATTTGGTCTTACCCTGTCCATAATGCTAAATTGAGGAGGTAAAATAGAAATATAATTAGGAAACAGAAGTGAAATTTACAGTGATCACCCATTTTAGGCCTACCATCTTTTTCATGGAAATCCCAGTCATATGAGTCGAGTCCATACATGCTACGATCACGGTATAAATTTGAAGGCAAAATATTGTTGTGCAGATCTTCGATTAGGTCATTCCCTGTCCATAATGCTAAATTGAGGAGGTAAAATATAAATATAAATAGGAAACAGAAGAGAAATGTACAGTGATCACCCATTTTCCGCCGACAATTTTTCATGGAAATCCCAGTCATATGAGTTGAGTCCATGCATGCTACGATCACGGTATGAATTTGAAGGCAAAATATTTTTGTGCAGATCTTAGATTAGGTCTTTCACTGTCCATAATGCTAAATTGAGGAGGTAAAAAAGAAATATAAATAGGAAACAGAAGAGAAATGTACAGTGATCACCCATTTTTGGCCCACAATCTTTTTCATGGAAATCCCAGTCATATGAGTCGAGTCCATGCATGCTACGATCACGGTATGAATTTGAAGGCAAAATATGTTTGTGCAGAGCTTAGATTAGGTCTTTCCCTGTCCATAATGCTAAATTGAGGAGGTAAAATAGAAATATAAATAGGAAACAGAAGAGAAATGTACAGTGATCACCCATTTTCGTCCCACAGTCTTTTTCATGGAAATCCCAGTCATATGAGTCGAATCCATGCATGCTACGATCACGGTATGAATTTGAAGGCAAAATATTTTTGGGCAGATCTTAGATTAGGTCTTTCCCTGTCCATAATGCTAAATTGAGGAGTTAAAATATAAATATAAATAGGAAACAGACGAGAAATCTACAGTGATCACCCATTTTCGGCCCACAATCTTTTTCATGGAAATCCAAGTCATATGAGTCGAGTCCATGCATGCTACGATCACGGTATGAATTTGAAGGCAAAATATTTTTGTGCAGATCTTAGATTAGATCTTTCGCTGTCCATAATGCTAAATTGAGGAGGTAAAATAGAAATATAAATAGGAAACAGAAGAGAAATGTACAGTGATCACCCATTTTCGGCCCACAATCTTTTTCATGGAAATCCCAGTCATATGAGTCGAGTCCATGCATGCTACGATCACGGTATGAATTTGAAGGCAAAATATTTTTGGGCAGATCTTAGATTAGGTCTTTCCCTGTCCATAATGCTAAATTGAGGAGGTAAAATATAAATATAAATAGAAAACAGAAGAGAAATGTACGGTGATCTCCCATTTTCGGCCGACAATCTTTTTCATGCAAATCCCAGTCATATGAGTCGAGTCCATGCATCCTACGATCACGGTATGGATTTGAAGGCAAAATATTTTTGTGCAGACCTTACATTAGGTCTTTCCCTGTCCATAATGCTAAATTGAAGAGGTAAAATATAAATATAAATAGGAAACAGAAGAGAAATGTACAGTGATCACCCATTTTCGGCCCACAATATTTTCATGGAAATCCCAGTCATATGAGTCGAATCCATGCATGCTATGATCACGGTATGAATTTGAAGCCAAAATATTTTTGTGCAGATCTTAGATTAGGTCATTCCCTGTCCATAATGCTAAATTGAGGAGGTAAAATATAAATATAAATAGGAAACAGAAGAGAAATGTACAGTGATCACCCATTTTCGGCCCACAATATTTTCATGGAAATCCCAGTCATATGAGTCGAGTCCATGCATGCTACGATCACGATATGAATTTGAAGGCAAAATATTTTTGTGCAGATCTTAGATTAGATCTTTCCCTGTCCATAATGCTAAATTGAGGAGGTAACATAGAAATATAAATCGGAAACGAGAAAAATCTACAGTGATCACCCATTTTCGGCCCACAATATTTTCATGGAAATCCCAGTCATATGAGTCGAGTCCATGCATGCTACGATCACGGTATGAATTTGAAGGCAAAATATTTTTGTGCAGATTTTAGATTAGGTCTTTCCCTGTCCATAATGGTAAATTGAGGAGGTAAAATAGAAATATAAATAGGAAACAGAAGAGATATATACAGTGATCACCCATTTTTGTCCCACAATCTTTTTCACGGAAATCCCAGTCATATCAGTCGAGTCTATGCATGCTACGATCACGGCATGAATTTGAAGGCAAAATACTTTTGTGCAGATTTTAGATTAGGTCTTTCCCTGTCCATAATGGTAAATTGAGGATGTAAAATAGAAATATAAATAGGAAACAGAAGAGAAATGTACAGTGATCACCCATTTTCATCCCACAGTCTTTTTCATGGAAATCCAAGTCATATGAGTCAAGTCCATGCATGCTACGATCACGGTATGAATTTGAAGGCAAAATATTTTTGGGCAGATCTTAGATTAGGTCTTTCCCTGTCCATAATGCTAAATTGAGGAGGTAAAATAGAAATATAAATAGGAAACAGAAGAGAAATGTACAGCGATCTCCCATTTTCGGCCCACAATCTTTTTCATGGAAATCCCAGTCATATGAGTCGAGTCCAAGCATGCTACGATCACGGTATGAATTTGAAGGCAAAATATTTTTGGGCAGATCTCAGATTAGGTCTTTCCCTGGCCATAATACTAAATTGAGGAGGTAAAATAGAAATATAAATAGAAAACAGAAGAGAAATGTACGGTGATCTCCCATTTTCGGCCCACAATCTTTTTCATGCAAATCCCAGTCATATGAGTTGAGTCAATGCATGCTACGATCACGGTATGAATTTGAAGGCAAAATATTTTTGGGCAGATCTTAGATTAGGTCTTTCCCTGTCCATAATGCTAAATTGAGGAGGTAAAATAGAAATATAAATAGGGAACAGAAGAGAAATGTACAGTGATCACCCATTTTCGGCCCACAATCTTTTTCATGGAAATCCCAGTCATATGAGTCGAGTCCATGCATGCTACGATCACGGTATGAATTTGAAGGCAAAATATTTTTGTGCAGAAGTTAGATTAGTTCTTTCCCTGGCCATAATGCTAAATTGAGGAGGTAAAATAGAAATATAAATGGGAAACAGAAGAGAAATGTACAGTGATCACCCATTTTCGGCCCACAATCTTTTCATGGAAATCCCAGTCATATGAGTCGAGTCCATGCATGCTACGATCACGGTATGAATTTGAAGGCAAAATATTTTGGGGCAGATCTTAGATTAGGTCTTTCCCTGTCCATAATGCTAAATTGAGGAGGTAAAATAGAAATATAAATAGGAAACAGAGGAGAAATGTACAGTGATCACCCATTTTCGGCCCACAAACTTTGTCATGGAAATCCCAGTCGTATGAGTCGAGTCCATGCATGCTACGATCACGGTATGAATTTGAAGGCAAAATATTTTTTTCAGAGCTTAGATTAGGTCTTTCCATGGCCATAATGCTAAATTGAGGAGGTAAAATAGAAATATAAATAGGAAACGAGAAAAATCTACAGTGATCACCCATTTTCGGCCCACAATCTTTTTCATGGAAATCCCAGTCATATGAGTCGAATACATGCATGCTATGATCACGGTATGAATTTGAAGCCAAAATATTTTTGTGCAGATCTTAGATTAGGTCATTCCCTGTCCATAATGCTAAATTGAGGAGGTAAAATATAAATATAAATAGGAAACAGAAGAGAAATGTACAGTGATCACCCATTTTCGGCCCACAATATTTTCATGGAAATCCCAGTCATATGAGTCGAGTCCATGCATGCTACGATCACGGTATGAATTTGAAGGCAAAATATTTTTGTGCAGATCTTAGATTAGGTCTTTCCCTGTCCATAATGCTAAATTGAGGAGGTAACATAGAAATATAAATCGGAAACGAGAAAAATCTACAGTGATCACCCATTTTCGGCCCACAATATTTTCATGGAAATCCCAGTCATATGAGTCGAGTCCATGCATGCTACGATCACGGTATGAATTTGAAGGCAAAATATTTTTGTGCAGATTTTAGATTAGGTCTTTCCCTGTCCATAATGGTAAATTGAGGAGGTAAAATAGAAATATAAATAGGAAACAGAAGAGATATATACAGTGATCACCCATTTTCGTCCCACAATCTTTTTCCTGGAAATCCCAGTCATATCAGTCGAGTCTATGCATGCTACGATCACGGCATGAATTTGAAGGCAAAATACTTTTGTGCAGATTTTAGATTAGGTCTTTCCCTGTCCATAATGGTAAATTGAGGATGTAAAATAGAAATATAAATAGGAAACAGAAGAGAAATGTACAGTGATCACCCATTTTCATCCCACAGTCTTTTTCATGGAAATCCAAGTCATATGAGTCAAGTCCATGCATGCTACGATCACGGTATGAATTTGAAGGCAAAATATTTTTGGGCAGATCTTAGATTAGGTCTTTCCCTGTCCATAATGCTAAATTGAGGAGGTAAAATAGAAATATAAATAGGAAACAGAAGAGAAATGTACAGCGATCTCCCATTTTCGGCCCACAATCTTTTTCATGAAAATCCCAGTCATATGAGTCGAGTCCAACATGCTACGATCACGGTATGAATTTGAAGGCAAAATATTTTTGTGCAGATCTTAGATTAGGTCTTTCCCTGTCCATAATTCTAAATTGAGGAGGTAAAATATAAATATAAATAGGAAACATATGAGAAATGTACAGTGATCACCCATTTTCTGCCCTCAATCTTTTTCATGGATATCCCAGTAATATGAGTCGAGTCCATACATTCTACGATCACGGTATGAATTTGAAGGCAAAATATTTTTTTGCAGATCTTGATTTGGTCTTTCCCTGTTCATAATGCTAAATGAAGGAAGTAAAATAGAAATATAAATAGGAAACAGAAGAGAAATGTACAGTGATCACCATTTACTGCCCTCAATCTTTTTCATGGATATCCCAGTCATATGAGTCGAGTCCATACATGCTACGATCACGGTATGAATTTGAAGGCAATATATTTTTTTGCAGAGCTTAGATTAGGTCTTTCCCTGTCCATAATTCTAAATGAAGGAAGTAAAATAGAAATATAAATAGGAATCAGAAGAGAAATGCACAGTGATCACCCATTTTCTGCCCTCAATCTTTTTCATGGATATCCCAGTCATATGAGTCCAGTCCATACATGCTACGATCACGGTATGAATTTGAAGGCAAAATATTTTTTTGCAGAGCTTAGATTAGGTCTTTCCCTGTCCATAATGCTAAATGAAGGAAGTAAAATAGAAATAGAAATAGGAAACAGAAGAGAAATGTACAGTGCTCACGCATTTTCGGCCCACAATCTTTTTCATGGAAATCCCAGTCATATGAGTCGAGTCCATACATGCTACGATCACGGTATGAATTTGAAGGCAAAATATTTTTTTGCAGAGCTTAGATTAGGTCTTTCCCTGTCCATAATTCTAAATGAAGGAAGTAAAATAGAAATATAAACAGGAAACAGAAGAGAAATGTAGAGTGCTCACCCATTTTCGGCCCACAATCTTTTTCATGGATATCCCAGTCATATGAGTCGTGTCCATACATGCTAGGATCACGGTATGAATTTGAAGGCAAAATATTTTTTTGCAGAGCTTAGATTAGGTCTTTCCCTGTCAATAATGCTAAACTGAGGAGGTAAAATAGAAATATAAATAGGAAACAGAAAAAAAATGTACAGTGATCACCCATTTTCTGCCCACAATCTTTTACATGGAAATCCCAGTCTTATGAGTCGAGTCCATGCATGCTATGATCACGGTATGAATTTGAAGGCAAAATATTTTTTTGCAGATTTTAGATTAGGTCTTTCCCTGTCAATAATGCTAAATGAAGGAAGTAAAATATAAATATAAATAGGAAACAGAAGAGAAATGTACAGTGATCACCCATTTTCTGCCCACAATCTTTTTCATGGAAATCCCAGTCATATGAGTCGAGTCCATGCATGCTACCATCACAGTATGAATTTGAAGGCAAAATATGTTTTTGAGGATCTTAGATTAGGTCTTTCCCTGTCCATAAATCTAAATTGAGGAAGTAAAATATAAATATAAATAAGAAACAGAAGAAAAATGTATAGTGATCACCCATTTTCTGCCCACTATTTTTTTCATGGAAATCCCAGTCATATGAATCGAGTCCATGCATGCTACGATCACGGTATGAATTTGAAGGCAAAATATGTTTTTAGGATCTTAGATTAGGTCTTTCGCTGTCCATAATGCTAAATTGAGGAAAGTAAAATATAAATATAAATAAGACACAGAAGAAAAATGTACAGTGATCACCCATTTTCTGCCCACAATCTTTTTCTTGGAAATCCCAGTCATATGAGTCGAGTCCATACATGCTACGATCATAGTATGAATTTGAAGGCAAAATATTTTTTTGCAGAGCTTAGATTAGGTCTTTCCCTGTCCATAATGCTAAATGAAGGAAGTAAAATATAAATATAAATAGGAAACAGAAGTGAAATGTACAGTGATCACCCATTTTCTGCCCACAATCTTTTTCATGGAAATCCCAGTCATATGAGTCGAGTCCATGCATGCTACGTTCACGGTATGAATGTGAAGGCAAAATATTTTTTTGCAGATCTTAGATTAGGTCTTTCCCTGTCCATAATGTTAAATTGAGGAAGTAAAATAGAAATATAAATAGGAAACAGAAGTGAAATGTGCAGTGATCACCCATTTTCTGCCCACAATCTTTTTCAGGGAAATCACAGTCATATGAGTCGAGTCCATGCATGCTACGATCACGGTATGAATTTGAAGGCAAAATATTTTTTTGCAGATATTACATGAGGTCTTTCGTTGTCCATAATGGTAAATTGAGGAAATAAAAAAGAAAAATAAATAGGAACCAGAAGAGAAATGTTCAGTGATCACCCATTTTGTGCCCACAATCTTTTTCATGGAAATCCCAGTCATATGTGTCGAGTCCATGCATCCTACGTTCACGGTATGTATTAGAAGGCAAAATATTTACATGCAGATCTTAGATTAGATCTTTCCCTGTCCATAATGCTAAATTGAGGAAGTAAAATAGAAATATAAATAGGAAACAGAAGAGAAATGTACAGTGATTACCAGTTTTCTGCCCACAATCTTTTTCATGGAAATCCCAGTCATATGAGTCGAGTCCATACATGCTACGATCACGGTATAAATTTGAAGGCAAAATTTTTTTTTTTGCAGATCTTAGATTAGGTCTATCCCTGTCCATAATGCTAAATTGAGGAAGCAAAATAGAAATATATATAGGAAAAAGAAGAGAAATGTACAGTGATCACCCATTTTCTCCCCACAATCTTTTTCGTGGAAATCCCAGTCATATGAGTCGATTCCATACATGCTACGATCATAGTATGAATTTGAAGGCAAAATATTTTTTTGCAGATTTTAGATTAGGTCTTTCCCTGTCCATAATGCTAAATGAAGGAAGTAAGATACAAATATAAATAAGAAACAGAAGAGAAATGTACAGTGATCACCCATTTTCTGCCCACAATCTTTTACATGGAAATCCCAGTCATATGAGTCGATTCCATGCATGCAAGGATCATGGTATGAATTTGAAGGCGAAATATTTTTTTGAAGATTTTAGATTAGGTCTTTCTCTGTCTATAATGCTAAATGAAGGAAGTAAAATAAAAATATAAACATCAAACAGTAGAGAGATGTACAGTAATCACCCATTTTCTGCCCACAATCTTTTTCATGGAAATCCCAGTCATATGAGTCGAATCCATGCATGCTACGATCACGGAATGAATTTGAAGGCAAAATATTTTTTTACACAGCTTAGATTAGGTCTTTCCCTGTCCATAATGATAAATGAAGGAAGTAAAATAGAAATATGAATAGGAAACAGAAGAGAAATGTACAGTGATCACCTATTTTCTGACCACAATCTTTTACATGTAAATCCCAGTCATATGAGTCGAGTCCATGCATGCTACGATCACGGTATGAATTTGAAGGCAAAATATTTTTGTGCAGAGCTTAGATTAGATCTTTCTCTGGCCATAATTCTAAATTGAGGAGGTAAAATAGACATATGAATAGGAAACAGTAGAGAAATGTACAGTGATCACCCATTTTCGGCCCACAATCTTTTTCATGGAAGTCCCAGTCATGAGTCGAGTCCATGCATGCTACGATCACGGTATGAATTTGAAGGCAAAATATTTTTGTGCAGAGCTTAGATTGGGTCTTTCCCTGGCCATAATGTTAATTGAGGAGGTAAAATATAAATATAAATAGGAAACAGAATAGAAATGTACAGTGACCACCCATTTTCGGCCGACAATATTTTTCATGGAAATCCCAGTCATATGAGTCGAGTCCATGCATGCTACGATCACGGTATAAATTTTACGGCAAAATATTTTTGTGCAGAGCTTAGATTAGGTCTTTCCCTGTCCATAATGCTAAATTGAGGAGTTAAAATATAAATATAAATAGGAAACAGAAGAGAAATGTACAGTGATCACCCATTTTCGGCCCACAATCTTTTTCATGGTAATCCTAGTCATATGAGTCGAGTACATGCATGCTACGATCACGGTATGAATTTGAAGGCAAAATATTTTTGTGCAGAGCTTAGTTTAAGTCTTTCCCTGGCCATAATGCTAAATTGAGGAGGTAAAATATAAATATAAATAGGAAACAGAAGAGAAATGTACAGCGATCATCCATTTTCGGCCCACAAAGTTTTTCATGGAAATTCCAGGCATATGAGTCGAGTCTATGCATGCTACGATCACGGTATGAATTTGAGGGCAAAATATTTTTGTGCAGATCTTAGATTAGGTCTTTCCCTGTCCATAATGCTAAATTGAGGAGGTAAAATAGAAATATAAAGAGGAAACAGAAGAGAAATGTACAGTGATCACCCGTTTTCGGCCCACAAAGTTTTTCATGGAAATTCCAGGCATATGAGTCGAGTCTATGCATGCTACGATCACGGTATGAATTTGAGGGCAAAATATTTTTGTGCAGATCTTAGATTAGGTCTTTCCCTGTCCATAATGCTAAATTGAGGAGGTAAAATAGAAATATAAATAGGAAACAGAAGAGAAATGTACAGTGATCACCCATTTTCGGCCCACAATCTTTTTCATGGAAATCCCAGTCATATGAGTCGAGTCCATGCATGCTACGATCATGGTATGAATTTGAAGGCAAAATATTTTTGTGCAGAGCTTAGATTAGATCTTTCCCTGGCCATAATGCTAAATTGAGGAGGTAAAATAGAAATATAAATAGGAAACAGTAGAGAAATGTACAGTGATCACCCATTTTCGGCCCACAATCTTTTTCATGGAAGTCCCAGTCATATGAGTCGAGTCCATGCATGCTACGATCACGGTATGAATTTGAAGGCAAAATATTTTTGTGCAGAGCTTAGATTAGGTCTTTCCCTGGCCATAATGCTAAATTGAGGAGGTAAAATAGAAATATAAATAGGAAACAGAACAGAAATGTACAGTGACCACCCATTTTGTGCACACAATCTTTTTCATGGAAATCACAGTCATATAAATCGAGTCCATGCATGCTACGATCACGGTATGAATTTGAAGGCAAAATATTTTTGTGAAGATCTTAGATTAGGTCTTTCCCTGTCTGTAATGCTAAATTAAGGAGGTAAAATAGAAATATAAATAGGAAACAGAAGAGAAATGTACAGTGATCACCCATTTTCAGCCCACAAAGTTTTAAATGGAAATCCCAGGCATATGAGTCGAGTCCATGCATGCTACGTTCACGGTATGAATTTGAGGGCAAAATATTTTTGTGCAGATCTTGGATTAGGTCTTTCCCTGTCCATAATGCTAAATTGAGGAGGTAAAATAGAAATATAAATAGGAAACAGAAGAGAAATGTACAGTGATCACCAGTTTCTATCCACAATCTTTTTCATGGAAATCCCAGTCATAAGAGTCCAGTCCATCCATGCTACGATCACGGTATGAATTATAGGAAAAATATTTTTTCCAGAGCTTAGATTAGGTCTTTCCCTGTCCATAATGCTAAATTGAGGAGGTAAAATATAAATATAAATAGGAAACAGAAGAGAAATGTACAGTGATCACCCGTTTTCGGCCCACAAAGTTTTTCATGGAAATTCCAGGCATATGAGTCGAGTCCAGGCATGCTACGATCACGGTATGAATTTGAGGGCAAAATATTTTTGTGCAGATCTTAGATTAGGTCTTTCCCTGTCCATAATGCTAAATTGAGGAGTTAAAATAGAAATATAAATAGGAAACAGAAGAGAAAAGTACAGGGATCACCCATTTTCGGCCCACAATCTTTTTCATGGAAATCCCAGTCATATGAGTCGAGTCCATGCATGCTACGATCACGGTATGAATTTGAAGGCAAAATATTTTTGTGCAGAGCTTAGATTAGATCTTTCTCTGGCCATAATTCTAAATTGAGGAGGTAAAATATAAATATAAATAGGAAACAGTAGAGAAATGTACAGTGACCACCCATTTTCGGCCGACAATATTTTTCATGGAAATCCCAGTCATATGAGTCGAGTCCATGCATGCTACGATCACGGTATAAATTTTACGGCAAAATATTTTTGTGCAGAGCTTAGATTAGGTCTTTCCCTGTCCATAATGCTAAATTGAGGAGTTAAAATATAAATATAAATAGGAAACAGAAGAGAAATGTACAGTGATCACCCATTTTCGGCCCACAATCTTTTTCATGGTAATCCCAGTCATATGAGTCGAGTACATGCATGCTACGATCACGGTATGAATTTGAAGGCAAAATATTTTCGTGCATAGCTTAAATTAGGTTATTCCTGTCCATAATGCTAAATTTATGAGGTAAATTAGAAATATATATAGGAAACAGAAGAGAAATGTACAGTGATCACCCGTTTTCGGCCCAAAATCTTTTTCATGGAAATCCCAGTTATTGAGTCGAGTCCATGCATGCTACGATTACGGTATGAATTTGAAGGCAAAATATTTTTGTGCAGATCTTAGATTAGTTCTTTCCCTGTCCATAATGCTAAATTGAGGAGGTGAAATAGAAATATGAATAGGAAACAAAAGAGAAATATACAGTGATCATGCATTTTCGGCCCACAATCTTTTTCATGGAAATCCCAGTCATATGAGTCGAGTCCATGCATGCTACGATCACGGTATGAATTTGAAGGCAAAATATTTTTGTGCAGATCTTAGATTTGGTCTTTCCCTGTCCATAATGCTAAATTGAGGAGGTAAAATATAAATACAAATAGGAAACAGAAGAGATATGTACAGTGATCACCTATTTTCGCCCCACAATCTTTTTCATGGAAATCCCAGTCATATGAGTCGATTCCATGCATGCTACGTTCACGGTATGAATTTGGTGGCAAAATATTTTTGTGCAGATCTTAGATTAGGTCATTCTCTGTCCATAATGCTAAATTGAGGAGGTAAAATAGAAATATAAATAGGAAACAGAAGAGAAATGTACAGTGATCACCTATTTTCGGCCCACAATCTTTTTCATGGAAATCCCAGTCATATGAGTCGAGTCCATGCATGCTACGATCACGGTATGAATTTGAAGGCAAAATATTTTTGTGCAGATTTTAGATTAGGTCTTTCCCTGTCCATAATGCTAAATTGAGGAGGTAAAATAGAAATATAAATAGGAAACAGAAGAGAAATGTACAGTGATCACCCATTTTCGGCACACAATCTTTTTCATGGAAATCCCAGTCATATGAGTCGAGTCCGTGCATGCTACGATCACGGTATGAACTTGAAGGCAAAATATTTTTTTGCAGATCTTAGATTAGGTCTTTCCCTGTCCATAATGCTAAATTGAGGAAGTAAAATATAAATATAAAAAAGAAACAGAAAAAAAATGTACAGTGATCATCCATATTCTGCCCACAATCTTTATCATGGAAATCCCAGCCATATGAGTCGAGTCCATGCATGCTACGATCACGGTATGAATTTGAAGGCAAAATATTTTTGTGCAGAGCTTAGATTAGGACTTTCCTTGTCCATAATGCTAAATGAAGGAAGTAAAATAGAAATATAAATAGGAAACAGAAGAGAAATGTACAGTGATCACCCATTTTCGGCCCACAATCTTTCTCATGGAAATCCCAGTCATATCAGTCGAGTCCATGCATGCTACGATCACGGTGTGAATTTGAAGGCCAAATATTTTTGTGCAGATCTTAGATTAGGTCTTTCCCTCTCCATAATGCTAAATTGAGGAGGTAAAATATAAATATAAATAGGAACCAGAAGAGAAATGTACAGTGACCACCCATTTTCGGCCCACAATCTTTTTCATTGAAATCCCAGTCATATGAGTCGAGTCCATGCATGCTACGTTCACGGTATGAATTTGGTGGTAAAATATTTTTGTGCAGATCTTAGATTAGGTCATTCCCTGTCCATAATGCTAAATTGAGGAGGTAAAATAGAAATATAAATAGGAAACAGAAGAGAAATGTACAGTGATCACCCGTTTTCGGCCCACAAAGTTTTTCATGGAAATCCCAGGCATATGAGTCGAGTCCATGCATGCTACGATCACGGTATGAATTTGAAGGCAAAATATTTTTGTACAGAGCTTACATTAGGTCTTTCCCTGGCCATAATGCTAAATTGAGGAGGTAAAATATAAATATAAATAGGAAACAGAAGCGAAATGTACAGTGATCACCCATTTTCGGCCCAAAATATTTTCATGGAAATCCCAGTCATATGAGTCGAATCCATGCATGCTACGATCACGGTATGAATTTGAAGGCAAAATATTTTTGTGCAGAGCTTACATTAGGTCTTTCCCTGGCCATAATGCTAAATTGAGGAGGTAAAACATAAATATAAATAGGAAACAGAAGAGAAATGTACAGTGATCACCCATTTTCGGCCCAGAGTCTTTTTCATGGAAATCCCAGTCATATGAGTCGTGTCCATGCATGCTATGATCACGGTATGAATTTGAAGGCAAAATATTTTTGTGCAGATTTAAGATTAGGTCTTTCCCTGTCCATAATGCTAAATTGAGGAGGTAAAATAGAAATATAAATAGTAAACAGAAGAGAAATGTACAGTGATCACCCATTTTCGGCCCACAATCTTTTTCATGGAAATACCAGTCATATGAGTCGAGTCCATGCATGCTACGATCACGGTATGAATTTGAAGGCAAAATATTTTTGTGCAGATCTTAGATTAGGTCTTTGACAGTCCATAATGCTAAATTGAGGAGGTAAAATATAAATATAAATAGGAAACAGAAGCGAAATGTACAGTGATCACCCATTTTCGGCCCAAAATATTTTCATGGAAATCCCAGTCATATGAGTCGAATCCATACATGCTACGATCACGGTATGAATTTGAAGGCAAAATATTTTTGTGCAGATTTTAGATTAGGTCTTTCCCTGTCCATAATGCTAAATTGAGGAGGTAAAATAGAAATATAAATAGGAAACAGAAGAGAAATGTACAGCAATCTCCCATTTTCGGCCCACAATCTTTTTCATGGAAATCCCAGTCATATGAGTCGAGTCCATGCATGCTACGATCACGGTATGAATTTGAAGGCAAAATATTTTTGTGCAGATGTTAGATTAGGTCTTTCCCTGTCCATAATGCTAAATTGAGGAGGTAAAATAGAAATATAAATAGGAAACAGAAGAGAAATGTACAGTGATCACCCATTTTCGGTCTACAATGTTTTTCATGGAAATCCCAGTCATATGAGCCGAGTCCATGCATGCTACGATCACGGTATGAATTTGAAGGGAAAATATTTTTTTGCAGATCTTAGATTTGGTCTTTGACAGGCCATAATGCTAAATTGAGGAGGTAAAATATAAATATAAATAGGAAACATAAGAGAAATGTACAGTGATCACCCATTTTCGGCCCACAATCTTTTTCATGGAAATCCCAGTTATATGAGTCGAGTCCATGCATGCTACGATCACGGTATGAATTTGAAGGCAAAATATTTTTGTACAGAGCTTACATTAGGTCTTTCCCTGTCCATAATGCTAAATTGAGGAGGTAAAATAGAAATAGAAATAGGAAACAGAAGAGAAATGTACAGTGATCACACATTTTCGGCCCAGAATCTTTTTCATGGAAATCTCAGTCATAAGAGTCGAGTCCATGCATGCTACGATCACGGTATGAATTTGAAGGCAGAATATTTTTGTGCAGATCTTAGATTAGGTCTTTCCCTGTCCATAATGCTAAATTGACGATGTAAAATATAAATATAAATAGGAAACAGAAGAGAAATGTACAGTGATCACCCATTTTCGGTCCACAATCTTTTTCATGGAAATCCCAGTCATATGAGTCGAGTCCATGCATGCTACGATCACGGTATGAATTTGAAGGGAAAATATTTTTTTGCAGATCTTAGATTAGGTCTTTCCCTGTCCATAATGCTAAATTGAGTTGGTAAAATATAAATATAAATAGGAAACAGTAGAAAAAATGTACAGTGATCACACATTTTCGGCCCAGAATCTTTTTCATGGAAATCTCAGTCATAAGAGTCGAGTCCATGCATGCTACGATCACGGTATGAATTTGAAGGCAAAATATTTTTGTGCAGCTTTTAGATTTGGTCTTTCCCAGGCCATAATGCTAAATTGAGGAGGTAAAATCTAAATATAAATAGGAAACAGAAGAGAAATGTACAGTGACCACCCATTTTCGGCCCACAATCTTTTTCATGGAAATTCCTGTCATATGAGTCGAGTCCATGCATGCTACGTTCACGGTATGAATTTGGAGGCAAAATATTTTTGTGCAGATCTTAGATTAGGTCATTCCCTGTCCATAATGCTAAATTGCGGAAGGAAAATTGAAATATGTATAGGAAACAGAAGAGAAATGTACAGTGATCACCCATTTTCGGCCCACAATCTTTTTCATGGAAATCCCAGTCATATGAGTCGAGTCCATGCATGCTACGATCACGGTATGAATTTGAAGGCAAAATATTGTTGTGCAGATTTTAGATAAGGTCTTTGACAGTCCATAATGCTAAATTGAGGAGGTAAAATATAAATATAAATAGCAAACTGAAGAGAAATGTACAGTGATCACCCATTTTCGGCCCACAATATTTTCATGGAAATCCCAGTCATATGAGTCGAGTCCATGCATGCTACGATCACGGTATGAATTTGAAGGCAAAATATTTTTGTACAGAGCTTATATTAGGTCTTTCCCTGGCCATAATGCTAAATTGAGGAGGTAAAATATAAATAGCAAACAGAAGAGAAATGTACAGTGATCACCCATTTTCGGCCCAGAGTCTTTTTCATGGAAATCCCAGTCATATGAGTCGTGTCCATGCATGCTATGATCACGGTATGAATTTGAAGGCAAAATATTTTTTTTGCAGATCTTAGATTAGGTCTTTCCCTGTCCATAATGCAAAATGGAGTTGGTAAAATAAAAATATAAATAGGAAACAGTAGAAAAAATGTACAGTGATCACCTATTTTCGGCCCACAATCTTTTTTATGGAAATCCCAGTCATATGTGTCGAGTCCATGCATGCTACGATCACGGTATGAATTTGAAGGCAAAATATTTTTGTGCAGATTTTCGATTAAGTCTTTCCCTGTCCATAATGCTAAATTGAGGAGGTAAAATAGAAATATAAATAGTAAACAGAAGAGAAATGTACAGTGATCACCCATTTTCGGCCCACAATCTTTTTCATGGAAATCCCAGTCATATGAGTCGAGTCCATGCATGCTACGATCACGGTATGAATTTGAAGGCAAAATATTTTTGTGCAGATTTTAGATTAGGTCTTTCCCTGTCCATAATGCTAAATTGAGGAGGTAAAATATAAATATAAATAGGAAACAGAAGAGAAATGTACAGTGATCACCCATTTTCGGCCCACAATCTTTTTCATGGAAATCCCAGTCATATGAGTCGAGTCCATGCATGCTACGATCACGGTATGAATTTGAAAGCAAAATATTTTTGTGAAGATTTTAGATTAGGACTTTCCTTGTCCATAATGCTAAATTAAGAAGGTAAAATAGAAATATAAATAGGAAGCAGAAGAGAAATGTACAGTGATCACCCATTTTCGGCCAACAATCTTTTTCATGGAAATCCCAGTCATATGAGTCGAGTCCATGCATGCTACGATCACGGTATGAATTTGAAGGCAAAATATTTTTGTGCAGATTTTAGATTAGGTCTTTCCCTGTCCATAATGCTAAATTGAGGAGGTAAAATAGAAATATAAATAGGAAACAGAAGAGAAATGTACAGTGATCACCCATTTCCGGCCCACAATCTTTTTCATGGAAATCCCAGTCATATGAGTCGAGTCCATGCATGCTACGATCACGGTATGAATTTGTAGGCAAAATATTTTTGTGATGAGCTTAGATTAGGTCTTTCCCTGTCCATAATGCTAAATTGAGAAGGTAAAATAGAAATATAAATAGGAAACAGAAGAGAAATGTACAGTGATCACCCATTTCCGGCACACAATCTTTTTCATGGAAATCCCAGTCATATGAGTCGATTGAATGCATGCTACGATCACGGTATGAATTTGAAAGCAAAATATATTTGTGCAGATCTTGATTAGGTTTTCCCTGTTCATAATGCTAAATTGAGGAGGTAAAATATAAATATAAATAGGAAACAGAAGAGAAATGTACAGTGATCACCCATTTTCGGCCCACAATCTTTTTCATGGAAATCCCAGTCATATGAGTCGAGTCCATGCATGCTACGATCACCCTATGAATTTGAAGGCAAAATATTTTTGTGCAGATTTTAGATTATGTCTTTCCCTGTCCATAATGCTAAATTGAGGCGGTAAAATAGAAATATAAATAGGAAACAGAAGAGAAATGTACAGTGACCACCCATTTTCGGCCCACAATCTTTTTCATGGAAATCCCAGTTATATGAGTCGAGTCCATGCATGCTACGATCACGGTATGAATTTGAAGGCAAAATGTTTTTGTGCAGATTTTAGATTATGTCTTTCCCTGTCCATAATGTTAAATTGAGGAGGTAAAATAGGAAACAGAAGAGAAATGTACAGTGATCACCCATTTTCTGCCCACAATCTTTTTCATGGAAATCCCAGTCATATGAGTCAAGTCCATGCATGCTACGATCAGGGTATGAATTTGAAGGCAAAATATTTTTGTGCAGATTTTAGATTAGGTCTTTCCCTGTCCATAATGCTAAATTGAGGAGGTAAAATAGAAATATAAATAGGAAACAGAAGAGAAATGTACAGTGATCACCCATTTTCGGCGCACAAACTTTTTCATGGAAATCCCAGTCATATGAGTCGAGTCCATGCATGCTACGATCACGGTATGAATTTGAATGGAAAATATTTTTGTGCAGATTTTAGATTAGGTCATTCCCTGTCCATAATGCTAAATTGAGCAGTTAAAATAGAAATATCAATAGGAAACAGAAGAGAAATGTACAGTGAACACCCATTTTAAGCCCACAATCTTTTTCATGGAAATCCCAGTAATATGAGTCGTGTCCATGCATGCTACGCTCACGGTATGAAGTTGAAGGCAAAATAGTTTTGTGCATATCTTAGATTAGGTCTTTCCCTGTCCATAATGCTAAATGAAGGAAGTAAAATAGAAATATAAATAGGAAACAGAAGAGAAATGTACAGTGATCACCAATTTTCGGCCTAAATTCTTTTTCATGGAAATCCCAGTCATATTAGTCGAGTCCATGCATGCTACGATCACGGTATGAATTTGAAGGCAAAATATTTTTGTGCAGAGCTTAGATTACGTCTTTCCCTGGTCATAATGCTAAATTGAGGAGGTAAAATATAAATATAAATAGGAAACAGAAGAGAAATATACAATGATCACCCATTTTCGGCCCACAATCTTTTTCATGGAAATCCCAGTCATATGAGTCGAGTCCATGCATGCTACGATCACGGTATGAATTTGAAGGCAAAATATTCTTGTGCAGAGCTTAGATTAGGCCTTTCCCTGTCCATAATGCTAAATGAAGGAAGTAAAATAGAAACATAAATAGGAAACAGAAGAGAATTGTACAGTGATCACGCATTTTCGGCCCACAATCATTTTCATGGAAATGCCAGTCATATGAATCGAGTCCATGTATGCTACGATCACGGTATGAATTTGAAGGCAAAATATTTTTGTGCAGAGCTTAGATTGGTTCTTTCACTGGCCATAATGCTAAATTGAGGAGGTAAAATATAAATAGGAAACAGAAGAGAAATGTACAGTGATCACCCATTTTCGGCCCACAATCTTTTTCATGCAAATCCCAGTCATATGAGTCGTGTCCATCCATGCTGCGATCATGGTATGAATTTGAAGGCATAATATTTTTGTGCAGATTTTAGATTAGGTCTTTCCCTGTCCATAATGCTAAATTGAGGAGGTAAAATATAAATATAAATAGGAAACAAAAGAGAAATGTACAGTGATCCCCCTTTTTCGGCCCACAATCTTTTTCATGGAAATCCCAGTCATATGAGTCGAGTCAATGCATGCTACGATCACGGTATGAATTCGAAGGCAAAATATTTTTGTGCAGAGCTTAGATTAGGTCTTTCCCTGGCCATAATGCTAAATTGAGGAGGTAAAATAGAAATATAAATAGGAAACAGTAGAGAAATGTACAGTGATCACCCATTTTCGGCCCACAATCTTTTTCATGGAAATCTCAGTCATATGAGTCGAGTCCATGCATGCTACGATCACGGTATGAATTTGAAGGCAAAATATTTTTGTGCAGATTTTAGATTAGGTCTTTCCCTGTCCATAATGCTAAATTGAGGAGGTAAAATAGAAATAGAAATGGAAAACAGAAGAGAAATGTACAGTGATCACCCATTTTCGGCCTACAATCTTTTTCATGGAAATGCCAGTCATATGAATCGAGTCCATGCATGCTACGATCACGGTATGAATTTGAAAGCAAAATATTTTTGTGCAGATATTAGATTATGTCTTTCCCTGTCCATAATGCTAAATTGAGGAGGTAAAATAGAAATATAAATAGGAAACAGAAGAGAAATGTACAGCGATCACACATTTTCGGCCCACAATCTTTTTCATGGAAATCCCAGTCATATGAGTCGAGTCCATGCATGCTACGATCACGGTATGAATTTGAAGGCAAAATATTTTTGTGCAGATTTTAGATTAGGTCTTTCCCTGTCCATAATGCTAAATTGAGGAGGTAAAATATAAATATAAATAGAAAACAGAAGAGAATTGTTCAGTGATCACCCATTTTCGGCCCACAATCTTTTTCATGGAAATCCCAGTCATATGAGTCGAGTCCATGCATACTACGATCACGGTATGAATTTAAAGGCAAAATATTTTTGTGCAGATCTTAGATTAGGTCATTCCCTGTCCATAATGCTAAATTGAGGAGGTAAAATAGAAATATAACTAGGAAACAGAAAAGAAATGTACAGTGATCACCCATTTTCGGCGCACAATCTTTTTCATGGAAATCCCAGTCATATGAGTCGAGTCAATGCATGCTACGATCACAGTATGAATTTGAAGGCATAATATTTTTGTGCAGATTTTAGATTAGGTCTTTCCCTGTCCATAATGCTAAATTGAGGAGGTAAAATATAAATATAAATAGGAAACAGAAAAGAAATGTACAGTGATCACCCATTTTCGGCCCACAATCTTTTTCATGGAAATCCCAGTCATATGAGTCGAATCCATGCATGCTACGATCACGCTATGAATTTGAAGGCAAAATATTTGTGTGCAGATCTTAAATTAGGTCTTTCCCTGTCCATAATGCTAAATTGAGGAGGTAAAATATAAATATAAATAGGAAACAGAAGAGAAATGTACAGTGATCACCCATTTTCGGCCCACAATCTTTTTCATGGTAATCCCAGTCATATGTGTCGAGTCCATGCATGCTTCGATCATGGTATGAATTTGAAGGCAAAATATTTTTGTGCAGAGCTTAGATTAGGTCTTTCCCTGTCCATAATACTAAATTGAGGAGGTAAAATAGAAATATAAATAGGAAACAGAAGAGAAATGTACAGTGATCAGCCATTTTCGGCCCACAATCTTTTTCATGGAAATCCCAGTCATATGAGTCGAGTCCATGCATGCTACGATCACGATATGAATTTGAAGGCAAAATATTTTTGTGTAGAGCTTAGATTAGGTCTTTCCCTGTCCATAATGCTAAATTGAAGAGGTAAAATAGAAATATAAATAGCAAACAGAAGAGAAATGTACAGTGTTCACGCATTTTCGGCCCACAATCTTTTTCATGGAAATCCCCGTCATATGAGTCGAGTCCATGCATGCTACGATCACGGTATGAATTTGAAGGCAAAATATTTTTGTGCAGATCTTAGATTAGGTCTTTCCCTGTCCATAATGCTAAATTGAGGAGGTAAAATAGAAATATAAATAGGAAACAGAAGAGAAATGTACAGTGATCACCCATTTTCAGCCCAAAATCTTTTTCATGGAAATGCCAGTCATATGAGTCGAGTCCATGCATGCTACGATCACGGTATGAATTTGAAGGCAAAATATTTTTGTGCAGAGCTTAGATTAATCTTTCCCTGGCCATAATGCTAAATTGAGGAGGTAAAATAGAAATATAAATAGGAAACAGAAGAGAAATGTACAGTGATCACCCATTTTCGGCCCAAAATCTTTTTCATGGAAATCCCAGTCATATGAGTCGAGTCCATGCATGCTACGATCACGGTATGAATTTGAAGGCAAAATATTTTTGTGCAGAGCTTAGATTAGGTCTTTCCCTGGCCATAATGCTAAATTGAGGAGGTAAAAAAGAAATATAAATAGGAAACAGAAGAGAAATGTACAGTGATCACCCATTTTCGGCCCACAATCTTTTTCATGGAAATCCCAGTCATATGAGTCGAGTACTTGCATGCTACGATCACGGTATGAATTTGAAGGCAAAATATTTTTGTGCAGATCGTAGATTAGGTCTTTCCCTGTCCATAATGCTAAATTGAGGAGGTAAAATATAAATATAAATAGGAAACAGAAAAGAAATGTACAGTGATCACCCGTTTTCGGCCCACAAAGTTTTTCATGGAAATCCCAGTCATATGAGTCGAGTCCATGCATGCTACGATCACGGTATGAATTTGAAGGCAAAATATTTTTGTGCACAGCTTAGATTAGATCTTTCACTGGCGATAATGCTAAATTGAGGAGGTAAAATAGAAATATAAATAGGAAACAGAAGAGAAATGTACAGTGATCACCCATTTTCGGCCCACAATCTTTTTCATGTTAATCCCAGTCATATGAGTCGAGTCCATGCATGCTACGATCACGGTATGAATTTGAAGGCAAAATATTGTTGTGCAGATATTAGATTAGGTCTTTCCCTGTCCATAATGCTAAATTGAGGAGGTAAAATAGAAATATAAATAGGAAACAGAAGAGAAATGTACAGTGATCACCCATTTTCGGCCCACAATCTTTTTCATGGAAATCCCAGTCATATGAGTCGAGTACATGCATGCTACGATCACGGTATGAATTTGAAGGCAAAATATTTTTGTGCAGATCTTAGATTAGGTCTTTCCCTGTCCATAATGCTAAATTGAGGAGGTAAAATAGAAATATAAATAGGAAACAGAAGAGAAATGTACAGTGATCACCCATTTTCGGCCCACAATATTTTTCATGGAAATCCCACGCATATGAGTCGAGTCCATGCATGCTAGGATCACGGTATGAATTTGAAGGCAAAATATTTTTGTACAGAGCTTACATTAGGTCTTTCCCTGGCCATAATGCTAAATTGAGGAGGTAAAATATAAATATAAATAGGAAACAGAAGAGAAATGTACAGTGATCACCCATTTTCGGCCCACAATCTTTTTCATGGAAATCCCAGTCATATGAGTCGAGTCCATGCATGCTACGATCATGGTATGAATTTGAAGGCAAAATATTTTTGTGCAGACCTTAGATTAGGTCTTTCCCTGTCCATAATGCTAAATTGAGGAGGTAAAATAGAAATATAAATAGGAAACAGAAGAGAAATGTACAGTGATCACCCATTTTCGGCCCACAATCTTTTTCATGGAAATCCCAGTCATATGAGTCGAGTCCATTCATGCTACGATCACGATATGTATTTGAAGGCTAAATATTTTTGTGCAGATCTTAGATTACGTCTTTCCCCGTCCATAATGCTAAATTGAGGAGGTAAAATAGAAATATAAATAGGAAACAGAAGAGAAATGTACAGTGATCACCCATTTTTGGCCCACTATCTTTTTCATGGAAATCCCAGTCATATGAGTCGAGTCCATGCATGCTACGATCACGGTGTGAATTTGAAGGCAAAATATTTTTGTGCAGAGCTTAGATTAGGTCTTTCCCTGTCCATAATGCTAAATTGAGGAGGTAAAATATAAATATAAATAGGAAACAGAAGAAAAATGTACAGTGATCACCCATTTTCGGCCCACAATCTTTTTCATGGAAATGCCAGTCATATGAGTCGAGTCCATGCATGCTACGATCACGGTATGAATTTGAAGGCAAAATATTTTTGTGCAGAGCTTAGATTAGGTCTTTCCCTGTCCATAATGCTAAATTGAGAAAGTAAAATAGAAATATAAATAGGAAACCGAAGAGAAATGTACAGTGATCACCCATTTTCGGCCCACAATCTTTTTCATGGAAATCCCAGTCATATGAGTCGAGTACACGCATGCTACGATCACGGTATGAATTTGAAGGCAAAATATTTTTGTGCAGATTTTAGATTTGACCTTTCCCTGTCCATAATGCTAAATTGAGGAGGTAAAATAGAAATATAAATAGGAAACAGAAGAGAAATGTACAGTGATCACCTATTTTCGGCCCACAATCTTTTTCATGGAAATCCCAGTCATATGATTCGAGTCCATGCATGCTACGATCACGCGAAGATTTTGAAGGCAAAATATTTTTGTGCTGATCTTAGATTAGGTCTTTCCCTGTCCATAATGCTAAATTGAGGAGGTAAAATAGAAATATAAAGAGGAAACAGAAGAGAAATGTACAGTGATCACCGATTTTCGGCCCACAATCTTTTTCATGGAAATCCCAGTCATATGAGTCGAGTCCATGCATGCTACGATCACGGTATGAATTTGAAGGCAAAATATTTTTGTGCAGAGCTTAGATTAGGTCTTTCCCTGTCCATAATGCTAAATTGAGGAGGTAAAATATAAATATAAATAGGAAACAGAAGAGAAATGTTCAGTGATCACCCATTTTCGGCCCACAATATTTTCATGGAAATCCCAGTCATATGAGTCGAGTCCATTCATGCTACAATCATGGTATGAATTTGAAGGCAAAATATTTTTGTGCAGATCTTAGAGTAGGTCTTTCCCTGTCCATAATGCTAAATTGAGGTGGTAAAATATAAATATAAATAGGAAACAGAAGAGAAATGTACAGTGATCAACCATTTTTGGCCAACAATCTTTTTCATGGAAATCCCAGTCATATGAGTCGAGTCCATGCATGCTACGATCACGGTATGAATTTGAAGGCAAAATATTTTTGTGCAGAGCTTAGATTAGGTCTTTCCCTGGCCATAATGTTAAATTGAGGAGGTAAAATATAAATATAAATAGGAAACAGAAGAAAAATGTACAGTGATCACCCATTTTCGGCCCACAATCTTTTTCATGGAAATCCCAGTCATATGAGTCGAGTCCATGCATGCTACGATCACGGTATGAATTTGAAGGCAAAATATTTTTGTGCAGATTTTAGATTAGGTCTTTCCCTGTCCATAATGCTAAATTGAGAAAGTAAAATATAAATATAAATAGGAAACAGAAGAGAAATGTACACTGATCACCCATTTTCCACACACCATCTTTTTCATGGAAATCCCAGTCATATGAGTCGAGTCCATGCATGCTACGATCACGGTATGAATTTGAAGGCAAAATATTTTTGTGCAGATTTTAGATTAGGTCTTTCCCTGTCCATAATGCTAAATTGAGGAGGTAAAATAGAAATATAAATAGAATACAGAAGAGAAATGTACAGTGATCACCCATTTTCGGCACACAATCTTTTTCATGGAAATCCCAGTCATATGAGTCGAGTTCATGCATGCTACGATCACGGTATGAATTTGAAGGCAAAATATTTTTGTGCAGATTTTAGATTAGGTCTTTCCCTGCCCATAATGCTAAATTGAGGAGGTAAAATAGAAATAGAAATCGGAAACAGAAGAGAAATGTACAGTGATAACCCATTTTAGGCCCACAATCTTTTTCATGGAAATCCCAGTCATATGAGTCGAGTTCATGCATGCTACGATCACGGTATGAATTTGAAGGCAAAATATTTTTGTGCAGAGCTTAGATTAGGTCTTTCCCTGTCCATAATGCTAAATTGAGGAGGGAATATATAAATATAAATAGGAAACAGAAGAGAAATGTACAGTGATCACCCATTTTCGGCCTACAATCTTTTTCATGGAAATCCCAGTCATATGAGTCGAGTCATGCATGCGACGATCACGGTATGAATTTGAAAGCAAAATATTTTTGTGCAGATTTTAGATTAGGTCTTTCCCTGTCCATAATGATAAATTGAGGAGGTAAAATAGAAATATAAATAGGAAACAGAAGAGAAATGTACAGTGATCACCCATTTTCGTCCCAAAATCTTTTTCATGGAAATGCCAGTCATATGAGTCGAGTCCATGCATGCTACGATCACGGTATGAATTTGAAGGCAAAATATTTTTGTGCAGAGCTTAGATTAGGTCTTTCCCTGTCCATAATGCTAAATTGAGGAGGTAAAAAAGAAATATAAATAGGAAACCGGAGAGAAATGTACAGTGATCACCCATTTTCAGCCCACAATCTTTTTCTTGGAAATCCCAGTGATATGAGTCGAGACCATGCATGCTACGACCACGGAATGAATTTGAAGGCAAAATATTTTTGTGCAGATCTTAGATTAGGTCTTTCACTGTCCATGATGCTAAATTGAGGAGGTAAAATATAAATGTAAATAGGAAACAGAAGAGAAATGTTCAGTGATCACCCATTTTCGTCCCACAATCTTTTTCATGGAAATGCCAGTCATATGAGTCGAGTCCATGCATGCTACGATCACGGTATGAATTTGAAGGCAAAATATTTTTGTGCAGAGCTTAGATTAGGTCTTTCCCTGTGCATAATGCTAAATTGAGGAGGGAAAATATAAATATAAATAGGAAACAGAAGAGAAATGTACAGTGATCACCCATTTTCTGCCCACAATCTTTTTCATGGAAATCCCAGTCATATGAGTTGAGTCCATGCATGCTACGATCACGGTATGAATTTGAAGGCAAAATATTTTTGTGCAGAGCTTAGATTAGGTCTTTCCCTGTGCATAATGCTAAATTGATGAGGTAAAATATAAATATAAATAGGAAACAGAAGAGAAATGTACAGTGATCACCCATTTTCTGCCCACAATCTTTTTCATGGAAATCCCAGTCATATGAGTCGAGTCCATGCATGCTACGATCACGGTATGAATTTGAAGGCAAAATATTTTTGTGCAGATTTTAGATTATGTCTTTCCCTGTCTATAATGCTAAATTGAGGAGGGAATATATAAATATAAATATGAAACAGAAGAGAAATGTACAGTGATCACCCATTTTCGGCACACAATCTTTTTCATGGAAATCCCAGTCATATGAGTCGAGTCATGCATGCGACGATCACGGTATGAATTTGAAAGCAAAATATTTTTGTGCAGATTTTAGATTAGGTCTTTCCCTGTCCATAATGATAAATTGAGGAGGTAAAATAGAAATATAAATAGGAAACAGAAGAGAAATGTACAGTGATCACCCATTTTCGTCCCAAAATCTTTTTCATGGAAATGCCAGTCATATGAGTCGAGTCCATGCATGCTACGATCACGGTATGAATTTGAAGGCAAAATATTTTTGTGCAGAGCTTAGATTAGGTCTTTCCCTGTCCATAATGCTAAATTGAGGAGGTAAAAAAGAAATATAAATAGGAAACCGGAGAGAAATGTACAGTGATCACCCATTTTCAGCCCACAATCTTTTTCTTGGAAATCCCAGTGATATGAGTCGAGACCATGCATGCTACGACCACGGAATGAATTTGAAGGCAAAATATTTTTGTGCAGATCTTAGATTAGGTCTTTCACTGTCCATGATGCTAAATTGAGGAGGTAAAATATAAATGTAAATAGGAAACAGAAGAGAAATGTTCAGTGATCACCCATTTTCGGCCCACAATCTTTTTCATGGAAATCCCAGTCATATGAGTCGAGTCCATGCATGCTACGATCACGTTATGAATTTGAAGGCAAAATATTTTTGTGCAGAGCTTAGATTAGGTCTTTCCCGGGCCATAATGCTAAATTGAGGAGGTAAAATAGAAATATTAATAGAATACAGAAGAGAAATGTACAGTGATCACCCATTTTCTGCCCACAATCTTTTTCATGGAAATCCCAGTCATATGAGTCGAGTCCATGCATGCTACGATCACGGTATGAATTTGAAGGCAAAATATTTTAGTGCAGATTTTAGATTATGTCTTTCCCTGTCTATAATGCTAAATTGAGGAGGGAATATATAAATATAAATATGAAACAGAAGAGAAATGTACAGTGATCACCCATTTTCGGCACACAATCTTTTTCATGGAAATCCCAGTCATATGAGTCGAGTCCATGCATGCTACGATCACGGTATGAATTTGAAGGCAAAATATTTTTGTGCAGATCTTAGATTAGGTCTTTCCCTGTCCATAATGCTAAATTGAGGAGGTAAAATATAAATATCAATAGGAAACAGAAGAGAAATGTACAGTGATCACCCATTTTCGGCCCACAATCTTTTTCATGGAAATCCCAGTCATATGAATCGAGTCATGCATGCTACGATCACGGTATGAATTTGAAAGCAAAATATTTTTGTGCAGATTTTAGATTAGGTCTTTCCCTGTCCATAATGCTAAATTGAGGAGGTAAAATATAAATATAAATAGGAAACAGAAGAGAAATGTACAGTGATCACCCATTTTCCTCCCAAAATCTTTTTCATGGAAATGCCAGTCATATGAGTCGTGTCCATGCATGCTACGATCACGGTATGAATTTGAAGGCAAAATATTTTTGTGCAGAGCTTAGATTAGGTCTTTCCCTGTCCATAATGCTAAATTGAGGAGGTAAAATAGAAATATAAATCGGAAACAGAAGAGAAATGTACAGTGATCACCCATTTTCGGCCCCAAATCTTTTTCATGGAAATCCCAGTCATATGAGTCGAGTCCATGCATGCTACGATCACGGTATGAATTTGAAGGCAAAATATTTTTGTGCAGATTTTAGATTAGGTCTTTCCCTGTCCATAATGCTAAATTGAGGAGGTAAAATAGAAATATAAATAGGAAACAGAAGAGAAATGTACAGTGATCACCCATTTTCGGCACACAATCTTTTTCATGGAAATCCCAGTCATATGAATCGAGTCATGCATGCTACGATCACGGTATGAATTTGAAGGCAAAATATTTTTGTACAGATCTTAGATTAGGTCTTTCACTGTCCATAATGCTAAATTGAGGAGGGAAAATATAAATATGAATAGGAAACAGAAGAGAAATGTACAGTGATCACCCATTTTCGGCCCACAATCTTTTTCATGGAAATCCCAGTCATATGAGTCGAGTCCATGCATGCTACGATCACGGTATGAATTTGAAGGCAAAATATTTTTGTGCAGATCTTAGATTAGGTCTTTCCCTGTCCATAATGCTAAATTAAGGAGGTGAAATATAAATATCAATAGGAAACAGAAGAGAAATATACAGTGATCACCCATTTTCGGCCTACAATCTTTTTCATGGAAATCCCAGTCATATGAGTCGAGTCATGCATGCGACGATCACGGTATGAATTTGAAAGCAAAATATTTTTGTGCAGATTTTAGATTAGGTGTTTCCCTGTCCATAATGCTAAATTGAGGAGGTAAAATATAAATATAAATAGGAAACAGAAGAGAAATGTACAGTGATCACCCATTTTCGGCCCACAATCTTTTTCATTGAAATCCCAGTCATATGAGTCGAGTCCATGCATGCTACGATCACGGTATGAATTTGAAGGCAAAATTTTTTTGTGCAGACTTTCGATTAGGTCTTTCCCTGTCCATAATGCTAAATTGAGGAGGTAAAATATAAATAGGAAACAGAAGAGAAATGTACAGTGATCACCCATTTTAGGCCCACAATCTTTTTCATGGAAATCCCAGTCATATGAGTCGAGTCCATGCATGCTACGATCACGGTATGAATTTGAATGCAAAATATTTTTGTGCAGATTTTAGATTAGGTCTTTCCCTGTCCATAATGCTAAATTGAGGAGGTAAAATATAAATATAAATAGGAAACAGAAGAGAAATGTACAGTGATCACCCATTTTCGGCCCACAATCTTTTTCATTGAAATCCCAGTCATATGAGTCGAGTCCATGCATGCTACGATCACGGTATGAATTTGAAGGGAAAATATTTTTGTGCAGATTTTAGATTAGGTCTTTCCCTGTCCATAATGCTAAATTGAGGAGGTAAAATAGAAATACGAAACAGAAGAGAAATGTACAGTGATCACCCATTTTCGGCCCACAATCTTTTTCATGGAAATCCCAGTCATATGAGTCGAGTCCATGCATGCTACGATCACGGTATGATTTAAAGGATAAATATTTTTGTGCAGATTTTAGATTAGGTCTTTCCCTGTCCATATCGCTAAATTGAGGAGGTAAAATATAAATATAAATAGGAAACAGAAGAGAAATGTACAGTGATCACCCATTTTCATCCCACAATCTTTTTCATGGAAATGCCAGTCATATGAGTCGAGTCCATGCATGCTACGATCACGGTATGAATTTGAAGGCAAAATATGTTTGTACAGAGCTTAGATTAGGTCTTTCCCTGTCCATAATGCTAAATTGAGGAGGTAAATATAAATATAAATAGGAAACAGAAGAGAAATGTACAGAGGTCACCCATTTTCGGCCCACAATCTTTTTCATGGAAATCCCAGTCATATGAGTCGAGTCATGCATGCTACGATCACGGTATGAATTTGAAAGCAAAATATTTTTGTGCAGATTTTAGATTAGGTCTTTCCCTGTCCATAATGCTAAATTGACGAGGTAAAATAGAAATATAAATAGGAAACAGAAGAGAAATGTACAGTGATCACCCATTTTCGTCGCACAATCTTTTTCATGGAAATGCAAGTCATATGAGTCGAGTCCATGCATGCTACGATCACGGTATGAATTTGAAGGCAAAATATTTTTGTGCAGATTTTAGATTTGGTCTTTCCCTGTCCATAATGCTAAATTGAGGAGGTAAAATAGAAATATAAATAGGAAACAGAAGAGAAATGTACAGCAATCACCAATTTTCGTCCCACAATCTTTTTCATGGAAATCCCAGTCATATGAGTCGAGTCAATGCATGCTACGATCACGGTATGAATTTGAAGGCAAAATATTTTTGTGCAGAGCTTAGATTAGGTCTTTCCCTGTCCATAATGCTAAATTAGGAGGTAAAATAGAAATATGAATAGGAAACAGAAGAGAAATGTACAGTGATCACCCATTTTCGGCCAACAATCTTTTTCATGGAAATCCCAGTCTTATGTGTCGAGTCCGTGCATGCTACGATCACGGCATGAAGTTGAAAGCAAAATATTTTTTTGCAGATCTTAGATTAGGTCTTTCCCTGTCCATAATGCTAAATTGAGAAGGTAAAATAGAAATATGAATAGGAAAGAGACGAAAAATGTACAGTGATCACCGATTTTCTGCCCACAATATTTTCATGGAAATCCCAGTCATATGAGTCGAGTCCAATCATGCTACGATCACGGTATGAATTTGAAGGGAAAATATTTTTGTGCAGATTTTAGATTAGGTCTTTCCCTGTCCATAATGCTAAATTGAGGAGGCAAAATAGAAATATAAATAGGAAATAGAAGAGAAATGTACAGTGATCACCCATTTTCGGCCCACAATCTTTTTCATGGAATCCCAGTCATATGAGTCGAGTCCATGCATGCTACGATCACGGTATGAATTTGAAGGCAAAATATTTTTGTGCAGATTTTAGATTAGGTCTTTCCCTGTCCATAATGCTAAATTGAGGAGGTAAAATAGAAATATAAATAGGAAACAGAAGAGAAATGTACAGTGATCACCCATTTTCGGCCCACAATCTTTTTCATGGAACTCCCAGTCATATGAGTCGAGTCCATTCATGCTACGACCACTGTATGAATTTGAAGGCAAAATATTTTTTTGCAGATCTTAGATTAGGTCTTTCCCTGTCCATAATGCTAAATGAAGGAAGTAAAATAGAAATATAAATAGGAAACAGAAGAGAAGTGTACAGTGATCACCCATTTTCTGCCCACAATCTTTTTCCTGGAAATCCCAGTCATATGAGTCATGTCCATACATGCTACGATCACGGTATGAATTTGAAAACAAAATATTTTTTGCAGAGCTTAGATTAGGCCTTTCCCTGTCCATAATGCTAAATGAAGGAAGTAAAATAGAAATATAAATAGGAAACAGAAGAGAAATGTGCAGTGATCACCCATGTTCTGCCCACAATCATTTTCATGGAAATCCGAGTCATATGAGTCGAGTCCATGCATGCTACGATCACGGGATGAATTTGAAGTTAAAATATTTTTTTGCAGAGCTTAGATTAGGTCTTTCCCTGTCCATAATGCTAAATTGAGGAGGTAAAATATAAATATAAATAGGAAACAGAAGAGAAATGTACAGTGATCACACATTTTCGGCCCACAAACTTTTTCATGGAAATCCCAGTCATATGAGTCGAGTCCATGCATGCTACGATCACGGTATGAATTTGAAGGCAAAATATTTTTGTGCAGATTTTAGATTAGGTCTTTCCCTCTCCATAATGTTAAATTGAGGAGGTAAAATAGAAATATAAATAGGAAACAGAAGAGAAATGTACAGTGATCACCCATTTTCATGTCACAATCTTTTTCATGCAAATCCCAGTCATATGAGTCGAGTCCATGCATGCCACGATCTCAGTATGAATTTGAAGGCAAAATATTTTTGTGCAGATTTTACATTAGGTCTTTCCCTGTCCATAATGCTAAATTGAGGAGGTAAAATAGAAATATAAATAGGAAACAGAAGAGAAATGTACAGTGATCACCCATTTTCGGCGCACAATCTTTTTCATGGAAATCCCAGTCATATGAGTCGAGTCCATGCATGCTACAATCACGGTATGAATTTGAAGGCAAAATATTTTTGTGCAGATTTTAGATTAGGTCTTTCCCTGTCCATAATGCTAAATTGAGTAGGTAAAATAGAAATATGAATACGAAACATAAGGGAAATGTTCAGTGATCACCCATTTTCGGCCCACAATCTTTTTCATGGAAATCCCAGTCATATGAGTCGAGTCCATGCATGCACGGTATGAATTTGAAGGCAAAATATTTTTGTGCAGATGTCAGATTAGGTCTTTCCCTGTCCATAATGCTAAATTGAGGAGGTAAAATATAAATATAAATAGGAAACAGAAGAGAAATGTACAGTGATCACCCATTTACATGCCACAATCTTTTTCATGCAAATCCCAGTCATATGAGTCGAGTCCATGCATGCTACGATCTCAGTATGAATTTGAAGGCAAAATATTTTTCTGCAGATTTTACATTAGGTCTTTCCCTGTCCATAATGCTAAATTGAGGAGGTAAAATATAAATATAAATAGGAAACAGAAGAGAAATGTACAGTGATCACCCATTTTCGGCCCACAATCTTTTTCATGGTAATCCCTGTCATATGAGTCGAGTCCATGCATGCTACGATCACGGTATGAATTTGAAGGCAAAATATTTTTGTGCAGATCTTGATTAGGTTTTCCCTGCCCATAATGCTAAATTGACGAGGTAAAATAGAAATATAAATAGGAAACAGAAGAGAAATGTACAGTGATCACCCATTTTCGGCCCACAATCTTTTTCATGGTAATCCCAGTCATATGAGACGAGTCCATGCATGCTACGATCACGGTATGAATTTGAAGGCAAAATATTTTTGTACAGAGCTTAGATTAGGTCTTTCCCTGGCCATAATACTAAGTTGAGGAGGTAAAATAGAAATAAAATAGGAAACAGAAGAGAAATGTACAGTGATCACCCATTTTCAGCCCACAATCTTTTTCATGGAAATCCCAGTCATATGAGTCGTGTCCATGCATGCTACAATTACGGTATGAATTTGAAGGCAAAATATTTTTGTGCAGATCTTAGATTAGTTCTTTCCCTGTCCATAATGCTAAATTGAGGAGGTAAAATATAAATATAAATAGGAAACAGAAGAGAAATGTACAGTGATCACCCATTTTCGGCCCACAATCTTTTTCATGGAAATCCCAGTCGTATGATTCGACTCCATGCATGCTAAGATCACAGTATGAATTTGAAGGCAAAATATTTTTGTGCAGAGCTTAGATTAGGTCTTTCCATGTCCATAATGCTAAATTGAGGAGGTAAAATATAAATATAAATAGGAAACAGAAGAGAAATGTACAGTGATCACCCATTTTCGGCCCACAATCTTTTTCATGGTAATCCCTGTCATATGAGTCGAGTCCATGCATGCTACGATCACGGTATGAATTTGAAGGCAAAATATTTTTGTGCGGAGCTTCGATTAGGTCTTTCCCTGTCCATAATACTAAATTGAGGAGGTAAAATAGAAATATAAATAGGAAACAGAAGAGAAATGTACAGTGATCACCCATTTTCGGCCCAAAATCTTTTTCATGGAGATCCCAGTCATATGAGTCGTGTCCATGCATGCTACAATTACGGTATGAATTCGAAGGCAAAATATTTTTGTACAGAGCTTACATTAGGTCTTTCCCTGTCCATAATGCCTAATTGAGTACGTAAAACAGAAATATAAATAGGAAACAGAAGAGAAATGTATAATGATCACCCATTTTCGGCCCACAATCTTTTTCATGGAAATCCCAGTCCTGTGAGTCGAGTCCATGCATGCTACGATCACGGTATGAATTTGAAAGCAAAATATATTTGTGCAGATCTTGATTAGGTTTTCCCTGTTCATAATGCTAAATTGAGGAGGTAAAATATAAATATAAATAGGAAACAGAAGAGAAATGTACAGTGATCACCCATTTTCGGCCCACAATCTTTTTCATGGTAATCCCAGTCATATGAGTCGAGTCCATGCATGCTACGATCACGGTATGAATTTGAAGGCAAAATATTTTTGTGCAGAGCTTAGATTAGGTCTTTCCCTGGCCATAATCTTAAGTTGAGGAGGTAAAATATAAATATAAATAGGAAACAGAAGAGAAATGTACAGTGATCACCCATTTTCTGCCCACAATCTTTTTCATTGAAATCCCAGTCATATGAGTCGAGTCCATGCATGCTACGATCACGGTATGAATTTGAGGGCAAAATATTTTTGTGCAGAGCTTAGATTAGGTCTTTCCCTGGCCATAATGCTAAATTTAATAGGTAAAATGGAAATATAAATAGGAAACAGAAGAGAAATGTACAGTGTTCACGCATTTTCGGCCCACAATCTTTTTCATGGAAATCCCAGTCATATGAGTCGATTCCATGCATGCTACGACCACGGTATGAATTTGAAGGCAAAATATTTTTGTGCAGATCTTAGATTAGGTCCTTCCCTGTCCATAATGCTAAATTGAGGAGGTAAAATAGTAATATAAATAGGAAACAGAAGAGAAATGTACAGTGATCACCCATTTTCGGCCCAAAATCTTTTTCATGGAAATCCCAGTCATATGAGTCGAGTCCATGCATGCTACGATCACGGTACGAATTTGAAGGCAAAACATTTTTGTGCAGAGCTTAGATTAGGTCTTTCCCTGGCCATAATGCTAAATTGAGGAGGTAAAATAGAAATATAAATAGGAAACAGAAGAGAAATGTACAGTGATCACCCATTTTCGGCCCACAATCTTTTTCATGGAAATCCCAGTCATATGAGTCGTGTCCATGCATGCTACGATCACGGTATGAATTTGAAGGCAAAATATTTTTGTACAGAGCTTAGATTAGGTCTTTCCCTGTCCATAATGCTAAATTGAGGAGGTAAAAAAGAAATATAAATAGGAAACAGAAGAGAAATGTACAGTGATCACCCATTTTCGGCCCACAATCTTTTTCATGGAAATCCCAGTCATATGAGTCGAGTTTATCCATGCTACGATCACGGTATGAATTTGAAGGCAAAATATTTTTGTGCAGATCTTAGAGTAGGTCTTTCCCTGTCCATAATGCTAAATTGAGGAGTTAAAATATAAATATAAATATGAAAACAGAAGAGAAATGTACAGTGATCACCCATTTTCGGCCCACTATCTTTTTCATGGAAATCCCAGTCATATGAATCGAGTCATGCATGCTATGATCACGGTATGAATTTGAAGGCAAAATATTTTTGTGCAGATTTTAGATTAGGTCTTTCCCTGGCCATAATGCTAAATTGAGGAGGTAAAATATAAATATAAATAGGAAACAGTAGAGAAATGTACAGTGATCACCCATTTTCGGCCCACAATCTTTTTCATGGAAATCCCAGTCATATGAGTCGAGTCCAGGCATGCTACGATCACGGTATGAATTTGAAGGCAAAATATTTTTGTGCAGATTTTAGATTAGGTCTTTCCCTCTCCATAATGTTAAATTGAGGAGTTAAAATATAAATATAAGTAGTAAACAGAAGAGAAATGTACAGTGATCACCGATTTTCAGCATACAATCTTTTTCATGGAAATCCCAGTCATATGAGTCGAGTCCATGCATGCTACGATCACGGTATGAATTTGAAAACAAAATATTTTTTGCAGAGCTTAGATTAGGCCTTTCCCTGTCCATAATGCTAAATGAAGGAAGTAAAATAGAAATATAAATAGGAAACAGAAGAGAAATGTACAGTGATCACCCATGTTCTGCCCACAATCATTTTCATGGAAATCCGAGTCATATGAGTCGAGTCCATGCATGCTACGATCACGGGATGTATTTGAAGTCAAAATATTTTTTTGCAGAGCTTAGATTAGGTCTTTCCCTGTCCATAATGCTAAATTCAGGTCGTAAAATATAAATATAAATAGGAAACAGAAGAGAAATGTACAGTGATCACACATTTTCGGCCCACAAACTTTTTCATGGAAATCCCAGTCATATGAGTCGAGTCCATGCATGGTACGTTCACGGTATGAATTTGAAGGCAAAATATTTTTGTGCAGATTTTGGATTAGGTCTTTCCCTGTCCATAATCCTAAATTGAGGAGTTAAATAGAAATATAAATAGGAAAAAGAAGAGAAATGTACAGTGATCACCCATTTTCGGCCCACAATCTTTTTCATGGAAATCCCAGTCATATGAGTCGAGTCCATGCATGCTACGTTCAAGGTATGAATTTGAAGGCAAAATATTTTTGTGCAGATTTTAGATTAGGTCTTTCCCTGTCCATAATGCTAAATAGAGGAGTTAAAATATAAATATAAATAGAAAACAGAAGAGAAATGTACACTGATCACCCATTTTTGGCCCACAATCTTTTTCATAGAAATCCCAGTCATATGAGTCGAGTCCATGCATGCTACGATCACGGTATGTATTTGAAGGCAAAATATTTTTGTGCAGATTTTAGATTAGGTCTTTCCCTGTCCATAATGCTAAATTGAGGAGGTAAAATAGAAATATAAATAGGAAACAGAAGAGAAATGTACAGTGATCACCCATTTTCGGCCCACAATCTTTTTCATGGAACTCCCAGTCATATCAGTCGAGTCCATTCATGCTACGATCACTGTATGAATTTGAAGGCAAAATATTTTTTTGCAGATCTTAGATTAGGTCTTTCCCTGTCAATAATGCTAAATGCAGGAAGTAAAATAGAAATATAAATCGGAAACAGAAGAGAAATGTACAGTGATCACCCATTTTCTGCCCACAATCTTTTTCATGGAAATCCCAGTCATATGAGTCATGTCCATACATGCTACAATCACGGTATGAATTTGAAAACAAAATATTTTTTGCAGAGCTTAGATTAGGCCTTTCCCTGTCCATAATGCTAAATTGAGGAAGTAAAATATAAATATAAATAGGAAACAGAAGAGAAATGTACAGTGATCACCGATGTTCTGCCCACAATCATTTTCATGGAAATCCGAGTCATATGAGTCGAGTCCATGCATGCTACGATCACGGGATGAATTTGAAGTCAAAATATTTTTTTGCAGAGCTTAGATTAGGTCTTTCCCTGTCCATAATGCTAAATTCAGGTCGTAAAATATAAATATAAATAGGAAACAGAAGAGAAATCTACAGTGATCACCCATTTTCTGCCCACAATATTTTCATGGAAATCCCAGTCATATGAGTCGTGTCCATACATGCTAAGATCACGGTATGAATTTGAAAACAAAATATTTTTGTGCAGATTTTAGATTACGTCTTTCCCTGTCCATAATGCTAAATTGAGGAGGTAAAATAGAAATATAAATAGAAAACAGAAGAGAAATGTACAGTGATCACCCATTTTCGGCCCACAATCTTTTTCATGGAAATCCCAGTCATATGAGTCGAGTCCAATCATGCTACGATCACGGTATGAATTTGAAGGGAAAATATTTTTGTGCAGATTTTAGATTAGGTCTTTCCCTGTCCATAATGCTAAATTGAGGAGGTAAAATAGAAATATAAATAGAAAACAGAAGAGAAATGTACACTGATCACCCATTTTCGGCCCACAATCTTTTTCATGGAAATCCCAGTCATATGAGTCGAGTCCATGCATGCTACGATCACGGTATGAATTTGAAGGCAAAATATTTTTGTGTAGATTTTAGATTAGGTCTTTCCCTGTCCATAATGCTAAATTGAGGAGGTAAAATATAAATAAAAATGGGAAACAGAAAACAAATGTACAGTGATCACCCATTTTCGGCCCACAATCTTTTTCATGGAAATCCCAGTCATACGAGTCGAGTCCATGCATGCTACGATCACGGTATGAATTTGAAGGCAAAATATTTGTGTGCAGATTTTAGATTAGGTCTTTCCCTGTCCATAATGCTAAATTGAGGAGGTAAAATATAAATATAAATAGGAAACAGAAGAGAAATGTACAGTGATCACCCATTTTCGGCCCACAATCTTTTTCATGGAAATCCCAGTGATATGAATCGAGTCCATGCATGCCACGATCACGGTATGAATTTGAAAGCAAAATATTTTTGTGCACATCTTAGATTAGGCCTTTCCCTGTCCATAATGCTAAATTGAGGAGGTAAAATAGAAATATAAATAGGAAACAGAAGAGAAATGTACAGTGACCACCCATTTTCGGCCCACAATCTTTTTCATGGAAATCCCAGTCATATGAGTCGATTCCATGCATGCTACGTTCACGGTATGAATTTGAAGGCAAAATATTTTTGTGCAGATTTTAGATTAGGTCTTTCCCTGTTCATAATGCTAAATTGAGGAGGTAAAATAGAAATATAAATAGGAAACAGAAGAGATATGTACAGTGATCACCCATTTTCGGCCCAAAATCTATTTCATGGAAATCCCAGTCATATGAGTCGAGTCCATGCATGCTACGATCACGGTATAAATTTCAAGGCAAAATATTTTTGTGAAGATTTTAGATTATGTCTTTCCCTGTGCATAATGCTAAATTGAGGAGGTAAAATATAAATATAAATAAGAAACAGAAGAGAAATGTACAGTGATCACCCATTTTCCGCCCACAATCTTTTTCATGGAAATCCCAGTCATATGAGTCGAATCCATGCATGCTACGATCACGGTATGAATTTGAAGGCAAAATATTTTTGTGAAGATTTCAGATTAGGTCTTTCCCTGTCCATAATGCTAAATTGAGGAGGTAAAATATAAATATAAATAGAAAACAGAAGAGAAATGTACAGTGATCACCCATTTTCGGCCCACAATCTGTTTCATGGAAATCCCAGTCATATGAGTCGAGTCCATGCATGCTACGATCACGGTATGAATTTGAAGGCAAAATATTTTTGTGCAGATTTTAGATTAGGTCTTTCCCTCTCCATAATGCTAAATTGAGGAGGTAAAATATAAATATAAATAGGAAACAGAAGAGAAATGTACAGTGATCACCCATTTTCCGCCCACAATCTTTTTCATGGAAATCCCAGTCATATGAGTCGAATCCATGCATGCTACGATCACGGTATGAATTTGAAGGCAAAATATTTTTGTGCAGATTTTAGATTAGGTCTTTCCCTGTCCATAATGCTAAATTTAGGAAGTAAAATATAAATATAAATAGGAAACAAAAGAGAAATGGACAGTGATCACGCATTTTCGGACCACAATCTTTTTCATGGAAATCCCAGTCATATGAGTCGAGTCCATGCATGCTACGATCTCAGTTTGAATTTGAAGGCAAAATATTTTTGTGCAGATTTTTGATTAGGTCTTTCCCTGTCCATAATGCTAAATTGAGGAGGTAAAATAAAAATATAAATAGGAAACAGAAGAGAAATGTACAGTGATCACCTATTTTCGGCCCACAATCATTTTCATGTAAATCCCAGTCATATGAGTCGAGTCCATGCATGCTACAATCACGGTATGAATTTGAAGGCATAATATTTTTGTGCAGATTTTAGATTAGGTCTTTCCCTGTCCATAATGCTAAATTGAGGAGGTAAAATAGAAATATGAATACGAAACAGAACAGAAATGTACAGTGATCACCCATTTTCGGCGCACAATCTTTTTCATGGAAATCCCAGTCATATGAGTCGAGTCCATGCATGCTACAATCACGGTATGAATTTGAAGGCATAATATTTTTGAGCAGATTTTAGATTAGGTCTTTCCCTGTCCATAATGCTAAATTGAGGAGGTAAAATAGAAATATGAATACGAAACAGAACAGAAATGTACAGTGATCAACCATTTTTGCCCCACAATGTTTTTCATGGAAATCCCTGTCATATGAGTTGAGTCCATGCATGCTACGATCACGGTATGAATTTGAAGGCAAAATATTTTTGTGCAGATTTTAGATTAGGTCTTTCCCTGTCCATAATGCTAAATTGAGTAGGTAAAATAGAAATATGAATACGAAACAGAAGGGAAATGTACAGTGATCACCCATTTTCGGCCCACAATCTTTTTCATGGAAATCCCAGTCATATGAGTCGAGTCCATGCATGCACGGTATGAATTTGAAGGCAAAATATTTTTGTGCAGATGTCAGATTAGGTCTTTCCCTGTCCATAATGCTAAATTGAGGAGGTAAAATATAAATATAAATAGGAAACAGAAGAGAAATGTACAGTGATCACCCATTTTCTGCCCAAAGTCTTTTTCATGGAAATCCCAGTCATATGAGTCAAGTCCATGCATGCTACGATCACGGTATGAATTTCAAGGCAAAATATTTTTGTGAAGATTTTAGATTAGGTCTTTCCCTGTCCATAATGCTAAATTGAGGAGGTAAAATAGAAATATAAATAGGAAACAGAAGAGAAATGTACAGTGACCACCCATTTTCGGCCCACAAACTTTTTCATGGAAATCCCAGTCATATGAGTCGAGTCCATGCATGCTACGTTCACGGTATGAAATTGGAGGCAAAATATTTTTGTGCAGATCTTAGATTGGGTCTTTCCCTGTTCATAATGCTAAATTGAGGAGGTTAAATATAAATAGGAAACAGAAGAGAAATGTACAGTGATCACCCATTTTCGGCCCACAATCTTTTTCATGGAAATCCCAGTCATATGAGTCGAGTCCATGCATGCTACGATCACGGTATGAATTTGAAGGCAAAATATTTTTGTGCAGATCTTAGATTTGGTCTTTCCCTGTCCATAATGCTAAATTGAGGAGGTAAAATATAAATATAAATAGGAAACAGAAGAGAAATGTACAGTGACCAAACATTTTCGGCCCACAATCTTTTTCATGGAAGTCCCAGTCATATGAGTCGAGTCCATGCATGCTACGATCACGGTATGAATTTGAAGGCAAAATATTTTTGTGCAGATCTTAGATTTGGTCTTTCCCTGTCCATAATGCTAAATTGAGGAGGTAAAATAGAAATATAAATAGGGAAACAGAAGAGAAATGTACAGTGACCACCCATTTTCGGCCCACAATCTTTTTCATGGAAATCCCAGTCATATGAGTCGAGTCCATGCATGCTACGTTCATGGTATGAATTTGAAGGCAAAATATTTTTGTGCAGATCTTAGATTAGGTCTTTCCCTGTCCATAATGCTAAATTGGGGAGGTAAAATATAAATATAAATAGGAAACAGAAGAGAAATGTACAGTGATCACCCATTTTCGGCCCACAATCTTTTTCATGGAAATCCCAGTCATATGAGTCGAGTCCATGCATGCTACGATCACGGTATGAATTTGAAGGCAAAATATTTTTGTGCAGATCTTAGATTATGTCATTCCCTGTCCATAATGCTAAATTGAGGAGGTAAAATAGAAATATAAATAGGAAACAGAAGAGATATGTACAGTGATCACCCATTTTCGGCCCACAATCTTTTTCATGGAAATCCCAGTCATATGAGTCGAGTCCATGCATGCTACGATCACGGTATGAATTTGAAGGCAAAATATTTTTGTGCAGATCTTAGATTATGTCATTCCCTGTCCATAATGCTAAATTGAGGAGGTAAAATAGAAATATAAATAGGAAACAGAAGAGAAATGTACAGTGACCACCCATTTTCGGCCCACAATCTTTTTCATGGAAATCCCAGTCATATGAGTCGAGTCCATGCATGCTACAATCACGGTATGAATTTGAAGGCAAAATATTTTTGTGCAGATTTTAGATTAGGTCTTTCCCTGTCCATAATGCTAAATTGAGGAGGTAAAATAGAAATATGAATACGAAACAGAAGAGAAATGTACAGTGATCACCCATTTTCGGCGCACAATCTTTTTTATGGAAATCCCAGTCATATGAGTCGAGTCCATGCATGCTACAATCACGGTATGAATTTGAATGCATAATATTTTTGTGCAGATTTTAGATTAGTTCTTTCCCTGTCCATAATGCTAAATTGAGGAGGTAAAATAGAAATATGAATACGAAACAGAACAGAAATGTACAGTGATCACCCATTTTCGGCCCACAATCTTTTCCATGGAAATCCCAGTCATATAAGTCGAGTCCATGCATGCTACGATCATGGTATGAATTTGAAGGCAAAATATTTTTGTGCAGATTTTAGATTAGGTCTTTCCCTGTCCATAATGCTAAATTTAGGAAGTAAAATATAAATATAAATAGGAAACAAAAGAGAAATGGACAGTGATCACGCATTTTCGGACCACAATCTTTTTCATGGAAATCCCAGTCATATGAGTCGAGTACATGCATGCTACGATCTCAGTTTGAATTTGAAGGCAAAATATTTTTGTGCAGATTTTAGATTAGGTCTTTCCCTGTCCATAATGCTAAATTAAGGAGGTAAAATAAAAATATAAATAGGAAACAGAAGAGAAATGTACAGTGATCACCTATATTCGGCCCACAATCATTTTCATGTAAATCCCAGTCATATGAGTCGAGTCCATGCATGCTACAATCACGGTATGAATTTGAAGGCAAAATATTTTTGTGCAGATTTTAGATTAGGTCTTTCCCTGTCCATAATGCTAAATTGAGGAGGTAAAATAGAAATATGAATACGAAACAGAACAGAAATGTACAGTGATCAACCATTTTCTGCCCACAATCTTTTTCATGGAAATCCCAGTCATATGAGTCGAGTCCATGCATGCTACGATCACGGTATGAATTTGAAGGCAAAATATTTTTGTGCAGATCTTAGTTTAGGTCTTTCTCTGTCCATAATGCTAAATTGAGGAGGTAAAATATAAATATAAATAGGAAACAGAATAGAAATGTACAGTGATCACCCATTTTCGGCCCACAATCTTTTTCGTGGAAATCCCAGTCATATGAGTCGAGTCCATGCATGCTACGATCACGGTATGAATTTGAAGGCAAAACATTTTTGTGCAGATTTTAGATTAGGTCTTTCCCTGTCCATAATGCTAAATTGAGGAAGTAAAATATAAATATAAATAGGAAACAGAACAGAAATGTACAGTGATCACCCATTTTCTGACAACAATCTTTTTCATGGAAATCCCAGTCATATGAGTCGAGTCCATGCATGCTACGATCACGGTATGAATTTGAAGGCAAAATATTTTTTTGCAGATCTTAGATTTGGTTTTTCTCTGTCCATAATGCTAAATTGAGGAGGTAAAATATAAATATAAATAGGAAACAGAAGAGAAATGTACAGTGATCACCTATATTAGGCTCACCAACTTTTTCATGGAAATCCCACTCATATGATTCGAGTCCATGCATGCTACGATTACGATATGAATATGAAGGCAAAATATTTTTGTGCAGATATTAGATTAGGTCTTTCCCTGTCCATAATGCTAAATTGAGGAGGTAAAATATAAATATAAATAGGAAACAGAAGAGAAATGTACAGTGATCACCCATTTTCTGCCCACAATCATTTTCTGAAAATCCAAGTCATATGAGTCGAGTCCATGCATGCTACGATCACGGTATGAAATTGAAGGCAAAATATTTTTGTGCAGATCTTAGATTAGGTCTTTCGCTGTCCATTATGCTAAATTAAGGAAGTAAAATAGAAATATAAATAGGAAACAGAAGAGAAATGTACAGTGATCACCCATTTTTCTCCCGCAATCTTTTTCATGGAAATCCGTGTCATATGAGTCGAGTCCATGCATGCTACGATCACGGTATGAATTTGAAGGCAAAATATTTTTGTGCAGATCTTAGATTAGGTCTTTCCCTGTCCATAATGCTAAATTGAGGAGGTAAAATAGAAATATAAATAGGAAACAGAAGAGAAATGTACAGTGATCACCTATTTTCGGCCAACAATCTTTTTCATGGAAATCCCACTCATATGAGTCGAGTCCATGCATGCTATGATCACGGTATGAATTTCAAGGCAAAATATTTTTTTGCAGATCTTAGATTAGGTCTTTCCCTGTCCATAATGCTAAATTGAGGAGGTAAAATATAAATATAAATAGGAAACAGAAGAGAAATGTACAGTGATCACCCATTTTCGGCCCACAATCTTTTTCATGGAAATCCCAGACATATGAGTCGAGTCCATGCATGCTACGATCACGGTATGAAATTGAAGGCAAAATATTTTTGTGCAGATCTTAGATTAGGTCTTTCCCTGTCCATAATGCTAAATTGAGGAGGTAAAATAGAAATATAAATAGGAAACAGAAGAGAAATGTACAGTGATCACCCATTTTCGGCCCACAAACTTTTTCATGGAAATCCCAGTCATATGAGTCGAGTCCATGCATGCTACGATCACGGTATGAATTTGAAGGCAAAATATTTTTGTGCAGATCTTAGATTAGGTCTTTCCCCTTCCATAATGCTAAATTGAGGAGGTAAAATATAAATATAAATAGGAAACAGAAGAGAAATGTACAGTGATCACCTATTTTAGGCTCACCATCTTTTTCATGGAAATCCCAGTCATTTGATTCGAGTCCATGCATGCTACGATCACGGTATGAATATGAAGGCAAAATATTTTTGTGCAGATATTAGATTAGGTCTTTCCCTGTCCATAATGCTAAATTGAAGAGGTAAAATATAAATATAAATAGGAAACAGAAGAGAAATATACAGTGATCACCTATTTTAGGCTCACCATCTTTTTCATGGAAATCCCAGTCATTTGATTCGAGTCCATGCATGCTACGATCACGGTATGAATATGAAGGCAAAATATTTTTGTGCAGATCTTAGATTTGGTTTTTCCCTGTCCATAATGCTAAATTGAGGAGGTAAAACATAAATATAAATAGGAAACAGAAGAGAAATGTACAGTGATCTACCATTTTCGGCCCACAATCTTTTTCATGGAAATCCCAGACATATGCGTCGAGTCCATGCATGCTACGATCACGGTATGAAATTGAAGGCAAAATATTTTTGTGCAGATCTTAGATTAGGTCTTTCCCTGTCCATAATGCTAAATTGAGGAGGTAAAATAGAAATATAAATAGGAAACAGAAGAGAAATGTACAGTGATCACCCATTTTCGGCCCACAATCTTTTTCATGGAAATCCCAGTCATATGAGTCGAGTCCATGCATGCTACGATCACGGTATGAAATTGAAGGCAAAATATTTTTGTGCAGATCTTAGATTAGGTCTTTCCCTGTCCATAATGCTAAATTGAGGAAGTAAAATAGAAATATAAATAGGAAACAGAAGAGAAATGTACAGTGATCACCCATTTTCGGCCCACAAACTTTTTCATGGAAATCCCAGTCATATGAGTCGAGTCCATGCATGCTACGATCACGGTATGAATTTGAAGGCAAAATATTTTTGTGCAGATATTAGATTAGGTCTTTCCCTGTCCATAATGCTAAATTGAGGAAGTATAATAGAAATATAAATAGGAAACAGAAGAGAAATGTACAGTGATCACCCATTTTCTGCCCACAATCTTTTTCATGGAAATCCCAGTCATATGAGTCGAGTCCATGCATGCTACGATCACGGTATGAATTTGAAAACAAAAGATTTTTGTGCAGATCTTAGTTTAGGTCTTTCCCTGTCCATAATGCTAAATTGAGGAGGTAAAAAAGAAATATAAATAGTAAACAGAAGAGAAATGTACAGTGATCACTTATTTTCGTCCAACAATCTTTTTCATGGAAATCCCACTCATATGAGTCGAGTCCATGCATGCTACGATCATGGTATGAATTTGTAGGCAAAATATTTTTGTGCAGATCTTAGATTAGGTCTTTCTCTGTCCATAATGCTAAATTGAGGAGGTAAAATATAAATATAAATAGGAAACAGAACAGAAATGTACAGTGATCACCTATTTTCGGCTCACAATCTTTTTCATGGAAATCCAAGTCATATGAGTCGAGTCCATGCATGCTACGATCACGGTATGAATTTGAAGGCAAAATATTTTTGTGCAGATCTTAGATTAGGTCTTTCCCCTTCCATAATGCTAAATTGGGGAGGTAAAATAGAAATATAAATAGGAAACAGAAGAGAAATGTACAGTGATCACCTATTTTAGGCTCACAATATTTTTCATGGAAATCCCAGTCATATGAGTCGAGTCCATGCATGCTACGATCACGGTATGAATTTGAAGGCAAAATATTTTTGTGCAGATCTTAGATTAGGTCTTTCCCTGTCCATAATGCTAAATTGAGGAGGTAAAATATAAATATAAATAGGAAACAGAAGAGAAATGTACAGTGATCACCTATTTTCGGCCCACAATCTTTTTTTATGGAAATCCCAGTCATATGAGTCGAGTCCATGCATGCTACGATCACGGTATGAATTTGAAGGCAAAATATTTTTTTGCAGATCTTAGATTTGGTTTTTCCCTGTCCATAATGCTAAATTGAGGAGGTAAAATATAAATATAAATAGGAAACAGAAGAGAAATGTACAGTGATCACCCATTTTCGGCCCACAATCTTTTTCATGGAAATCCCAGACATATGCGTCGAGTCCATGCATGCTACGATCACGGTATGAAATTGAAGGCAAAATATTTTTGTGCAGATCTTAGATTAGGTCTTTCCCTGTCCATAATGCTAAATTGAGGAGGTAAAATAGAAATATAAATAGGAAACAGAAGAGAAATGTACAGTGATCACCCATTTTCGGCCCACAAACTTTTTCATGGAAATCCCAGTCATATGAGTCGAGTCCATGCATGCTACGATCACGGTATGAATTTGAAGGCAAAATATTTTTGTGCTGATCTTAGTTTAGGTCTTTCCCTGTCCATAATGCTAAATTGAGGAGGTAAAATATAAATATAAATAGGAAACAGAAGAGAAATGTACAGTGATCACCTATTTTCGGCCCACAATCTTTTTCATGGAAATCCCAGTCATATGAGTCGAGTCCATGCATGCTACGATCACGGTATGAATTTGAAGGCAAAATATTTTTTTGCAGATCTTAGATTTGGTTTTTCCCTGTCCATAATGCTAAATTGAGGAGGTAAAATATAAATAGAAATAGGAAACAGAAGAGAATTGTACAGTGATCACCCATTTTCGGCCCACAATCTTTTTCATGGAAATCCCAGACATATGAGTCGAGTCCATGCATGCTACGATCACGGTATGAAATTGAAGGCAAAATATTTTTGTGCAGATCTTAGATTAGGTCTTTCCATGTCCATAATGCTAAATTGAGGAGGTAAAATAGAAATATAAATAGGAAACAGAAGAAAAATGTACAGTGATCACCCATTTTCGGCCCACAAACTTTTTCATGGAAATCCCAGTCATATGAGTCGAGTCCATGCATGCTACGATCACGGTATGAATTTGAAGGCAAAATATTTTTGTGCAGATATTAGATTAGGTCTTTCCCTGTCCATAATGCTAAATTGAGGAGGTAAAATAGAAATATAAATAGGAAACAGAAGAGAAATGTACAGTGATCACTTATTTTCGGCCAACAATCTTTTTCATGGAAATCCCAGACATATGAGTCGAGTCCATGCATGCTACGATCACGGTATGAAATTGAAGGCAAAATATTTTTGTGCAGATCTTAGATTAGGTCTTTCCCTGTCCATAATGCTAAATTGAGGAGGTAAAATAGAAATATAAATAGGAAACAGAAGAGAAATGTACAGTGATCACCCATTTTCGGCCCACAAACTTTTTCATGGAAATCCCAGTCATATGAGTCGAGTCCATGCATGCTATGATCACGGTATGAATTTGAAGGCAAATTATTTTTGTGCAGATATTAGATTAGGTCTTTCCCTGTCCATAATGCTAAATTGAGGAGGTAAAATATAAATAGGAAACAGAAGAGAAATGTACAGTGATCACCCATTTTCGGCCCACAAACTTTTTCATGGAGATCCCAGTCATATGAGTCGAGTCCATGCATGCTACGATCACGGTATGAATTTGAAGGCAAAATATTTTTGTGCAGATATTAGATTAGGTCTTTCCCTGTCCATAATGCTAAATTGAGGAAGTAAAATAGAAATATAAATTGGAAACAGAAGAGAAATGTACAGTGATCACTTATTTTCGTCCAACAATCTTTTTCATGGAAATCCCACTCATATGAGTCGAGTCCATGCATACTACGATCATGGTATGAATTTGAAGGCAAAATATTTTTGTGCAGATCTTAGATTAGGTCTTTCTCTGTCCATAATGCTAAATTGAGGAGGTAAAATATAAATATAAATAGGAAACAGAACAGAAATGTACAGTGATCACCTATTTTCGGCTCACAATCTTTTTATGGAAATCCAAGTCATATGAGTCGAGTCCATGCATGCTACGATCACGGTATGAATTTGAAGGCAAAATATTTTTGTGCAGATCTTAGATTAGGTCTTTCCCCTTCCATAATGCTAAATTGGGGAGGTAAAATATAAATATAAATAGGAAACAGAAGAGAAATGTACAGTGATCACCTATTTTCGGCCCACAATCTTTTTCATGGAAATCCCAGTCATATGAATCGAGTCCATGCATGCTAAAATCACGGTATGAATTTGAAGGCAAAATATTTTTGTGCAGATTTTAGATTAGGTCTTTCTCTGTCCATAATGCTAAATTGAGGAGGTAAAATATAAATATAAATAGGAAACAGAAGAGAAATGTACAGTGATCACCCATTTTTGGCCTACAATCTTTTTCATGGAAATCCCAGTCATATGAGTCGAGTCCATGCACTCTACGATCACGGTATGAATTTGAAGGCAAAATATTTTTGTGCAGATCTTAGATTAGGTCTTTCCCTGGCCATAATGCTAAATTGAGGAGGTAACATAGAAATATAAATAGGAAACAGAAGAGAAATGTACAGTGATCACCCATTTTCGGCCAACAATCTTTTTCATGGAAATCCCAGTCATATGAGTCGAGTCCATGCATGCTACGATCACGGTATGAATTTGAAGCCAAAATATTTTTGTGCACAGCTTAGATTAGATCTTTCCCTGTCCATAATGCTAAATTGAGGACGTAAAATAGAAATATAAATAGGAAACAGAAGAGAAATGTACAGTGATCACCCATTTTCGGCCGACAATCTTTTTCATGGAAATCCCAGTCATATGAGTCGTGTCCATGCATGCTACGATCATGGTACGAATTTGAAGGCAAAATATTTTTGTGCAAATCTTAGATTACGTCTTTCCCTGTCCATAATTCTAAATTGAGGAGGTAAAATAGAAATATAAATAGGAAACAGAAGTGAAATGTACAGTGATCACCCATTTTCGGCCCACAATCTTTTTCATGGAAATCCCAGTCATATGAGTCGAGTCCATGCATGCTACGATCACGTTATGAATTTGAAGGCAAAATATTTTTGTGCAGAGCTTAGATTAGATCTTTCCCTGGCCATAATGCTAAATTGAGGAGGTAAAATAGAAATATAAATAGGAAACAGAAAAGAAATGTACAGTGATCACCCATTTCTGCACACTATCTTATTCATGGAAATCCCAGTCATATGTGTCGAGTTCATGCATGCTACGATCACGGTAAGAATTTGAAGGCAAAATATTTTTGTGCAGATCTTAGATTAGGTCTTTCCCTGTCCACAATGCTAAATTGAGGAGGTAAAATATAAATATAAATAGGAAACAGAAGAGAAATGTACAGTGAATACCCATTTTCGGCCGACAATATTTTCATGGAAATCCCAGTCATATGAGTCGAGTCCATGCATTCTACGATCACGGTATGAATTTGAAGGCAAAATATTTTTGTGCAGAGCTTAGATTAGTTCTTTCCCTGTCCATAATGCTAAATTGAGGAGGTAAAATATAAATATAAATAGGAAACAGAAGGGAAATGTACAGTGATTACCCGTTTTCGGCCTACAATCTTTTTCATGGAAATCTCCGTCATATGAGTCGAGTCCATGCATGCTACGATCACGGTATGAATTTGAAGGCAAAATATCTTTGTGCAGATCTTAGATTAGGTCTTTCCCTGTGCATAATGCTAAATTGAGGAGGTAAAATAGAAATATAAATAGGAAACAGAAGAGAAATGTACAGTGATCACCCATTTTCGGCCCACAAACTTTTTCATGGATATCCCAGTCATATGAGTCGAGTCCATGCATGCTACGATCACGGTATGAATTTGAAGGCAAAATATTTTTGTGCTGAGCTTAGATTAGTTCTTTCCCTGTCCATAATGCTAAATTGAGGAGGTAAAATATAAATATAAATAGGAAACAGAAGGGAAATGTACAGTGATTACCCGTTTTTGGCCCACAATCTTTTTCATGGAAATCTCCGCCATATGAGTCGAGTCCATGCATGCTACGATCACGGTATGAATTTGAAGGCAAAATATTTTTTTGCAGATTTTAAATTAGGTCTTTCCCTGTCCATAATGCTAAATTGAGGAGGTAAAATAAAAATATAAATAGGAAACAGAAGAGAAATGTACAGTGATCACCCATTTTCGGCCCACAATCTTTTTCATGGAAATCCCAGTCATATGAGTCGAGTCCATGCATGCTACGATCACGTTATGAATTTGAAGGCAAAATAATTTTGTGCAGATTTTAGATTAGGTCTTTCCCTGTCCATAATGCTAAATTGAGGAGGTAAAATAAAAATATAAATAGGAAACAGAAGAGAAATGTACAGTGATCACCCATTTTTGGCCCACAATCTTTTTCATGGAAATCCCAGTCATATGAGTCGAGTCCATGCATGCTACGATCACGGTATGAATTTGAAGGCAAAATATTTTTGTGCAGATCTTAGATTAGGTCTTTCCCTGTACATAATGCTAAATTGAGGAGGTAAAATAGAAATATAAATAGGAAACAGAAGAGAAATGTACAGTCATCACCCATTTTCGGCCAACAATCTTTTTCATGGAAATCCCAGTCATATGAGTCGAGTCCATGCATGCTATGGTCACGGTATGAATTTGAAGGCAAAATATTTTTGTGTAGAGCTTAGATTAGGTCTTTCCCTGGCCATAATGCTAAATTGAGGAGGTAAAATAGAAATATAAATAGAATACAGAAGAGAAATGTACAGTGATCACCCATTTTCGGCCCACAATCTTTTTTTTGGAAATCCCAGTCATATGTGTTGAGTTCATGCATGCTACGATCACGGTATAAATTTGAAGGCAACATATTTTTTTGCAGATTTTAGATTAGGTCATTCCCTGTCCATAATGCTAAATTGAGGAGGTAAAATATAAATATAAATAGGAAACAGAAGAGAAATGTACAGTGATCACCCATTTTCTGCGCACAATCTTTTTCATGGAAATCCCAGTCATATGAGTCGAGTCCATGCATGCTACGATCACGGTATGAATTTGAAGGCAAAATATTTTTGTGCTGATCTTAGATTAGGTCTTTCCCTGTCCATAATGCTAAATTGAGGAGGTAAAATATAAATATAAATAGGAAACAGAAGAGAAATGTACAGTGATCACCCATTTTCAGCCCACAATCTTTTTCATGGAAATCCCTGTCATATGAGTAGATTTCATGCATGCTACGATCACGGTATGAATTTGAAGGCAAAATATTTTTGTGCAGATTTTAGATTAGGTCTTTCCCTGTCCATAATGCTAAATTGAGGAGGTAAAATAGAAATATAAATAGGAAACAGAAGAGAAACGTACAGTGATCACCCATTTTCGGCCCACAATCTTTTTTATGGAAATCCCAGTCATATGAGTCGAGACCATGCATGCTACGATCACGGTATGAATTTGAAGGCAAAATATTTTTGTGCAGAGCTTAGATTAGGTCTTTCCCTGTCCATAATGCTAAATTGAGGAAGTAAAATATAAATATAAATAGGAAACAGAAGAGAATTGTACAGTGATCACCCATTTTCGGCCCAAAAACTTTTTCATGGAAATCTCAGTCATATGAGTCGAATCCATGCATGCTACGATCACGGTATGAAATAAAAAGCAAAATATTTTTGTGAAGATTTTAGATTAGGTCTGTACCTGTCCATAATGCTAAATTGAGGAGATAAAATATAAATATAAATAGGAAACAGAAGAGAAATGTACAGTGATCACCCATTTTCGGCCCACAAAATTTTTCATGGAAATCCCAGTCATATGATTCGAGTCCATGGATGCTACGATCACGGTATGAATTTGAAAGCAAAATATTTTTGTGCAGATATTAGATTAGGTCTTTCCCTGTCCATAATGCTAAATTTAGGAGGTAAAATAGAAATATAAATAGGAAACAGTCGAGAAATGTACAGTGATCACCTATTTTCGGCCCACAAACTTTTTCATGGAAATCCCAGTCATATGAGTCGAGTCCATGCATGCTACGATCACGGTATGAAATTGAAGGCAAAATATTTTTGTGCAAATCTTAGATTAGGTCTTTCCCTGTGCATAATGCTAAATTAAGGAAGCAAAATAGAAATATAAATACGAAAAAGAAGAGAAATGTTCAGTGATCACCCATTTTCTGCCCACGATCTTTTTCATGGAAATCCCAATCATATGAGTCGAGTCCATGCATGCTACGATCACGGTATGAATTTGAAGGCAAAATATTTTTGTGCAAATCTTAGATTAGTTCTTTCCTGTCCATAATGCTAAATTGAGGAGGTAAAATAGAAATATAAATAGGAAACAGATGAGAAATGTACAGTGATCACCCGTTTTCGGCCCACAATCTTTTTCATGGAAATCTCAGTCATATGAGTCGAGTTCATGCATGCTACGATCATGGTATGAATTTGAAGGCAAAATATTTTTCTGCAGACTTTAGATTAGGTCTTTCCCTGTCCATAATGCTAAATTGATGAGGTAAAATAGAAATATGAATAAAAAACAGAAGAGAAATGTACAGTGATCACCCATTTTCGGCCCACAATCTTTTTCATGGAAATCCCAGTCATATGAGTTGAGTCCATGCATGCTACAATCACGGTATGAATTTGAAAGCAAAATATTTTTGTGCAGATATTAGATTAGGTCTTTCCCTGTCCATAATGCTAAATTGAAGAGGTAAAATAGAAATATAAATAGAATACAGAAGCGAAATGTACAGTGATCCCGCATTTTCTGCCCACAATCTTTTTCATGGAAATCCCAGTCATATGAGTCGAGTCCATGCATGCTACGATCACGGCATGAATTTGAAAGCAAAATATTATTGTGCAGATTTTAGATTAGGTCTTTCCCTGTCCATAATGCTAAATTGAGGAAGTAAAATTGAAATATAAATAGGAAACAGAAGAGAAATGTACAGTGATCACCCATTTTCTGCCCACTATCTTTTTCATGGAAATCCCAGTCATATGAGTCGAGTCCATTCATGCTACGATCACGGTATGAATTTGAAGGCAAAATATTTTTTTGCAGTTCTTAGATTAGATCTTTCCCTGTCCATAATGCTAAATTGAGGAGGTAAAATAGAAATATAAATAGGAAACAGAAGAGAATTGTACAGTGATCACCCATTTTCGGCCCAAAAACTTTTTCATGGAAATCTCAGTCATATGAGTCGAGTCCATGCATGCTACGATCAAGGTATGAAATTGAAGGCAAAATATTTCTGTGCAGATCTTAGATTAGGTCTTTCCCCGTCCAGAATGCTAAATTGAGGAAGTAAAATAGAAATATAAATAGGAAACAGAAGAGAAATGTACAGTGATCACCCATTTTCTGCCCACAATCTTTTTCATGGAAATCCCAGTCATATGAGTCGTGTCCATGCATGCGACAATCACGGTATGAATTTGAAGACAAAATATTTTTGTGCAGATCTTAGATTAGGTCTTTCCCTGTCCATAATGCTAAATTGAGGAGGTAAAATACAAATATAACTAGGAAACAGAAGAGAAATGTACAGTGATCCCCCATTTTCTGCCCACAAACTTTTTCATGGAAATCCCAGTCATATGAGTCGAGTTCATGCATGCTACGATCACGGTATGAATTTGAAGGCAAAATATTTTTGTGCAGATTTTAGATTAGGTCTTTCCCTGTCCATAATGCTAAATTGAGGAGGTAAAATAGAAATATAAATAGGAAACAGAAGAGAAATGTACAGTGATCACCCATTTTCGGCCCAAAATCTTTTTCATAGAAATCCCAGTCATATGAGTCGAGTCCGTGCATGCTACGATCACGTTATGAATTTGAAGGCAAAATATTTTTGTGCGGAGCTTAGATTAGGTCTTTCCCTGGCCATAATGCTAAATTGAGGAGGTAAAATAAAAATATAAATAGAAAACAGAAGAGAAATGTTCAGTGATCACCCATTTTCGGCCCACAATCTTTTTCATGGAAATCCCAGTCATATGAGTCGAGTCCATGCATGCTACGATCACGGTATGAATTTGAAGGCAAAATATTTTTGTGCAGATCTGAGATTAGATCTTTCCCTGTATATAATGCTAAATTGAGGAGGTAAAATAGAAATATAAATAGGAAACAGAAGAGAAATGTACAGTGATCACCCATTTTCGGCCCACAATCTTTTTCATGTAAATCCCAGTCATATGAGTCGAGTCCATGCATGCTACGATCACGGTATGAATTTGAAGGCAAAATATTTTTGTGCAGAGCTTAGATTAGGTCTTTCCCTGTCCATAATGCTAAATTGAGGAGGTAAAATAGAAATATAAAAAGGAAACAGAAGAGAAATGTACAGTGATCACCCATTTTTGGCCGATAATCTTTTTCGTGGAAATCCCAGTCATATGAGTCGAGTCCATGCATGCTACGATCATGGTATGAATTTAAAGGCAAAATGTTTTTGTGCAGAGCTTAGATTAGGTCTTTCCCTGTCCATAATGCTAAATTGAGGAGGTAAAATATAAATATAAATAGGAAACAGAAGAGAAATGTACAGTGATCACCCATTTTCGGCCAACAATCTTTTTCATGGAAATCCCAGTCATATGAGTGGAGTCCATGCATGCTACGATCACGGTATGAATTTGAAGGCAAAATATTTTTGTGCAGATCTTAGATTAGGTCTTTCCCTGGCCATAATGCTAAATTGAGGAGGTAAAATATAAATATAAATAGGAAACAGAAGAGAAATGTACAGTGATCACCCATTTCTGCCCACTATCTTTTTCATGGAAATCCCTGTCATATGAGTGGAATCCATGCATGCTACGATCACGGTATGAATTTGAAGGCAAAATATTTTTGTGCAGAGCTTAGATTAGGTCTTTCCCTGTCCATAATGCTAAATTGAGGAGGTAAAATACAAATATAACTAGGAAACAGGAGAGAAATGTACAGTGATCACCCGTTTTCGGCCCACAATCTTTTTCATGGAAATCTCAGTCATATGAGTCGAGACCATGCATGCTACGATCACGGTATGAATTTGAAGGCAAAATATTTTTGTGCAGATTTTAGATTAGGTCTTTCCCTGTGCATAATGCTAAATTGAGGAGGTAAAATAGAAATATAAATAGGAAACAGAAGAGAAATGTACAGTGATCACCCATTTCTGCCCACTATCTTTTTCAGGGAAATCCCAGTCGTATGAGTCGAGTCCATGCATGCTACGATCACGGTATGAATTTGAAAGCAAAATATTTTTTTGCAGAGTTTAGATTAGGTCTTTGCCTGGCCATATTTCTAAATTGAGGAGGTAAAATGAAAATATAAATAGGAAACAGAAGAGAAATGTACAGTGATCACCCATTTTCGGCCAACAATCTTTTTCATGGAAATCCCAGTCATATGAGTCGAGTCAATGCATGCTACGATCACGGTATGAATTTGAAGGCAACATATTTTTTTGCAGGTTTTAGATTAGGTCTTTCCCTGTCCATAATGCTAAATTGAGGAGGTAAAATATAAATATAAATAGGAAACACAAAAGAAATGTACAGTGATCACCCATTTCTGCCCATTATCTTATTCATGGAAATCCCAGTCATATGAGTCGAGTTCATGCATCCTACGATCACGGTAAGAATTTGAAGGCAAAATATTTTTGTGCAGATCTTAGATTAGGTCTTTCCCTGTCCATAATGCTAAATTGAGGAGGTAAAATATAAATATAAATAGGAAACAGAAGAGAAATGTACAGTGATCACCAATTTTCGGCCGACAATATTTTCATGGAAATCCCAGTCATATGAGTCGAGTCCATGCATGCTACGATCACGGTATGAATTTGAAGGCAAAATATTTTTGTGCAGAGCTTAGATTAGTTCTTTCTCTGTCCATAATGCTAAATTGAGGAGGTAAAATATAAATATAAATAAGAAACAGAAGAGAAATGTACAGTGATCACCCGTTTTCGGCCCACAATCTTTTTCATGGAAATCTCAGTCATATGAGTCGAATCCATGCATGCTACGATCACGGTATGAATTTGAAGGCGAAATATTTTTGTGAAGATTTTAGATTAGGTCTTTCCCTGTCCATAATGCTAAATTGAGGAGGTAAAATAGAAATATAAATAGGAAACAGAAGAGAAATGTACAGTGATCACCTATTTTCGGCCCACAATCTTTTTCATGGAAATCCCACTCATATGAGTCGAGTCCATGCATACTACGATCATGGTATGAATTTGAAGGCAAAATATTTTTGTGCAGATCTTAGATTAGGTCTTTCTCTGTCCATAATGCTAAATTGAGGAGGTAAAATATAAATATAAATAGGAAACAGAACAGAAATGTACAGTGATCACCAATTTTCGGCCGACAATATTTTCATGGAAATCCCAGTCATATGAGTCGAGTCCATGCATGCTACGATCACGGTATGAATTTGAAGGCAAAATATTTTTGTGCAGAGCTTAGATTAGTTCTTTCCCTGGCCATAATGCTAAATTGAGGAGGTAAAATATAAATATAAATAGGAAACAGAAGGGAAATGTACAGTGATCACCCATTTTCGGCCCACAATCTTTTTCATGGAAATCCCAGTCATATGAGTCGAATCCATGCATGCTACGATCACGGTATGAATTTGAAGGCGAAATATTTTTGTGCAGATTTTAGATTAGGTCTTTCCCTGTCCATAATGCTAAATAGATGAGGTAAAATATAAATATAAATAGGAAACAGAAGAGAAATGTACAGTGATCACCCATTTTAAGCCAACAATCTTTTTCATGGAAATCCCAGTCATATGAGTCGAGTCCATGCATGCTATGGTCACGGTATGAATTTGAAGGGAAAATATTTTTGTGTAGAGCTTAGATTATGTCTTTCCCTGGCCATAATGCTAAATTGAGGAGGTAAAATAGAAATATAAATAGAATACAGAAGAGAAATGTACAGTGATCACCCATTTTCGGCCCACAATCTTTTTTTTGGAAATCCCAGTCATATGATTTGAGTTCATGCATGCGACGATCACGGTATGAATTTGAAGGCAACATATTTTTTTGCAGATTTTAGATTAGGTCATTCCCTGTCCATAATGCTAAATAGAGGAGGTAAAATAGAAATATAAATAGAAAACACAAAAGAAATGTACAGTGATCACCCATTTCTGCCCATTATCTTATTCATGGAAATCCCAGTCATATGAGTCGAGTTCATGCATGCTACGATCACGGTAAGAATTTGAAGGCAAAATATTTTTGTGCAGATCTTAGATTAGGTCTTTCCCTGTCCATAATGCTAAATTGAGGAGGTAAAATATAAATATAAATAGGAAACAGAAGAGAAATGTACAGTGATCACCAATTTTCGGCCGACAATATTTTCATGGAAATCCCAGTCATATGAGTCGAGTCCATGCATGCTACAATCACGGTATGAATTTGAAGGCAAAATATTTTTGTGCAGATCTTAGATTAGGTCTTTCCCTGGCCATAATGCTAAATTGAGGAGGTAAAATATAAATATAAATAGGAAACAGAAGAGAAATGTACAGTGATCACCCATTTCTGCCCACTATCTTTTTCATGGAAATCCCTGTCATATGAGTGGAGTCCATGCATGCTACGATCACGGTATGAATTTGAAGGCAAAATATTTTTGTGCAGAGCTTAGATTAGGTCTTTCCCTGTCCATAATGCTAAATTGATGAGGTAAAATACAAATATAACTAGGAAACAGGAGAGAAATGTACAGTGATCACCCGTTTTCGGCCCACAATCTTTTTCATCGAAATCTCAGTCATATGAGTCGAGACCATGCATGCTACGATCACGGTATGAATTTGAAGGCAAAATATTTTTGTGCAGATTTTAGATTAGGTCTTTCCCTGTGCATAATGCTAAATTGAGGAGGTAAAATAGAAATATAAATAGGAAACAGAAGAGAAATGTACAGTGAACACCCATTTTCGGCCCACAATCTTTTTCATGGAAATCCCAGTCATATGAGTCGAGTCCATGCATGCTACGATCACGGTATGAATTTGAAGGCAAAATTTTTTTGTACAGATCTTAGATTAGGTCTTTCCCTGTGCATAATGCTAAATTGAGGAGGTAAAATAGAAATATAAAAGGAAACAGAAGAGAAATGTACAGTGATCACCAATTTCTGCCCACTATCTTTTTCAGGGAAATCCCAGTCGTATGAGTCGAGTCCATGCATGCTACGATCACGGTATGAATTTGAAAGCAAAATATTTTTTTGCAGAGTTTAGATTAGGTCTTTGCCTGGCCATATTTCTAAATTGAGGAGGTAAAATGAAAATATAAATAGGAAACAGAAGAGAAATGTACACTGATCACCCATTTTCGGCCAACAATCTTTTTCATGGAAATCCCAGTCATATGAGTCGAGTCAATGCATGCTACGATCACGGTATGAATTTGAAGGCAACATATTTTTTTGCAGGTTTTAGATTAGGTCTTTCCCTGTCCATAATGCTAAATTGAGGAGGTAAAATATAAATATAAATAGGAAACACAAAAGAAATGTACAGTGATCACCCATTTCTGCCCATTATCTTATTCATTGAAATTTCAGTCATATGAGTCGAGTTCATGCATGCTACGATCACGGTAAGAATTTGAAGGCAAAATATTTTTGTGCAGATCTTAGATTAGGTCTTTCCCTGTCCATAATGCTAAATTGAGGAGGTAAAATATAAATATAAATAGCAAACAGAAGAGAAATGTACAGTGATCACCAATTTTCGGCCGACAATATTTTCATGGAAATCCCAGTCATATGAGTCGAGTCCATGCATGCTACGATCACGGTATGAATTTGAAGGCAAAATATTTTTGTGCAGAGCTTAGTTTAGTTCTTTCTCTGTCCATAATGCTAAATTGAGGAGGTAAAATATAAATATAAATAGGAAACAGAAGAGAAATGTACAGTGATCACCCGTTTTCGGCCCACAATCTTTTTCATGGAAATCTCAGTCATATGAGTTGAATCCATGCATGCTACGATCACGGTATGAATTTGAAGGCGAAATATTTTTGTGAAGATTTTAGATTAGGTCTTTCCCTGTCCATAATGCTAAATTGAGGAGGTAAAATAGAAATATAAATAGGAAACAGAAGAGAAATGTACAGTGATCACCTATTTTCGGCCCACAATCTTTTTCATGGAAATCCCAGTCATATGAGTCGAGTCCATGCATGCTACGATCACGTTATGAATTTGAAGGCAAAATAATTTTGTGCAGATTTTAGATTAGGTCTTTCCCTATGCATAAGGCTAAATTGAGGAGGTAATATAGAAATATAAATAGGAAAACGAAGTGAAATGTACAGTGATCACCCATTTTCGGCCCACAATCTTTTTCATGGAAATCCCAGTCATATGAGTCGAGTCCATGCATGCTACGATCACGGTATGAATTTGAAGGCAAAATATTTTTGTGCAGAGCTTAGATTAGTTCTTTCTCTGTCCATAATGCTAAATTGAGGAGGTAAAATATAAATATAAATAGGAAACAGAAGAGAAATGTACAGTGATCACCCGTTTTCGGCCCACAATATTTTCATGGAAATCTCAGTCATATGAGTCGAATCCATGCATGCTACGATCACGGTATGAATTTGAAGGCGAAATATTTTTGTGCAGATTTTAGATTAGGTCTTTCCCTGTCCATAATGCTAAATAGATGAGGTAAAATATAAATATAAATAGGAAACAGAAGAGAAATGTACAGTGATCACCCATTTTAAGCCAACAATCTTTTTCATGGAAATCCCAGTCATATGAGTCGAGTCCATGCATGCTATGGTCACGGTATGAATTTGAAGGGAAAATATTTTTGTGTGGAGCTTAGATTATGTCTTTCCCTGGCCATAATGCTAAATTGAGGAGGTAAAATAGAAATATAAATAGAATACAGAAGAGAAATGTACAGTGATCACCCATTTTCGGCCCACAATCTTTTTTTTGGAAATCCCAGTCATATGAGTTGAGTTCATGCATGCTACGATCACGGTATGAATTTGAAGGCAACATATTTTGGTGCAGAGCTTAGATTAGTTCTTTCTCTATCCATAATGCTAAATTGAGGAGGTAAAATATAAATATAAATAGGAAACAGAAGAGAAATGTACAGTGATCACCCGTTTTCGGCCCACAATCTTTTTCATGGAAATCTCAGTCATATGAGTCGAATCCATGCATGCTACGATCACGGTATGAATTTGAAGGCGAAATATTTTTGTGAAGATTTTAGATTAGGTCTTTCCCTGTCCATAATGCTAAATTGAGGAGGTAAAATAGAAATATAAATAGGAAACAGAAGAGAAATGTACAGTGATCACCTATTTTCGGCCCACAATCTTTTTCATGGAAATCCCAGTCATATGAGTCGAGTCCATGCATGCTACGATCACGTTATGAATTTGAAGGCAAAATAATTTTGTGCAGATTTTAGATTAGGTCTTTCCCTATCCATAAGGCTAAATTGAGGAGGTAAAATATAAATATAAATAGGAAAACGAAGTGAAATGTACAGTGATCACCCATTTTCGGCCCACAATCTTTTTCATGGAAATCCCAGTCATATGAGTCGAGTCCATGCATGCTACGATCACGGTATGAATTTGAAGGCAAAATATTTTTGTGCAGAGCTTAGATTAGTTCCTTCTCTGTCCATAATGCTAAATTGAGGAGGTAAAATATAAATATAAATAGGAAACAGAAGAGAAATGTACAGTGATCACCCGTTTTCGGCCCACAATATTTTCATGGAAATCTCAGTCATATGAGTCGAATCCATGCATGCTACGATCACGGTATGAATTTGAAGGCGAAATATTTTTGTGCAGATTTTAGATTAGGTTTTTCCCTGTCCATAATGCTAAATAGATGAGGTAAAATATAAATATAAATAGGAAACAGAAGAGAAATGTACAGTGATCACCCATTTTAAGCCAACAATCTTTTTCATGGAAATCCCAGTCATATGAGTCGAGTCCATGCATGCTATGGTCACGGTATGAATTTGAAGGGAAAATATTTTTGTGTAGAGCTTAGATTATGTCTTTCCCTGGCCATAATGCTAAATTGAGGAGGTAAAATAGAAATATAAATAGAATACAGAAGAGAAATGTACAGTGATCACCCATTTTCGGCCCACAATCTTTTTTTTGGAAATCCCAGTCATATGAGTTGAGTTCATGCATGCGACGATCACGGTATGAATTTGAAGGCAACATATTTTTTTGCAGATTTTAGATTAGGTCATTCCCTGTCCATAATGCTAAATAGAGGAGGTAAAATAGAAATATAAATAGAAAACACAAAAGAAATGTACAGTGATCACCCATTTCTGCCCATTATCTTATTCATGGAAATCCCAGTCATATGAGTCGAGTTCATGCATGCTACGATCACGGTAAGAATTTGAAGGCAAAATATTTTTGTGCAGATCTTAGATTAGGTCTTTCCCTGTCCATAATGCTAAATTGAGGAGGTAAAATATAAATATAAATAGGAAACAGAAGAGAAATGTACAGTGATCACGCATTTTCGGCCCACAATCTTTTTCATGGAAATCTCAGTCATATGAGTCGAGTTCATGCATGCTACGATCACGGTATGAATTTGAAGGCAAAATATTTTTGTGCAGAGCTTAGATTAGTTCTTTCTCTGTCCATAATGCTAAATTGAGGAGGTAAAATATAAATATAAATAGGAAACAGAAGAGAAATGTACAGTGTTCACCCGTTTTCGGCCCACAATCTTTTTCATGGAAATCTCAGTCATATGAGTCGAATCCATGCATGCTACGATCACGGTATGAATTTGAAGGCGAAATATTTTTGTGAAGATTTTAGATTAGGTCTTTCCCTGTCCATAATGCTAAATAGATGAGGTAAAATATAAATATAAATAGGAAACAGAAGAGAAATGTACAGTGATCACCCATTTTCGGCCCACAATCTTTTTCATGGAAATCCCAGTCATATGAGTCGAGTCCATGCATGCTACGATCACGTTATGAATTTGAAGGAAAAATAATTTTGTGCAGATTTTAGATTAGGTCTTTCCCTGTCCATAATGCTAAATTGTGGAAGTAAAATATAAATATAAATAGGAAACAGAAGAGAAATGTACAGTGATCACCCGTTTTCTGCCCACAATCTTTTTCATGGAAATCCCAGTCATATGAGTCGAGTCCATGCATGCTATGGTAACGGTATGAATTTGAAGGCAAAATATTTTTGTGTAGAGCTTAGATTAGGTCTTTCCCTGTCCATAATGCTAAATTGAGGAGGTAAAATAGAAATATAAATAGGAAACTTTAGAGAAATGTACAGTGATCACCCATTTTCTGCCCACAATCTTTTTCATGGAAATCCCAGTCATATGAGTCGAGTCCATGCATGCTACGATCACGGTATAAATTTGAAGGCAACATATTTTTGGGCAGAGCTTTGATTAGGTCTTTCCCTGTCCATAATGCTAAATTGAGGAGGTAAAATAGAAATATAAATAGGAAAAAGAAGAGAAATGTATAGTGATCATCCATTTTCTGCCCACAACCTTTTTCATAGAAATCCCAGTCATATGAGTCGAGTCTATGCATGCTACTATCACGGTATGAATTTAAAGTCAAAATATTTTTGTGCAGAGCTTAGACTAGGTCTTTTCCTGTCCATAATGCTAAATTGAGGAAGTAAAATAGAAATATAAATAGGAAAAAGAAGAGAAATGTATAGTGATCACCCATTTTCGGCCCACAATCTTTTTCATGGTAATCCCAGTCATATGAGTCGAGTCCATGCATGCTACGATCACTGTATGAATTTGAAGGCAAAATATTTTTGTGCAGAGCTTAGATTAGGTCTTTCCCTGTCCATAATGCTAAATGAAGTAAGTAATATAGAAATATAAATAGGAAACAGAAGAGAAATGTACAGTGATCACCCATTTTCTGTCCACAATCTTTTTCATGGAAATCCCACTCATATGAGTCGAGTCCATGCATGCTACGATCACGGTATGAATTTGAAGGCAAAATATTTTTGTGCAGATCTTAGATTAGGTCTTTCCCTGTCCATAATGCTAAATTGAGGAGGTAAAATAGAAATATAAATAGGAAACAGAAGAGAAATGTACAGTGATCCCCCATTTTTGGCCCACAATCTTTTTCATGGAAATCCCAGTCATATGAGTCGAGTCCATGCATGCTACGATCACGGTATGAATTTGAAGGCAAAATATCTTTGTGCAGATCATAGATTAGGTCTTTCCCTGTCCATAATGCTAAATTGAGGAGGTAAAATATAAATATAAATAGGAAACAGAAGGGAAATGTACAGTGATTACCCGTTTTCGGCCCACAATCTGTTTCATGGAAATCTCTGTCATATGAGTCGAGTCCATGCGTGCTACGATCACGGTATGAATTTGAAGGCAAAATATCTTTGTGCAGATCTTAGATTAGGTCTTTCCCTGTGCATAATGCTAAATTGAGGAGGTAAAATATAAATATAAATAGGAAACAGAAGAGAAATGAACAGTGATCACCCTTTTCTGTCCACTATCTTTTTCATGGAAATCCCAGTCATATGAGTCGAGTCCATGCATGCTACGATCACGGTATGAATTTGAAGGCAAAATATTTTTGTACAGATCTTAGATTGGGTCTTTCCCTGGCCATAATGCTAAATTGAGGAGTTAAAATATAAATATAAATAGGAAACAGAAGAGAAATGTACAGTGATCACCCAATTTTTTGCCCACAACATTTTTCATGGAAATCCCAGTCATATGAGTGGAGTCCATGCATGCTACGATCACGGTATGAATTTGAAGGCAAAATATTTTTGTACAGATCTTAGATTATGTCTTTCTCTGTCCATAATGCTAAATTGAGGAAGTAAAATAGAAATATAAGTAGGAAACAGAAGAGATATTGTACAGTGATCAACCATTTTTGGCCCACAATCATTTTCATGGAAATCCCAGTCATATGAGTCGAGTCAATACATGCTACGATCACGGTATGAATTTGAAGGCAAAATATTTTTTTGCAGAGCTTAGATTAGGTCTTTCCCTGTCCATAATGCTAAATGAAGGAAGTAATATATAAATATAAATAGGAAACAGAAGAGAAATGTACAGTGATCACCCATTTTTGGCCCACTATCTTTTTCATGGAAATCCCAGTCATATGAGTCAAGTCCATGCATGCTACGATCACGGTATGAATTTGAAGGCAAAATATTTTTGTGCAGATCTTAGATTAGGTCTTTCCCTGTCAATAATGCTAAATTGAGGAGGTAAATTAGAAATATAAATAGGAAAAAGAAGAGAAATGTATAGTGATCATCCATTTTCTGCCCACAACCTTTTTCATAGAAATCCCAGTCATATGAGTCGAGTCTATGCATGCTACTATCACGGTATGAATTTAAAGTCAAAATATTTTTGTGCAGAGCTTAGATTAGGTCTTTTCCTGTCCATAATGCTAAATTGAGGAAGTAAAATAGAAATATAAATAGGAAAAAGAAGAGAAATGTATAGTGATCACCCATTTTCGGCCCACAATCTTTTTCATGGTAATCCCAGTCATATGAGTCGAGTCCATGCATGCTACGATCACTGTATGAATTTGAAGGCAAAATATTTTTGTGCAGAGCTTAGATTAGGTCTTTCCCTGTCCATAATGCTAAATGAAGTAAGTAATATAGAAATATAAATAGGAAACAGAAGAGAAATGTACAGTGATCACCCATTTTTGGCCCACAATCTGTTTCATGGAAATCTCTGTCATATGAGTCGAGTCCATGCGTGCTACGATCACGGTATGAATTTGAAGGCAAAATATCTTTGTGCAGATCTTAGATTAGGTCTTTCCCTGTCAATAATGCTAAATTGAGGAGGTAAATTAGAAATATAAATAGGAAACAGAAGAGAAATGTACAGTGATCACCCATTTTCGGCCCACTATCTTTTTCATGGAAATCCCAGTCATATGAGTCCAGTCCATGCATGCTACGACCACGGTATGAATTTGAAGGCGAAATATTTATGTGCAGAGCTTAGATTAGGTCTTTCCCTGTCCATAATGCTAAATTGAGGAGGTAAAATAGAAATAGAAATAAGAAACAGAAGAGAAATTTACAGTGATCACCCAATTTTTTGCCCACAACATTTTTCATGGAAATGCCAGTCATATGAGTCGAGTCCATGCATGCTACGATCACGGTATGAATTTGAAGGCAAAATATTTTTGTGCAGATCTTAGATTAGGTCTTTCCCTGTCCATAATGCTAAATTGAGGAGGTAAAATAGAAATATAAATAGGAAACAGAAGAGAAATGTACAGTGATCACCCATTTTCGGCCCACAATCTTTTTCATGGAAATCCGAATCATATGAGTTGAGTCCATGCATGCTACGATCAGGGTATAAATTTGAAGGCAAAATATTTTTGTGCAGAGCTTAGATTAAGTCTTTCCCTGTCCATAATGCTAAATTGAGGAGGTAAAATAGAAATATAAATACGAAACAGAAGAGAAATGTACAGTGATCACCCATTTTCGGCCCACAACATTTTCATGGAAATCCCAGTCATATGAGTCGAGTCCATGCATGCTACGATCACGGTATGAATTTCAAGGCAAAATATTTTTGTGCAGATCTTAGATTAGGTCTTTCCCTGTCCATAATGCTAAATTGAGGAGGTAAAATAGAAATATAAATAAGAAACAGATGAGAAATATACAGTGATTACCCAATTTTTTGCCCACAACCTTTTTCATGGAAATCCCAGTCATATGAGTCGAGTCCATGCATGCTACGATCCCGGTATGAATTTGAAGGCAAAATATTTTTGTGCAGAGCTTAGATTAGGTCTTTCCCTGTCCATAATGCAATATTGATGAGGTAAAATAGAAATATAAATAGGAAACAGAAGAGAAATGTACAGTGATCACCCATTTTCGGCCCACAATCTTTTTAATGGAAATCCCAGTCATATGAGTCGAGTCCATGCATGCTACAATCACGGTATGTATTTGAAGGCAAAATATTTTTTTACAGATTTTAGATTAGGTCTTTCCCTGTCCATAATGCTAAATTGAGGAGGTAAAATATAAATATAAATAGGAAACAGAAGAGAAATGTACAGTGATCAACCATTTTCGGCCAACAATCTTTTTCATGGAAATCCCAGTCATATGAGTCGAGTCCATGCATGCTACGATCACGGTATCAATTTAAAGGCAAAATATTTTTGTGCAGAATTAGATTAGGTCTTTCCCTGTCCATAATGCTAAATTGAGGATGTAAAATATAAATATAAATAGGAAACAGAAGAGAAATGTACAGTGATCACCCATTTTAAGCCCACAATCTTTTTCATGGAAATCCCAGTCATATGAGTCCAGTCCATGCATGCTACCATCACGGTATGAATTTGAAGGCAAAATATTTTTGTGCAGATCTTAGATTATGTCTTTCTCTGTCCATAATGCTAAATTGAGGAGGTAAAATAGAAATATAAATAAGAAACAGAAGAGAAATGTACAGTGATCACCCAATTTTTTGCCCACAAACTTTTTCATGGAAATCCCAGTCATATGAGTCGAGTCCATGCATGCTACGATCACGGTATGAATTTCAAGGCAAAATATTTTTGTGCAGAGCTTCGATTAGGTCTTTCCCTGTCCATAATGCTAAATTGAGAAGGTAAAATATAAATATAAATAAGAAACAGATGAGAAATATACAGTGATTACCCAATTTTTTGCCCACAACCTTTTTCATGGAAATCCCAGTCATATGAGTCGAGTCCATGCATGATACGATCCCGGTATGAATTTGAAGGCAAAATATTTTTGTGCAGAGCTTAGATTAGGTCTTTCCCTGTCCATAATGCAATATTGATGAGGTAAAATAGAAATATAAATAGGAAACAGACGAGAAATGTACAGTGATCACCCATTTTCGGCCCACAATCTTTTTAATGGAAATCCCAGTCATATGAGTCGAGTCCATGCATGCTACAATCATGGTATGTATTTGAAGGCAAAATATTTTTGTGCAGATTTTAGATTAGGTCTTTCCCTGTCCATAATGCTAAATTGAGGAGGTAAAATATAAATATAAATAGGAAACAGAAGAGAAATGTACAGTGATCAACCATTTTCGGCCTACAATCTTTTTCATGGAAATCCCAGTCATATGAGTCGAGTCCATGCATGCTACGATCACGGTATCAATTTAAAGGCAAAATATTTTTGTGCAGAACTTAGATTAGGCCTTTCCCTGTCCATAATGCTAAATTGAGGATGTAAAATATAAATATAAATAGGAAACAGAAGAGAAATGTACAGTGATCACCCATTTTAAGCCCACAATCTTTTTCATGGAAATCCCAGTCATATGAGTCGAGTCCCTGCATGCTACGATCACGGTATGAATTTCAAGGCAAAATATTTTTGTGCAGATCTTAGATTAGGTCTTTCCCTGTCCATAATGCTAAATTGAGGAGGTAAAATAGAAATATAAATATGAAACAGAAGAGAAATGTACAGTGATCACCCATTTTCTGCCCACAATCTTTTTCATGGAAATCCCAGTCATATGAGTCGAGTCCATGCATGCTACGATCACGGTATGAATTTCAAGGCAAAATATTTTTGTGCAGATCTTAGATTAGGTCTTTCCCTGTCCATAATGCTAAATTGAGGAGGTAAAATAGAAATATAAATAGGAAACAGAAGAGAAATGTACAGTGATCACCCATTTTCGGCCCACAATCTTTTTCATGGAAATCCGAGTCATATGAGTTGAGTCCATACATGCTACGATCAGGGTATAAATTTGAAGGCAAAATATTTTTGTGCAGAGTTAGATTAGGTCTTTCCCTGGCCATATTGCTAAATTGAGGAAGTAAAATAGAAATATAAATAGGAAACAGAAGAGAAATGTACAGTGATCACCCATTTTCGGCCTACAATCTTTTTCATGGAAATCTGAATCATATGAGTTGAGTCCATGCATGCTACGATAATGCTAAGAATTTGAAGGCAAAATATTTTTTTGCAGATCTTAGATTTGGTCTTTCCCTGTCCATGATGCTAAATTGAGGAGGTAAAATATAAATATAAATAGGAAACAGAAGGGAAATGTACAGTGAGCACCCATTTTAAGCCCACAATCTTTTTCATGGAAATCCCAGTCATATGAGTCGAGTACATGCATGCTACGATCATGGTATGAATTTGAAGGCAAAATATTTTTGTGCAGAGCTTAGATTATGTCTTTCCCTGTCCATAATGCTAAATTGAGGATGTAAAATATAAATATAAATAGGAAACAGAAGAGAATTGTACAGTGAGCACACATTTTCTGCCCACAATCTTTTTCATGGAAATCCCAGTCATATGAGTCGAGTCCATGCATGCTACGATCACGGTATGAATTTGAAGGCAAAATATTTTTGTGCAGATCTTAGATTAGGTCTTTCCCTGTCCATAATGCTAAATTGAGGAGGTAAAATAGAAATATAAATAGGAAACAGAAGAGAAATGTACAGTGATCACGAATTTTCGGCCCACAATCTTTTTCATGGAAATCCCAGTCATATGAGTCAAGTCCATGCATGCTACGATCACGGTATGAATTTGAAGGCAAAATATTTTTGTGCAGATCTTAGATTAGGTCTTTCCCTGTCCATAATGCTAATTTGAGGAGGTAAAATAGAAATATAAACAGGAAACAGAAGAGAAATGTACAGTGATCACCCATTTTCGGCCCACAATCTTTTTCATGGAAATCCCAGTCATATGAGACGAGTCCATGCATTCTACGATCACGGCATGAATTTGAAGGCAAAATATTTTTTTGCAGATCTTAGATTTGGTCTTTCCCTATCCATGATGCTAAATTGAAGAGGTAAAATATAAATAGGAAACAGAAGAGAAATGTACAGTGAGCACCCATTTTCGGCCCACAATCTTTTTCATGGATATCCCAGTCATATGAGACGAGTCCATGCATGCTACGATCACGGTAAGAATTTGAAGGCAAAATATTTTTTTGCAGATCTTAGATTAGGTCTTTCCCTGTCCATAATGCTAAATTGAGCAGGTAAAATATAAATATAAATAGGAAACAGAAGAGAAATGTACAGTGATCACCAATCTGCGGCCGACAATCTTTTTCATTGAAATCCCAGTCATATGAGACGAGTCCATGCATGCTACAATCATGGTATGAAATTGAAGGCAAAATATTTTTTTGCAGATCTTAGATTTGGTCTTTCACTGTCCATAATGCTAAATTGAGGAGGTAAAATAAAAATAAAAATAGGAAACAGAAGAGAAATGTACAGTGATCACCCATTTTCGGCCCACAATCTTTTTCATGGAAATTCCAGTCATATGAGTCGAGTACATTCATGCTACGATCACGGTATGAATTTGAAAGCAAAATATTTTTTTGCAGAGCTTAGATTAGGTCTTTCCGTGTCCATAATGCTAAATGAAGGAAGTAAAATATAAAAATAAATAGGAAACAGAAGAGAAATGTACAGTGATCACCCATTTTCGGACCACAATCTTTTTCATCGATATCCCAGTCATATGAGTCGAGTCCATGCATGCTACGATCACGGTATGAATTTGAAGGCAAAATATTTTTGTGCAGAGCTTAGATTATGTCTTTCCCTGTCCATAATGCTAAATTGAGAAGGTAAAATATAAATATAAATAGGAAACAGAAGAGAAATGTACAGTGAGCACCCATTTTCGGCCCACAATCTTTTTCATTGAAATCCCAGTCATATGAGTCGAGTCCATGCATGCTACGATCACGGTATGAATTTGAAAGCAAAATATTTTTGTGCAGATTTTAGATTAGGTCTTTCCCTGTCCATAATGCTAAATTGAGGAAGTAAAATAGAAATATAAATAGGAACCAGAAGAGAAATGTACAGTGATCACCCATTTTCGGCCCACTACCTTTTTCATGGAAATCCCAGTCATATGAGACGAGTCCATGCATGCTACGATCACGGTATGAAATTTGAAGGCAAAATATTTTGTTGCAGATCTTAGATTAGGTCTTTCCTTGTCAATAATGCTAAATGAAGGAAGTAAAATAGAAATATAAATAGGAAACAGAAGAGAAATGTACAGTGATCACCCATTTTCTGCCCACAATCTTTTTCATGGAAATCCCAGTCATATGAGTCGAGTCCATGCATGCTACGATCACGGTATAAATTTGAATGCAAAATATTTTTTTGCAGAGCTTAGATTAGGTCTTTCCCTGTCCATAATGCTAAATTGAGGAGGTAAAATATAAATATAAATAGGAAACAGAAGAGAAATGTACAGTGATTACCCATTTTTGGCCCACAACCTTTTTCATGGAAATCCCAGTCATATGAGTTGAGTCCATGCATGCTACGATCACGGAATGAATTTGAAGGCAAAATATTTTTGTGCAGAGCTTAGATTAGATCTTTTCCTGACCATAATGCTAAATTAAGGAGGTAAAATATAAATATAAATAGGAAACAGAAGAGAAATGTACAGTGATCACCCATTTACGGCCCACAATCTTTTTCATGCAAATCCCAGTCATATGAGTCGTGTGCATGCATGCTACGATCATGGTATGAATTTGAAGGCAAAATATTTTTGTGCAGATTTTATATTAGGTCATTAGCTGTCCATAATGCTAAATTGAGGAAGTAAAATAGAAATATAAATAGAAAACAGAAGGAAAATGTACAGTGATCACCCATTTTTGGCCCACAATCTTTTTCATGGAAATCCCAGTCATATTAGTCGAGTCCATGCATGCTACGATCACGGTATGAATTTGAAGGCAAAATATTTTGGTGCAGACCTTAGATTAGGTCTTTCCCTGTCTATAATGCTAAATTGAGGAGGTAAAATAGAAATATAAATCGGAAACAGAAGAGAAATGTACAGTGATCACCCATTTTCGGCCCACAATCTTTTTCATGGAAATCCAAGTCATATGAGTCGAGTCCATGCATGCTACGATCACGGTATGAATTTGAAGGCAAAATATTTTTGTGCAGATTTTAGATTAGGTCTTTCCCTGTCCATAATGCTAAATTGAGGAGGTAAAATAGAAATATAAATAGGAAACAGAAGAGAAATGTACAGTGATCACCCATCTTCAGCCCACAATCTTTTTCATGGAAATCTCAGTCATATGAGTTGAGTCCATGCATGCTACGATCACGGTATGAATTTGAAGGCAAAATATTTTTGTGCAGATTTTAGATTAGGTCTTTCCCTGTCCATAATGCTAAATTGAGGATGTAAAAAAGAAATATAAATAGGAAACAGAAGAGAAATGTACAGTGATCACCCATTTTCGGCCGACAATCTTTTTCATGGCAATCCGAGTCATATGAGTCGAGTCCATCCATGCCACGATCACGGTATGAATTTGAAGGAAAAATATTTTTGTGCAGGTCTTAGATTAGGTCTTTCCCTGTCCATAATGCTAAATTGAGGAGGTAAAATATAAATATAAATAGGAAACAGAAGAGAAATGTACAGTGATCACCCATTTTCGGCCCACAATCTTTTTCATGGAATTCCCAGTCATATGAGCCGAGTCCATGCATGCTATGATCACGGTATGAATTTGAAGGCACAATATTTTTGTGCAGAGCTTAGATTAGGTCTTTCCCTGTCCATAATGCTAAATTGAGGAGGTAAAATAGAAATATAAATAGGAAACAGACGAGAAATGTACAGTGGTCACCCATTTTCGGCCCACAATCTTTTTCATGGAAATCCCAGTCATATGACCCGAGTCCATGCATGCTATGATCAAAGAATGAATTTGAAGGCAAAATATTTTTGTGCAGAGCTTAGATTAGGTCTTTCCCTGTCCATAATGCTAAATTGAGGAGGTAAAATATAAATATATATAGGAAACAGATGAGAAATGTACAGTGATCACCCATTTTCGGCCCACAATCTTTTTCATGGAAATCCCAGTCATATGTATCGAGTCCATGCATGCTACGATCACGGTATGAATTTGAAGGCAAAATATTTTTGTGCAGAGCTTCGATTAGGTCTTTCCCTGGCCATAATGCTAAATTGAGGAGGTAAAATATAAATATAAATAGGAAACAGAAGAGAAAGGTACAGTGATCACCCATTTTCAGCCCAGAAACTTTTTCATGGAAATCCCAGTCATATGAGTCGAGTCCATGCATGCTACGATCACGGTATGAATTTGAAGGCAAAATATTTTTGTGCAGAGCTTAGATTAGGTCTTTCCCAGGCCATAATGCTAAATTGAGGAGGTAAAATATAAATATAAATAGGAAACAGAAGAGAAATGTACAGTGATCACCGATTTTCGGCCCACAATCTTTTTCATGGAAATCCCAGTCATATGAGTCATGTCCATGCATGCTACGATCACGGTATGAATTTGAAGGCAAAATATTTTTGTGCAGAGCTTACATTAGGTCTTTCCCTGTCCATAATTCTAAATTGAGGAGGTAAAATATAAATATAAATAGGAAACAGAAGAGAAATGTACAGTCATCACCCATTTTCTGCTCACAATCTTTTTCATGGAATCACAGTCATATGAGTCGAGTCCATGCATGCTACGATCACGGTATGAATTTGAAGGCAAAATATTTTTGTGCAGATTTTAGATTAGGTCTTTCCCTGTCCATAATGCTAAATTGAGGAGGTAAAATATAAATATAAATAGGAAACAGAAGAGAAATGTACAGTGATCAACCATTTTCGGCCCACTATCTTTTTCATGGAAATCCCAGTCATTTGAGTCGAGTCCATGCATGCTACGTTCACGGTATGAAATTGAAGGCAAAATATTTTTGTGCAGAGCTGAAGTCTTTCCCTGGCCATAATGCTAAATTGAGGAGGTAAAATAGAAATATAAAAAGAAAACAGAAGAGAAATGTACAGTGATCACCCATTTTCTGCCCACAATCTTTTTCATGGAAATCCAAGTTATATGAGTCGATTCCATGCATGCTACGATCACGGTAGGAATTTGAAGGCAAAATATTTTTGTGCAGTGCTTACATTAGGTCTATCCCTGGCCATAATGCTAAATTGAGGAGGTAAAATATAAATATAAATAGGAAACAGAAGAGAAATGTACAGTGATCACCCGTTTTCGGCCCACAAACTTTTTCATGGAAATCCCAGTCATATGAGTCGAGTCCATGCATGCTACGATCACGGTATATATTTGAAGGCAAGATATTTTTGTGCAGATCTTAGATTAGGTCTTTCCCTGTCCATAATGCTAAATTGAGGAGGTAAAATATAAATATAAATAGGAAACAGAAGAGAAATGTACAGTGATCACCCATTTTCGGCCCACAATCTTTTTCATGGAATTCCCAGTCATATGAGCCGAGTCCATGCATGCTATGATCACGGTATGAATTTGAAGGCACAATATTTTTGTGCAGAGCTTAGATTAGGTCTTTCCCTGTCCATAATGCTAAATTGAGGAGGTAAAATAGAAATATAAATAGGAAACAGACGAGAAATGTACAGTGGTCACCCATTTTCGGCCCACAATCTTTTTCATGGAAATCCCAGTCATATGACCCGAGTCCATGCATGCTATGATCAAAGAATGAATTTGAAGGCAAAATATTTTTGTGCAGAGCTTAGATTAGGTCTTTCCCTGTCCATAATGCTAAATTGAGGAGGTAAAATATAAATATATATAGGAAACAGATGAGAAATGTACAGTGATCACCCATTTTCGGCCCACAATCTTTTTCATGGAAATCCCAGTCATATGTATCGAGTCCATGCATGCTACGATCACGGTATGAATTTGAAGGCAAAATATTTTTGTGCAGAGCTTCGATTAGGTCTTTCCCTGGCCATAATGCTAAATTGAGGAGGTAAAATATAAATATAAATAGGAAACAGAAGAGAAAGGTACAGTGATCACCCATTTTCAGCCCAGAAACTTTTTCATGGAAATCCCAGTCATATGAGTCGAGTCCATGCATGCTACGATCACGGTATGAATTTGAAGGCAAAATATTTTTGTGCAGAGCTTAGATTAGGTCTTTCCCAGGCCATAATGCTAAATTGAGGAGGTAAAATATAAATATAAATAGGAAACAGAAGAGAAATGTACAGTGATCACCGATTTTCGGCCCACAATCTTTTTCATGGAAATCCCAGTCATATGAGTCATGTCCATGCATGCTACGATCACGGTATGAATTTGAAGGCAAAATATTTTTGTGCAGAGCTTACATTAGGTCTTTCCCTGTCCATAATTCTAAATTGAGGAGGTAAAATATAAATATAAATAGGAAACAGAAGAGAAATGTACAGTCATCACCCATTTTCTGCTCACAATCTTTTTCATGGAATCACAGTCATATGAGTCGAGTCCATGCATGCTACGATCACGGTATGAATTTGAAGGCAAAATATTTTTGTGCAGATTTTAGATTAGGTCTTTCCCTGTCCATAATGCTAAATTGAGGAGGTAAAATATAAATATAAATAGGAAACAGAAGAGAAATGTACAGTGATCAACCATTTTCGGCCCACTATCTTTTTCATGGAAATCCCAGTCATTTGAGTCGAGTCCATGCATGCTACGTTCACGGTATGAAATTGAAGGCAAAATATTTTTGTGCAGAGCTGAAGTCTTTCCCTGGCCATAATGCTAAATTGAGGAGGTAAAATAGAAATATAAAAAGAAAACAGAAGAGAAATGTACAGTGATCACCCATTTTCTGCCCACAATCTTTTTCATGGAAATCCAAGTTATATGAGTCGATTCCATGCATGCTACGATCACGGTAGGAATTTGAAGGCAAAATATTTTTGTGCAGTGCTTACATTAGGTCTATCCCTGGCCATAATGCTAAATTGAGGAGGTAAAATATAAATATAAATAGGAAACAGAAGAGAAATGTACAGTGATCACCCGTTTTCGGCCCACAAACTTTTTCATGGAAATCCCAGTCATATGAGTCGAGTCCATGCATGCTACGATCACGGTATATATTTGAAGGCAAGATATTTTTGTGCAGATCTTAGATTAGGTCTTTCCCTGTCCATAATGCTAAATTGAGGAGGTAAAATATAAATATAAATAGGAAACAGAAGAGAAATGTACAGTGATCACCCATTTTCGGCCCACAATCTTTTTCATGGAATTCCCAGTCATATGAGCCGAGTCCATGCATGCTATGATCACGGTATGAATTTGAAGGCACAATATTTTTGTGCAGAGCTTAGATTAGGTCTTTCCCTGTCCATAATGCTAAATTGAGGAGGTAAAATAGAAATATAAATAGGAAACAGACGAGAAATGTACAGTGGTCACCCATTTTCGGCCCACAATCTTTTTCATGGAAATCCCAGTCATATGACCCGAGTCCATGCATGCTATGATCAAAGAATGAATTTGAAGGCAAAATATTTTTGTGCAGAGCTTAGATTAGGTCTTTCCCTGTCCATAATGCTAAATTGAGGAGGTAAAATATAAATATATATAGGAAACAGATGAGAAATGTACAGTGATCACCCATTTTCGGCCCACAATCTTTTTCATGGAAATCCCAGTCATATGTATCGAGTCCATGCATGCTACGATCACGGTATGAATTTGAAGGCAAAATATTTTTGTGCAGAGCTTCGATTAGGTCTTTCCCTGGCCATAATGCTAAATTGAGGAGGTAAAATATAAATATAAATAGGAAACAGAAGAGAAAGGTACAGTGATCACCCATTTTCAGCCCAGAAACTTTTTCATGGAAATCCCAGTCATATGAGTCGAGTCCATGCATGCTACGATCACGGTATGAATTTGAAGGCAAAATATTTTTGTGCAGAGCTTAGATTAGGTCTTTCCCAGGCCATAATGCTAAATTGAGGAGGTAAAATATAAATATAAATAGGAAACAGAAGAGAAATGTACAGTGATCACCGATTTTCGGCCCACAATCTTTTTCATGGAAATCCCAGTCATATGAGTCATGTCCATGCATGCTACGATCACGGTATGAATTTGAAGGCAAAATATTTTTGTGCAGAGCTTACATTAGGTCTTTCCCTGTCCATAATTCTAAATTGAGGAGGTAAAATATAAATATAAATAGGAAACAGAAGAGAAATGTACAGTCATCACCCATTTTCTGCTCACAATCTTTTTCATGGAATCACAGTCATATGAGTCGAGTCCATGCATGCTACGATCACGGTATGAATTTGAAGGCAAAATATTTTTGTGCAGATTTTAGATTAGGTCTTTCCCTGTCCATAATGCTAAATTGAGGAGGTAAAATATAAATATAAATAGGAAACAGAAGAGAAATGTACAGTGATCAACCATTTTCGGCCCACTATCTTTTTCATGGAAATCCCAGTCATTTGAGTCGAGTCCATGCATGCTACGTTCACGGTATGAAATTGAAGGCAAAATATTTTTGTGCAGAGCTGAAGTCTTTCCCTGGCCATAATGCTAAATTGAGGAGGTAAAATAGAAATATAAAAAGAAAACAGAAGAGAAATGTACAGTGATCACCCATTTTCTGCCCACAATCTTTTTCATGGAAATCCAAGTTATATGAGTCGAGTCCATGCATGCTACGATCACGGTAGGAATTTGAAGGCAAAATATTTTTGTGCAGTGCTTACATTAGGTCTATCCCTGGCCATAATGCTAAATTGAGGAGGTAAAATATAAATATAAATAGGAAACAGAAGAGAAATGTACAGTGATCACCCGTTTTCGGCCCACAAACTTTTTCATGGAAATCCCAGTCATATGAGTCGAGTCCATGCATGCTACGATCACGGTATATATTTGAAGGCAAGATATTTTTGTGCAGATCTTAGATTAGGTCTTTCCCTGTCCATAATGCTAAATTGAGGAGGTAAAATATAAATATAAATAGGAAACAGAAGAGAAATGTACAGTGATCACCCATTTTCGGCCAACAATCTTTTTCATGGAAATCCCAGTCATATGAGTCGAGTTCATGCATGCTACGATCACGTTATGAATTTGAAGGCAAAATATTTTTGTGCAGAGCTTAGATTAGGTCTTTCCTTTGCCATAATGCTAAATTGAGGAGGTAAAATAGAAATATAAATAGAAAACAGAAGAGAAATGTACAGTGATCACCCATTTTCGGCCCACAATCTTTTTCATGGAAATCCCAGTCATATGAGTCGAGTCCATGCATGCTACGATCACGGTATGAATTTGAAGCCAAAATATTTTTGTTCAGATCTTAGATTAGGTCTTTCCCTGTATATAATGCTAAATTGAGGAGGTAAAATAGAAATATAAATAGGAAACAGAAGAGAAATGTACAGTGATCACCCATTTTCGGCCCACAATCTTTTTCATGGAAATCCCTGTCATATGAGTAGAGTGCATACATGCTACGATCACGGTATGAATTTGAAGGCAAAATATTTTTGTGCAGATGTTAGATTAGGTCTTTCCCTGTCCATAATGCTAAATTGAGGAGGTAAAATAGAAATATAAATAGGAAACAGAAGAGAAATGTACAGTGATCACCCATTTTCGGCCGATAATCTTTTTCATGGAAATCCCAGTCATATGAGTCGAGTCCATGCATGCTACGATCACGGTATGAATTTGAAGGCAAAATATTTTTGTGCAGATCTTAGATTAGGTCATTCCCTGTCCATAATGCTATTTTGAGAAGGTAAAATAGAAATATAAATAGGAAACAGAAGAGAAATGTACAGTGATCACCCATTTTCTGCCCACAATCTTTTTCATGGAAATCCAAGTCATATGAGTCGAGTCCATGCATGCTACGATCACGGTATATATTTGAAGGCAAGATATTTTTGTGCAGATCTTAGATTAGGTCTTTCCCTGTCCATAATGCTAAATTGAGGAGGTAAAATATAAATATAAATAGGAAACAGAAGAGAAATGTACAGTGATCACCCATTTTCGGCCAACAATCTTTTTCATGGAAATCCCAGTCATATGAGTCGAGTTCATGCATGCTACGATCACGTTATGAATTTGAAGGCAAAATATTTTTGTGCAGAGCTTAGATTAGGTCTTTCCTTTGCCATAATGCTAAATTGAGGAGGTAAAATATAAATATAAATAGAAAACAGAAGAGAAATGTACAGTGATCACCTATTTTCGGCCCACAATCTTTTTCATGGAAATCCCAGTCATATGAGTCGCGTCCATGCATGCTACGATCACGGTATGAATTTGAAGGCAAAATATTTTTGTTCAGATCTTAGATTAGGTCTTTCCCTGTCCATAATGCTAAATAGAGGAGGTAAAATAGAAATATAAATAGGAAACAGAAGAGAAATGTACAGTGATCACCCATTTTCGGCCCACAATCTTTTTCATGGAAATCCCAGTCATATGAGTCGAGTCCATGCATGCTACGGTCACGGTATGAATTGAAGGCAAAATATTTTTCTGCAGAGCTTAGATTAGGTCTTTCCCTGGCCATATTGCTAAATTGAGGAAGGTAAAATAAAAATATAAATAGGAAACAGAAGAGAAATGTACAGTGATCACCCATTTTCGGCCCAGAAACTTTTTCATGGAAATCCCAGTCATATGAGTCGAGTCAATGCATGCTATGATCACGGTATGAATTTGAAGGCAAAATATTTTTGTGCGGAGCTTAGTTTAGGTCTTTCCCTGGCCTTAATGCTAAATTGAGGAGGTAAAATAGAAATATAAATAGGAAACAGAAGAGAAATGTACAGTGATCACCCATTTTCGGCCCACAATCTTTTTCATGGAAATCGCAGTCATATGAGTCGAGTCAATGCATGCTACGATCACGGTATGAATTTTAAAGCAAAATATTTTCGTGCAGATTTTAGATTAGGTCTTTCCCTGTCCATAATGCTAAATTGAGGAGGTAAAATACGAATAAGAATAGGAAACAGAAGAGAAATGTACAGTGATCACCCATTTTCGGCCCACCATCTTTTCATGGAAATCCCAGTCATATGAGTCGAGTCCATGCATGCTACGATCACGGTATGAATTTGAAGGCAACATATTTTTTTGCAGATTTTAGATAAGGTCTTTCCCTGTCCATAATGCTAAATTGAGTAGGTAAAATATAAATATAAATAGGAAACAGAAGAGAAATGTACAATGATCTCCCATTTTCGGCCCACAATCTTTTTCATGGAAATCCCAGTCATATGAGTCGAGTCCATGCATGCTATGATCACGGTATGAATTTGAAGGCAAAATGTTTTTGTGCAGATTTTAGATTAGGTCATTCCCTGTCCATAATGCTAAATTGAGGAGGTAAAATATAAATATAAATAGGAAACAGAAGAGAAATATACAGTGATCACCCATTTTCGGCCCACAATCTTTTTCATGGAAATCCCAGTCATATGAGTCGAGTCCATGCATGCTACGATCACGGTATAAATTTGAAGGTAAAATATTTTTGTGAAGATTTTAGATTAGGTCTTTCCCTGTCCATAATGCTAAATTGAGGATGTAAAAAAGAAATATAAATAGGAAACAGAAGAGAAATGTACAGTGATCACCCATTTTCTGCCGACAATCTTTTTCATGGCAATCCCAGTCATATGAGTCGAGTCCATGCATGCTACGATCACGGTATGAATTTGAAGGCAAAATATTTTTTTGCAGAGCTTAGATTATGTCTTTCCCTGTCCATAATGCTAAATTGAGGAGGTAAAATATAAATATAAATAGGAAACAGAAAAGAAATGTACAGTGATCACCCATTTTGTGCCCACAATCTTTTTCATGGAAATCCCAGTCATATGAGTCGAGTCCATGCATGCTACGATCACGGTATGAATTTGAAGGCAAAATATTTTTGTGCAGATTTTAGATTAGGTCTTTCCCTGTCCATAATGCTAAATTGAGGAGGTAAAAAAGAAATGTAAATAGGAAACAGAAGAGAAATGTACAGTGATCACCCATTTTCGGCGCACAATCTTTTTCATGGAAATCCCTGTCATATGAGTCGAGTCCATGCATGTTACGATCACAGTATGAATTTGAAGGCAAAATATTTTTGTGCAGAGCTTACATTAGGTCTTTCCCTGTCCATAATCGTAAATGAAGGAAGTAATATAGAAATATAAATAGGAAACGGAAGAGAAATGTACAGTGATCAACCATTTTCTGCCCACAATCTTTTTCATGGAAATCGCAGTCATATGAGTCGGGTCAATGCATGCTACGATCACGGTATGAGTTTTAAAGCAAAATATTTTTGTGCACATTTTAGATTAGGTCTTTCCCTGTCCATAATGCTAAATTGAGGAGGTAAAATATGAATAAGAATAGGAAACAGAAGAGAAATGTACAGTGATCACCCATTTTCGGCCCACCATCTTTTTCATGGAAATCCCAGTCATATGAGTCGAGTCCATGCATGCTACGATCACGGTAAGAATTTGAAGGCAACATATTTTTTTGCAGATTTTAGATAAGGTCTTTCCCTGTCCATAATGCTAAATTGAGTAGGTAAAATATAAATATAAATAGGAAACAGAAGAGAAATGTACAATGATCTCCCATTTTCGGCCCACAATCTTTTTCATGGAAATCCCAGTCATATGAGTCGAGTCCATGCATGCTATGATCACGGTATGAATTTGAAGGCAAAATATTTTTGTGCAGATTTTAGATTAGGTCATTCCCTGTCTATAATGCTAAATTGAGGAGGTAAAATAGAAATATAAATAGGAAACAGAAGAGAAATATACAGTAATCACCCATTTTCGGCCCACAATCTTTTTCATGGAAATCCCAGTCATATGAGTCGAGTCCATGTATGCCACGATCACGGTATAAATTTGAAGGCAAAATATTTTTGTGCAGATCTTAGATTAGGTCTTTCCCTGGCCATAATGCTAAATTGAGGAGGTAAAATAGAAATATAAATAGGAAACAGAAGAGAAATGTACAGTGATCACCGATTTTAAGCCCTCAATCTTTTTCATGGAAATCCCAGTCATATGAGTCGAGTCCATGCATGCTACGATCACGGTATGAATTTGAAGGCAAAATATTTTTGTGCAGATTTTAGATGAGGTCTTTCCCTGTCCATAATGCTAAATTGAGGAGGTAAAAAAGAAATGTAAATAGGAAACAGAAGAGAAATGTACAGTGATCACCCATTTTCGCCGCACAATCTTTTTCATGGAAATCCCTGTCATATGAGTCGAGTCCATGCATGCTACGATCACAGTATGAATTTGAAGGCAAAATATTTTTGTGCAGAGCTTACATTAGGTCTTTCCCTGTCCATAATCATAAATGAAGGAAGTAATATAGAAATATAAATAGGAAACGGAAGAGAAATGTACAGTGATCACCCATTTTCTGCCCACAATCTTTTTCATGGAAATCCCAGTCATATGAGTCGAGTCCATGCATGCTACGATCACGGTATGAATTTGAAGGCAAAATATTTTGTTGTAGATCTTAGATTAGGTCTTTCCTTGTCCATAATCGTAAATGAAGGAAGTAATATAGAAATATAAATAGGAAACGGAAGAGAAATGTACAGTGATCACCCATTTTGTGCCCACAGTCTATTTCATGGAAATCCCAGGCATATGAGAAGAATCCATGCATGCTACGATCACGGCATGTATTTGAAGGCAAAATATTTTTTTGCAGATCTTAGATTAGGTCTTTCACTGCCCATAATGCTAAATTGAGGAAGTAAAATAGAAATAGTAATGGGAAACAGAAGAGAAATGTACAGTGATCACCCATTTTTTGCCCACAATCTTTTTCATGGAAATCCCAGTCATATGAGTCGGGTCCATGCATGCTACGATCACGGTATGAATTTGAAGGCAAAATATTTTTTTGCAGATCTTAGATTATGTCTTTCCATGTCCATAAAGCTAAATTGAGGAAGTAAAATAGAAATAGTAATGGGAAACAGAAGAGAAATGTACAGTGATCAGCCATTTTGTGCACACAATCTTTTTCATGGAAATCCCAGTCATATGAGTCGAGTCCATGCATGCTACGATCACGGTATGAATTTGAAGGCAAAATATTTTATTGCAGATCTTAGATTAGGTCTTTCCCTGTCGATAATGCTAAATTGAGGAAGTAAAATAGAAATAGTAATGGGAAACAGAAGAGAAATATACAGTGATCACACATTTTCTGCCCACAATCTTTTTCATGGAAATCCCAGTTATATGAGTCGAGTCCTTGCATGCTACGATCACGGTATGAATTTGACGGCAAAATATTTTTTTGCAGATCTTAGATTAGGTTTTTCCCAGTCCATAATGCTAAATTGAGGAAGTAAAATAGAAATAGTAATGGGAAACAGAAGAGAAATGTACAGTGATCACCCATTTTGTGCCCACAATCATTTTCATGGAAATCCCAATCATATGAACGAGTCCATGCATGCTACGATCACGGTATGAATTTGAAGGCAAAATATTTTTTTGCAGATCTTAGATTAGGTCTTTCCCTGTCCATAATGCTAAATTGAGGAAGTAAAATAGAAATAGTAATGGGAAACAGAAGAGAAATGTAGAGTGATCACCCATTTTGTGCCCACTCTCTTTTTCATGGAAATCCCAGTCATATGAGTCGAGTCCATGCATGCTACCATCACGGTATGAATTTGAAGGCAAAATATTTTTTTGCAGATCTTAGATTAGGTCTTTCCCTCTCCATAATGCTAAATTGAGGAGGTAAAATAGAAATATAAATAGGAAACAGAAGAGAAATGTACAGTGGTCACCCATTTTGTGACCACAATCTTTTTCATGGAAAACCCAGTCATATGAGTCGAGTCCATGCATGCTACGATCACGGTATGAATTTGAAGGCAAAATATTTTTTTGCAGATCTTAGATTAGGTCTTTCCCTGTCCATAATGCTAAATTGAGGAGGTAAAATATAAATATAAATAGGAAACAGAAGAGAAATGTACAGTGATCATCCATTTTCGGCCCACAATCTTTTTCATGGAAATCCTAGTCATATGAGTCAAGTCCATACATGCTACGGTCACGGTATTAATTTGAAGGCAAAATATTTTTGTGCAAATTTTAGATTAGGTCTTTCACTGTCCATAATGCTAAATTGAGGAGGTAAATATAAATATAAATAGGAAACAGCAGAGAAATGTACAATGATCACCCATTTTCGGCCCACAATCTTTTTCATGGAAATCCCAGTCATATGATTCGAGTCTATGCAATGCTACGATCACGGTATGAATTTGAAGGCAAAATATTTTTGTGCAGATTTTAGATTAGGTCTTTCCCTGTCCATAATGCTAAATTGAGGAAGTAAAATAGAAATAGTAATGGGAAACAGAAGAGAAATGTACAGTGATCACCCATTTTGTGCCCACAATCATTTTCATGGAAATCCCAATCATATGAACGAGTCCATGCATGCTACGATCACGGTATGAATTTGAAGGCAAAATATTTTTTTGCAGATCTTAGATTAGGTCTTTCCCTGTCCATAATGCTAAATTGAGGAAGTAAAATAGAAATAGTAATGGGAAACAGAAGAGAAATGTAGAGTGATCACCCATTTTGTGCCCACTGTCTTTTTCATGGAAATCCCAGTCATATGAGTCGAGTCCATGCATGCTACCATCACGGTATGAATTTGAAGGCAAAATATTTTTTTGCAGATCTTAGATTAGGTCTTTCCCTGTCCATAATGCTAAATTGAGGAGGTAAAATATAAATATAAATAGGAAACAGAAAAGAAATGTACAGTGATCACCCATTTTCTGCCCACAATCTTTTTCATGGAAATCCCAGTCATATGAGTCGAGTCCATGCATGATACGTTCACGGTATGAATTTGAAGGCAAAATATTTTTTTGCAGATCTTAGATTAGGTCTTTCCCTGTCCATAATGCTAAATTGAGGAAGTAAAATAGAATAGTAATTGGAAACAGAAGAGAAATGTACAGTGATCACCCATTTTGTGCCCACAATCTTTTTCATGGAAATCCCAGTCATATGAGTCGAGTCCATGCATGCTACGATCACGGTATGAATTTGAAGGCAAAATATTTTTTTGCAGAACTTAGATTAGGACTTTCCCTGTCTATAATGCTAAATTGAGGAAGTAAAATAGAAATAGTAATGGGAAACAGAAGAGAAATGTACAGTGAATACCCATTTTGTGCCCACAAACTTTTTCATGTGAATCCCAGTCATATGAGTCGAGTCCATGCATGCTACGATCACGGTATGAATTTGAAGGCAAAATATTTATGTGCAGAGCTTAGATTAGGTTTTTCGCTGTCCATAATGCTAAATTGAGGAGGTAAAATATGAATAAGAATAGGAAACAGAAGAGAAATGTACAGTGATCACCCATTTTCGGCCCACAATCTTTTTCATGGAAATCCCAGTCATATGAGTCGAGTCCATGCATGCTACGATCACGGTAAGAATTTGAAGGCAACATATTTTTTTGCAGATTTTAGATAAGGTCTTTCCCTGTCCATAATGCTAAATTGAGTAGGTAAAATATAAATATAAATAGGAAACAGAAGAGAAATGTACAATGATCTCCCATTTTCGGCCCACAATCTTTTTCATGGAAATCCCAGTCATATGAGTCGAGTCCATGCATGCTATGATCACGGTATGAATTTGAAGGCAAAATATTTTTGTGCAGATTTTAGATTAGGTCATTCCCTGTCTATAATGCTAAATTGAGGAGGTAAAATAGAAATATAAATAGGAAACAGAAGAGAAATGTACAGTGATCACCGATTTTAAGCCCTCAATCTTTTTCATGGAAATCCCAGTCATATGAGTCGAGTCCATGCATGCTACGATCACGGTATGAATTTGAAGGCAAAATATTTTTGTGCAGATTTTAGATGAGGTCTTTCCCTGTCCATAATGCTAAATTGAGGAGGTAAAAAAGAAATGTAAATAGGATACAGAAGAGAAATGTACAGTGATCACCCATTTTCGGCGCACAATCTTTTTCATGGAAATCCCTGTCATATGAGTCGAGTCCATGCATGCTACGATCACAGTATGAATTTGAAGGCAAAATATTTTTGTGCAGAGCTTACATTAGGTCTTTCCCTGTCCATAATCGTAAATGAAGGAAGTAATATAGAAATATAAAGTGGAAACGGAAGAGAAATGTACAGTGATCACCCATTTTCTGCCCACAATCTTTTTCATGGAAATCCCAGTCATATGAGTCGAGTCCATGCATGCTACGATCACGGTATGAATTTGAAGGCAAAATATTTTGTTGTAGATCTTAGATTAGGTCTTTCCTTGTCCATAATCGTAAATGAAGGAAGTAATATAGAAATATAAATAGGAAACGGAAGAGAAATGTACAGTGATCACCCATTTTGTGCCCACAGTCTATTTCATGGAAATCCCAGGCATATGAGAAGAATCCATGCATGCTACGATCACGGCATGTATTTGAAGGCAAAATATTTTTTTGCAGATCTTAGATTAGGTCTTTCACTGCCCATAATGTAAAATTGAGGAAGTAAAATAGAAATAGTAATGGGAAACAGAAGAGAAATGTACAGTGATCACCCATTTTCCGCCCACAATCTTTTTCATGGAAATCCCAGTCATATGAGTCGAGTCCATGCATTCTACGATCACGGTATGAATTTGAAGGCAAAATATTTTTGTGCAGATTGTAGATTAGGTCTTTCCCTGTCCATAATGCTAAATTGAGGAGGTAAAATATAAATATAAATAGGAAACAGAAGAGAAATGTACAGTGATCACCCATTTTCGGCCCACAATCTTTTTCATGGAAATCCCAGTCATATGAGTCGAGTCCATGCATGCTACGATGACGGTATGAATTTGAAGGCAAAATATTTTTGTGCAGATTTTAGATTAGGTCTTTCCCTGTCCGTAATGCTAAATTGAGGAGTTAAAATATAAATATAAATAGGAAACAGAAGAGAAATGTACAGTGATCACCCATTTTAGGTCCACAATCTTTTTCATGGAAATCCCTGTCATATGAGTCGAGTCCATGCATGCTACGATCATGGTATGAATTTGAAGGCAAAATATTTTTGTGCAGATCTTAGATTTGGTCTTTCCCTATCCATAATGCTAAATTGAGGAGGTAAAATAGAAATATAAATAGGAAACAGAAGAGAAATGTACAGTGATCACCCATTTTCGGCCCACAATTTTTTTCATGGAAATCCCAGTCATATGAGTTGAGTCAGTGCATGCTACTATCACAGTATGAATTTGAAGGCAAAATATTTCTGTGCAGAGCTTAGATAATGTTTTCCCTGTACAAAATGCTAAATTGAGGAGGTAAAATATAAATATAAATAGGAAACAGAAGAGAATTGTACAGTGATCACCCATTTTCGGCCCACAATCCCTTTCATGGAAATCCCAGTCATATGAGTCGAGTCCATGCATGCTACGATCACGGTATGAATTTGAAGGCAAAATATTTTTGTGCAGATCTTAGATTAGGTCTTTCCCTGTCCATAATGCTGAATTGAGGAGGTAAAATATAAATATAAATAGGAAACAGAAGAGAAATGTACAGTGATCTCCCATTTTCGGCCCACAATCTTTTTCATGGAAATCCCAGTCATATGAGTCGAGTCCATGCATGCTACGATCACGGTATGAATTTGAAGGCAAAATATTTTTCTGCAGATCTTAGATTAGGTCTTTCCCTGTCCATAATGCTGAATTGAGGAGGTAAAATATAAATATAAATAGGAAACAGAAGAGAAATGTACAGTGATCTCCCATTTTCGGCCGACAATCTTTTTCATGGAAATCCCAGTCATATGAGTCGAGTCCCATGCATGCTACGATCACGGTATGAATTTGAAGGCAAAATATTTTTGTGCAGATCTTAGATTAGGTCTTTCCCTGTCCATAATGCTCAATTGAGGAGGTAAAATAGAAATATAAATAGGAAACAGAAGAGAAATGTCCAGTGATCTCCCATTTTCGGCCCACAATCTTTTTCATGGAAATCCCAGTAATATGAGTCGAGTCCATGCATGCTACGATCACGGTATGAATTTGAAGGCAAAATATTTTTGTGCAAATCTTAGATTAGGTCTTTCCTGTCCATAATGCTAAATTGAGGAGGTAAAATAGAAATAGAAATAGGAAACAGCAGAGAAATGTACAGTGATCACCCGTTTTCGGCCCACAATCTTTTTCATGGAAATCCCAGTCATATGAGTCGAGTCCATGCATGCTACGATCACGGTATGAATTTGAAGGCAAAATATGTTTGTGCAGATCTTAGATTAGGTCTTTCCCTGTCCATAATGCTAAATTGAGGAGTAAAATATAAATATAAATAGCAACCAGAAGAGAAATGTACAGTGATCACCCATTTTCGGCCCACAATCTTTTTCATGGAAATCCCAGTCATATGAATCGAGTCAATGCATGCTACGATCACGGTATGAATTTGAAGGCAAAATATTTTTGTGCAGATCTTAGATTAGGTCTTCCCTGTCCATAATGCTAAATTGAGGAGTTAAAATATAAATATAAATAGGAAAGAGAAGAGAAATGTACAGTGATCACCCATTTTCGGCCCACAATCTCTTTCATGGAAATCCCAGTCATATGAGTCGAGTCCATGCATGCTACGATCACGGTATGAATTTGAAGGCAAATTATTTTTGTGCAGATCTTAGATTAGGTCTTTCCCTGTCCATAATGCTGAATTGAGGAGGTAAAATATAAATATAAATAGGAAACAGAAGAGAAATGTACAGTGATCTCCCATTTTCGGCCCACAATCTTTTTCATGGAAATCCCAGTCATATGAGTCGAGTCCATGCATGCTACGATCACGGTATGAATTTGAAGGCCAAATATTTTTGTGCAGATCTTAGATTAGGTCTTTCCCTGTCCATAATGCTAAATTGAGGAGTTAAATAGAAATATAAATAGGAACCAGAAGAGAAATGTATAGTGATCACCCATTTTCGGCCCACAATCTCTTTCATGGAAATCCCAGTCATATGAGTCGAGTCCATGCATGCTACGATCACGGTATGAATTTGAAAGCAAAATATTTTTGTGCAGATCTTAGATTAGGTCTTTCCCTGTCCATAATGCTGAATTGAGGAGGTAAAATATAAATATAAATAGGAAACAGAAGAGAAATGTACAGTGATCTCCCATTTTCGGCCCACAATCTTTTTCATGGAAATCCCAGTCATATGAGTCGAGGCCATGCATGCTACGATCACGGTATGAATTTGAAGGCAAAATATTTTTGTGCAGATCTTAGATTAGGTCTTTCCTTGTCCATAATGCTAAATTGAGGAGGTAAAATATAAATATAAATAGGAAAAAGAAGAGAAATGTTCAGTGATCACCCATTTTCGGCCCACAATCTTTTTCATGGAAATCCCAGTGATATGAGACGAGTCCATGCATGCTACGATCACGGTATGAATTTGAAGGCAAAATATTTTTTTGCAGATCTTCGATTAGGTCTTTCCCTGTCCATAATGCTAAATTGGGGAGGTAAAATATAAATATAAATAGGAAATAGAAGAGAAATGTACAGTGATCACCCACTTTCGGCCCACAACGTTTTTCAAGGAAATCCCAGTCATATGAGTCGAGTCCATACAGGCTACGACCACGGTATGAATTTGAAGACAAAATATTATTGTGCAGAGCTTAGATTAGGTCTTTCCCTGGCCATAATGCTAAATTGAGTAGGTAAAATATAAATATAAATGGGAAACAGAAGAGAAATGTACAGTGATCACACATTTTCGGCCCACAATCTTTTTCATGGAAATCCCAGTCATATGAGTCGAGTCCATGCATGCTTCGATCACGGTATGAATTTGAAGGCAAAATATTTTTGTGCAGATCTTAGATTAGGTCTTTCCTTGTCCATAATGCTAAATTGAGGAGGTAAAATAGAAATATAAATAGGAAACAGAAGAGAAATGTACAGTGATCACCCATTTTCGGCCCACAATCTTTTTCATGGAAATCCCAGTCATATGAGTCGAGTCCATGCATGCTACGGTCACGGTATGAATTTGAAGGCAAAATATTTTTGTGCAGATTTTAGATTAGGTCTTTCCCTGTCCATAATGCTAAATTGAGGAGGTAAAATATAAATATAAATAGGAAACCTAAGAGAAATGTACAGTGATCACCCATTTTAGGCCCACAATCTTTTTCATGGAAATCCCAGTCATATGAGTCGAGTCCATACAAGCTACGATTACGGTATGAATTTGAAGGCAAAATATTTTTGTGTAGAGCTTAGATTAGGTCTTTCCTGGTACATAATGCTAAATTGAGGAGGTAAAATAGAAATATAAATAGGAAACAGAAGAGAAATGTACAGTGATCACCCATTTTCGGCCCACAATCTTTTTCATGGAAATCCCAGTCATATGAGTCGAGTCCATGCATGCTACGATCACGGTATGAATTTGAAGGCAAAATATGTTTGTGCAGATCTTAGATTAGGTCTTTCCCTGTCCATAATGCTAAATTGAGGAGTAAAATAGAAATATAAATAGCAACCAGAAGAGAAATGTACAGTGATCACCCATTTTCGGCCCACAATCTTTTTCATGGAAATCCCAGTCATATGAATCGAGTCAATGCATGCTACGATCACGGTATGAATTTGAAGGCAAAATATTTTTGTGCAGATCTTAGATTAGGTCTTCCCTGTCCATAATGCTAAATTGAGGAGTTAAAATATAAATATAAATAGGAAAGAGAAGAGAAATGTACAGTGATCACCCATTTTCGGCCCACAATCTCTTTCATGGAAATCCCAGTCATATGAGTCGAGTCCATGCATGCTACGATCACGGTATGAATTTGAAGGCAAATTATTTTTGTGCAGATCTTAGATTAGGTCTTTCCCTGTCCATAATGCTGAATTGAGGAGGTAAAATATAAATATAAATAGGAAACAGAAGAGAAATGTACAGTGATCTCCCATTTTCGGCCCACAATCTTTTTCATGGAAATCCCAGTCATATGAGTCGAGTCCATGCATGCTACGATCACGGTATGAATTTGAAGGCCAAATATTTTTGTGCAGATCTTAGATTAGGTCTTTCCCTGTCCATAATGCTAAATTGAGGAGTTAAATAGAAATATAAATAGGAACCAGAAGAGAAATGTATAGTGATCACCCATTTTCGGCCCACAATCTCTTTCATGGAAATCCCAGTCATATGAGTCGAGTCCATGCATGCTACGATCACGGTATGAATTTGAAAGCAAAATATTTTTGTGCAGATCTTAGATTAGGTCTTTCCCTGTCCATAATGCTGAATTGAGGAGGTAAAATATAAATATAAATAGGAAACAGAAGAGAAATGTACAGTGATCTCCCAGTTTCGGCCCACAATCTTTTTCATGGAAATCCCAGTCATATGAGTCGAGGCCATGCATGCTACGATCACGGTATGAATTTGAAGGCAAAATATTTTTGTGCAGATCTTAGATTAGGTCTTTCCTTGTCCATAATGCTAAATTGAGGAGGTAAAATATAAATATAAATAGGAAAAAGAAGAGAAATGTTCAGTGATCACCCATTTTCGGCCCACAATCTTTTTCATGGAAATCCCAGTGATATGAGACGAGTCCATGCATGCTACGATCACGGTATGAATTTGAAGGCAAAATATTTTTTTGCAGATCTTCGATTAGGTCTTTCCCTGTCCATAATGCTAAATTGGGGAGGTAAAATATAAATATAAATAGGAAATAGAAGAGAAATGTACAGTGATCACCCACTTTCGGCCCACAACGTTTTTCAAGGAAATCCCAGTCATATGAGTCGAGTCCATACATGCTACGACCACGGTATGAATTTGAAGACAAAATATTATTGTGCAGAGCTTAGATTAGGTCTTTCCCTGGCCATAATGCTAAATTGAGTAGGTAAAATATAAATATAAATGGGAAACAGAAGAGAAATGTACAGTGATCACACATTTTCGGCCCACAATCTTTTTCATGGAAATCCCAGTCATATGAGTCGAGTCCATGCATGCTTCGATCACGGTATGAATTTGAAGGCAAAATATTTTTGTGCAGATCTTAGATTAGGTCTTTCCTTGTCCATAATGCTAAATTGAGGAGGTAAAATAGAAATATAAATAGGAAACAGAAGAGAAATGTACAGTGATCACCCATTTTCGGCCCACAATCTTTTTCATGGAAATCCCAGTCATATGAGTCGAGTCCATGCATGCTACGATCACGGTATGAATTTGAAGGCAAAATATTTTTGTGCAGATTTTAGATTAGGTCTTTCCCTGTCCATAATGCTAAATTGAGGAGGTAAAATATAAATATAAATAGGAAACCTAAGAGAAATGTACAGTGATCACCCATTTCAGGCCCACAATCTTTTTCATGGAAATCCCAGTCATATGAGTCGAGTCCATACAAGCTACGATTACGGTATGAATTTGAAGGCAAAATATTTTTGTGTAGAGCTTAGATTAGGTCTTTCCTGGTACATAATGCTAAATTGAGGAGCTAAGATATAAATATAAATAGGATAATGAAGAGAAATGTACAGTGATCACCCATTTTCGGCCCACAATCTTTTAATGGAAATCCCAGTCATATCAGTCGAGTCCATGCATGCTACGATCACGGTATGAATTTGAAGGCAAAATATTTTTGTGCACAGGTTAGATTAGGACTTTCCCTGTCCATAATGCTAAATAAAGGAGGTAAAATAGAAATATGAATAGGAAACAGAAGAGAAATGTACAGTGATCACCCATTTTCGGCCCACAATCTTTTTCATGGAAATCCCAGTCCTATGAGACGAGTCCATGCATGCTACGATCACGGTATGAATTTGAAGGCAACATATTTTTTCGCAGATTTTAGATTAGGTCTTTCCCTGTCCATAATGCTAAATTGAGGAGGTAAAATAGAAATATAAATAGGAAAATGAAGAGAAAGTTACAGTGATCACCCATTTTCGGCCCACAATTTTTTCATGGAAATCCCAGTCATATGAGTCGAGTCCATGCATGCTTCGATCACGGTATGAATTTGAAGGCAAAATATTTTTGTGCAGAGCTTATATTAGGTCTTTCCCTGTCCATAATGCTAAATTGAGGAGGTAAAATAGAAATATAAATAGGAAACAGAAGAGAAATGTACAGTGATCACCCATTTTCGGCCCACAATCTTTTTCATGGAAATCCCAGTCATATGAGTCGAGTCCATGCATGCTACGATCACGGTATGAATTTGAAGGCAAATTATTTTTGTGCAGATCTTCGATTAGGTCTTTCCCTGTCCATAATGCTAAATTGAGGAGATAAAATATAAATATAAATAGGAAACAGAAGAGAAATGTACAGTGCTCACCCATTTTCGGCCCACAGACATTTTCATGGAAATCCCAGTCATATGAGTCGAGTCCATGCATGCTACGATCACGGTATGAATTTGAAGGCAAAATATTTTTGTGCAGAGCTTAGATTAGGTTTTTCCCTGTCCATAATGCTAAATTGAGGTGGTAAAATAGAAATATAAATAGGAAACAGAAGAGAAAGGTACAGTGATCTCCCATTTTCGGCCCACAATCTTTTTCATGGAAATCCCAGTCATATGAGTCGAGTCCATGCATGCTACGATCACGGTATGAATTTGAAGGCCAAATATTTTTGTGCAGATCTTAGATTAGGTCTTTCCCTGTCCATAATGCTAAATTGAGGAGGTAAAATAGAAATATAAATAGAAACAGAAGGAAAATGTACAGTGATCACCCTTTTTTGGCCCACAATCTTTTTCATGGAAATCCCAGTCATATGAGTCGAGTCCATGCATGCTACGATCACGGTATGAATTTGAAGGCAAAATATTTTTGTGCAGATCTTAGATTAGGTCTTTCCCTGTCTTTCGGCCCACCATCTTTTTCATGGAAATCCTAGTCGTATGAGTCGAGTCCATGCATGCTACGATCACGGTATGAATTTGAAGGCAAAATATTTTTGTGCAGAGCTTAGATTAGGTCTTTCCCTGTCCATTATGCTAAATTGAGGAGGTAAAATAGAAATATAAATAGGAAACAGACGAGAAATGTACAGTGATCACCCATTTTCGGCCCACTATCTTTTTCATGGAAATCCCAGTCATATGAGTCGAGTCCATGCATGCTACGATCACGGTATGAATTTGAAGGCAAATTATTTTTGTGCAGATCTTCGATTAGGTCTTTCCCTGTCCATAATGCTAAATTGAGGAGATAAAATATAAATATAAATAGGAAACAGAAGAGAAATGTACAGTGCTCACCCATTTTCGGCCCACAATCTTTTTCATGGAAATCCCAGTCATATGAGTCGAGTCCATGCATGCTACGATCACGGTATGAATTTGAAGGCAAAATATTTTTGTGCAGAGCTTAGATTAGGTCTTTCCCTGTCCATAATGCTAAATTGAGGAGGTAAAATAAAAATATAAATAGGAAACAGAAGATAAATGTACAGTGATCTCCCATTTTCGGCCCACAATCTTTTTCATGGAAATCCCAGTCATATGAGTCGAGTCCATGCATGCTACGATCACGGCATGAAATTGAAGGCAAAATATTTTTGTGCAGATCTTAGATTAGGTCTTTCCATGTCCATAATGCTAAATTGAGGAGGTAAAATAGAAATATAAATAGGAAACCGAAGAGAAATGTACAGTGATCACCCATTTTCGGCCCACAATCTTTTTCATGGAAATCCCAGTCATATGAGTCGAGTCGATGCATGCTACGATCACGGTATGAATTTGAAGGCAAAATATTTTTGTGCAGATCTTAGATTAGGTCTTTCCCTGTCCATAATGCTAAATTGAGGAGATAAAATAGAAATATAAATAGGAAACAGAAGAGAAATGTACAGTCATCACCCATTTTCGGCCCACAATTTTTTCATGGAAATCCCAGTCATATGAGTCGAGTCCATGCATGCTACGATCACGGTATGAATTTGAAGGCAAAATATTTATGTGCAGAGCTTAGATTATGTCTTTCCCTGTCCATAATGCTAAATTGAGGAGGTAAAATAGAAATATAAATAGGAAACAGAAGAGAAATGTACAGTGATCACCCATTTTCGGCCCACAATCTTTTTCATGGAAATCCCAGTCATATGAGTCGAGTCCATGCATGCTATGATCACGGTATGAATTTGAAGGCAAATTATTTTTGTGCAGATCTTCGATTAGGTCTTTCCCTGTCCATAATGCTAAATTGAGGAGATAAAATAGAAATATAAATAGGAAACAGAAGAGAAATGTACAGTGATCACCCATTTTCTGCCCACAATCTTTTTCATGGAAATCCAAGTCATATGAGTCGAGTCCATGCATGCTACGATCACGGTATGAATTTGAAGGCAAAATATTTTTGTGCAGATCTTAGATTAGGTCTTTCCCTGTCCATAATGCTAAATTGAGGAGGTAAAATAGAAATATAAATAGGAAACAGAAGATAAATGTACAGTGATCACCCATTTTCGGCCCATAATCTTTTTCCTGGAAATCCCAGTCATATGAGTCGAGTCCATGCATGCTACGATCACGGTATGAATTTGAAGGCAAAATATTTTTGTGCAGAGCTTAGATTAGGTCTTTCCCTGTCCATAATGCTAAATTGAGGAGATAAAATAGAAATATAAATAGAAAACAGAAGAGAATTGTACAGTGATCACCCACTTTCGGCCCACAATCTTTTTCATGGAAATCCCAGTCATATGAGTCGAATCCATCCATGGTACGATCACGGTATGAATTTGAAGGCAAAATATTTTTGTGCAGATTTTAGATTAAGTCTTTCCCTGTCCATAATGCTAAATTGAGAAGATAAAATATAAATATAAATAGGAAATAGAAGAGAAATGTACAGTGATCACCCATTTTCGGCCCACAATCTTTTTCATGGAAATCCCAGTCATATGAATCGAGTCCATGCATGCTACGATCACGGTATGAATTTGAAGGCCAAATATTTTTGTGCAGATCTTAGATTAGGTCTTTCCATGTCCATAATGCTAAATTGAGGAGGTAAAATAGAAATATAAATAGGAAACAGAAGAGAAATGTACAGTGATCACCCATTTTCGGCCCACAATCTTTTTCATGGAAATCCCAGTCATATGAGTCGAGTCCATGCATGCTACGATCACGGTATGAATTTGAAGGCCAAATATTTTTGTGCAGATCTTAGATTAGGTCTTTCCCTGTCTTTCGGCCCACCATCTTTTTCATGGAAATCCTAGTCGTATGAGTCGAGTCCATGCATGCTACGATCACGGTATGAATTTGAAGGCAAAATATTTTTGTGCAGAGCTTAGATTAGGTCTTTCCCTGTCCATTATGCTAAATTGAGGAGGTAAAATAGAAATATAAATAGGAAACAGACGAGAAATGTACAGTGATCACCCATTTTCGGCCCACTATCTTTTTCATGGAAATCCCAGTCGTATGAGTCGAGTCCATGCATGCTACGATCACGGTATGAATTTGAAGGCAAAATATTTTTGTGCAGATCTTAGATTAGGTCTTTCCCTGTCCATAATGCTAAATTGAGGAGGTAAAATAGAAATATAAATAGGAAATAGAAGAGAAATATACAGTGATCACCCATTTTCGGCCCAGAATCTTTTTCATGGAAATCCCAGTCATATGAGTCGAGTCCATGCATGCTACGATCACGGTATGAATTTGAAGGCAAAATATTTTTGTGGAGTTCTTAGATTAGGTCTTTCCCTGGACATAATGCTAAATTGAGGAGCTAAGATATAAATATAAATAGGAAAATGAAGAGAAATGTACAGTGATCACCCATTTTCGGCCCACAATCTTTTTTCATGGAAATCCCAGTCATATCAGTCGAGTCCATGCATGCTACGATCACGGTATGAATTTGAAGGCAAAATATTTTTGTGCACAGCTTAGATTAGGACTTTCCCTGTCCATAATGCTAAATAAAGGAGGTAAAATAGAAATATGAATAGGAAACAGAAGAGAAATGTACAGTGATCACCCATTTTCGGCCCACAATCTTTTTCATGGAAATCCCAGTCCTATGAGACGAGTCCATGCATGCTACGATCACGGTATGAATTTGAAGGCAACATATTTTTTCGCAGATTTTAGATTAGGTCTTTCCCTGTCCATAATGCTAAATTGAGGAGGTAAAATAGAAATATAAATAGGAAAAAGAAGAGAAATGTACAGTGATCACCCATTTTCGGCCCACAATCTTTTTCATGGAAATCCCAGTCATATGAGTCGAGTCCATGCATGCTACGATCACGGTATGAATTTGAAGGCCAAATATTTTTGTGCAGATCTTAGATTAGGTCTTTCCATGTCCATAATGCTAAATTGAGGAGGTAAAATAGAAATATAAATAGGAAACAGAAGAGAAATGTACAGTGATCACCCATTTTCGGCCCACAATCTTTTTCATGGAAATCCCAGTCATATGAGTCGAGTCCATGCATGCTACGATCACGGTATGAATTTGAAGGCCAAATATTTTTGTGCAGATCTTAGATTAGGTCTTTCCCTGTCTTTCGGCCCACCATCTTTTTCATGGAAATCCTAGTCGTATGAGTCGAGTCCATGCATGCTACGATCACGGTATGAATTTGAAGGCAAAATATTTTTGTGCAGAGCTTAGATTAGGTCTTTCCCTGTCCATTATGCTAAATTGAGGAGGTAAAATAGAAATATAAATAGGAAACAGACGAGAAATGTACAGTGATCACCCATTTTCGGCCCACTATCTTTTTCATGGAAATCCCAGTCGTATGAGTCGAGTCCATGCATGCTACGATCACGGTATGAATTTGAAGGCAAAATATTTTTGTGCAGATCTTAGATTAGGTCTTTCCCTGTCCATAATGCTAAATTGAGGAGGTAAAATAGAAATATAAATAGGAAATAGAAGAGAAATATACAGTGATCACCCATTTTCGGCCCAGAATCTTTTTCATGGAAATCCCAGTCATATGAGTCGAGTCCATGCATGCTACGATCACGGTATGAATTTGAAGGCAAAATATTTTTGTGGAGTTCTTAGATTAGGTCTTTCCCTGGACATAATGCTAAATTGAGGAGCTAAGATATAAATATAAATAGGAAAATGAAGAGAAATGTACAGTGATCACCCATTTTCGGCCCACAATCTTTTTTCATGGAAATCCCAGTCATATCAGTCGAGTCCATGCATGCTACGATCACGGTATGAATTTGAAGGCAAAATATTTTTGTGCACAGCTTAGATTAGGACTTTCCCTGTTCATAATGCTAAATAAAGGAGGTAAAATAGAAATATGAATAGGAAACAGAAGAGAAATGTACAGTGATCACCCATTTTCGGCCCACAATCTTTTTCATGGAAATCCCAGTCCTATGAGACGAGTCCATGCATGCTACGATCACGGTATGAATTTGAAGGCCAAATATTTTTTGGCAGATCTTAGATTAGGTCTTTCCCTGTCCATAATGCTAAATTGAGGAGGTAAAATAGAAATATAAATAGAAACAGAAGGAAAATGTACAGTGATCACACATTTTTGGCCCACAATCTTTTTCATGGAAATCCCAGTCATATGAGTCGAGTCCATGCATGCTACGATCACGGTATGAATTTGAAAGCAAAATATTTTTGTGCATATCTTAGATTAGGTCTTTCCCTGGCCATAATGCTAAATTGAGGAGGTAAAATAGAAATATAAATAGGAAATAGAAGAGAAATGTACAGTGATCACCCATTTTCGGCCCACAATCTTTTTCATGGAAATCCTAGTCGTATGAGTCGAGTCCATGCATGCTACGATCACGGTATGAATTTGAAGGCAAAATATTTTTGTGCAGATCTTAGATTAGGTCTTTCCCTGTCCATTATGCTAAATTGAGGAGGTAAAATAGAAATATAAATAGGAAACTTAAGAGAAATGTACAGTGATCACCCATTTTCGGCCCACTATCTTTTTCATGGAAATCCCAGTCATATGAGTCGAGTCCATGCATGCTACGGTCACGGTATAAAATTGAAGGCAAAATATTTTTGTGCAGATCTTAGATTAGGTCTTTCCCTGTCCATAATGCTAAATGAAGGAAGTAAAATAGAAATATAAATAGGAAACAGAAGAGAAATGTACAGTGATCACCCATTTTTGGCCCACAATATTTTTCATGGAAATCCCAGTCGTATGAGTCGAGTCCATGCATGCTACGATCACGGTATGAATTTGAAGGCAAAATATTTTTGTGCAGATCTTAGATTAGGTCTTTCCCTGTCCATAATGCTAAATTGAGGAGGTAAAATAGAAATATAAATAGGAAATAGAAGAGAAATATACAGTGATCACCCATTTTCGGCCCAGAATCTTTTTCATGGAAATCCCAGTCATATGAGTCGAGTCCATGCATGCTACGATCACGGTATGAATTTGAAGGCAAAATATTTTTGTGGAGTTCTTAGATTAGGTCTTTCCCTGGACATAATGCTAAATTGAGGAGCTAAGATATAAATATAAATAGGAAAATGAAGAGAAATATACAGTGATCACCCATTTTCGGCCCACAATCTTTTTCATGGAAATCCCAGTCATATCAGTCGAGTCCATGCATGCTACGATCACGGTATGAATTTGAAGGCAAAATATTTTTGTGCACAGCTTAGATTAGGACTTTCCCTGTCCATAATGCTAAATAAAGGAGGTAAAATAGAAATATAAAAAGGAAACAGAAGAGAAATGTACAGTGGTCCCCCTTTTTCGGCTGACAATCTTTTTCATGGAAATCCCAGTCATATGAGTAGAATCCATGCATGCTACGATTACGGTATGAATTGGAAGGCAATATATTTCTGTGCAGATCTTAGATTAGGTCTTTCCCTGTCCATAATGCTAAATTGAGGATTTAAAATATAAATATAAATAGGAAACAGAAGAGAGATGTACAGTGATCACCCATTTTCAGCCCAGAAAGTTTTTCATGGAAATCCCAGTCATATGTGTCGAGTCCATGCATGCTACGATCAGGGTATGAATTTGAAGTCAAAATATTTTTGTGCAGATTTAGATTAGGTCTTTCCTTGTCCATAATGCTAAATTGAGGAGGTAAAATAGAAATATAAATAGGAAACAGAAGAGAAATGTACAGTGATCACCCATTTTCGGCCCACAATCTTTTTCATGGAAATCCCAGTCATATGAGTCGAGTCCATGCATGCTACGATCACGGTATGAATTAGAAGGCAAAATATTTTTGTGCAGATCTTAGATTACGTCTTTCCCTGTCCATAATGCTAAATTGAGGAGGTAAAATAGAAATATAAATAGGAAACAGAAGAGAAATGTACAGTGATCACCCATTTTCGGCCCACAATCTTTTTCATCGAAATCCCAGTCATATGAGTCGAGTCCATGCATGCTACGATCATGGTATGAATTTGAAGGCAAAATATTTTTGTGCAGATCTTAGATTAGGTCTTTCCATGTCCATAATACTAAATTGAGGAGGTAAAATACAAATATAAATAGGAAACAGAAGAGAAATGTACAGTGATCACCCATTTTCGGCCGACAATCTTTTTCATGGAAATCCCAGTCATATGAGTCGAGTCCATGCATGCTACGATCACGGTATGAATTTGAAGGCAAAATATTTTTGTGCAGATCTTAGATTAGGTCTTTCCCTGTCCATAATGCTAAATTGAGGAGGTAAATATAAATATAAATAGGAAACAGAAGAGAAATGTACAGTGATCACCCATTTTCGGCCCACAATCTTTTTCATTGAAATCCCAGTCATATGAGTCGAGTCCATGCACTCTACGATCACGGTATGAATTTGAAGGCAAAATATTTTTGTGCAGATTTTAGATTAGGTCTTTCCCTGTCCATAATGCTAAATTGAGGAGGTAAAATAGAAATATAAATAGGAAACAGAAGAGTAATGAACAGTGATCACCCATTTTCGGCCCACAATCTTTTTCATGGAAATCCCAGTCATATGAGTCGAGTCCATGCATGCTACGATCACGGTATGAATTTGAAGGCAAAATATTTTTGTGCAGATCTTAGATTAGGTCTTTCCCTGTGCATAATGCTAAATAGAGGAGTTAAATAGAAATATAAATAGGAAACAAAAGAGAAATGTACAATAATCACCCATTTTCGGCCCACAATCTTTTTCATGGAAATCCCAGTCATATGAGTCGAGTCCATGCATGCTACGATCACGGTATGAATTTGAAGGCAAAATATTTTTGTTCATATTTTAGACTAGGTCTTTCCCTGTCCATAATGCTAAATTGAGGAGGTAAGATAGAAATATAAATAGGAAACAGAAGAGAAATGTACAGTGATCACCCATTTTCTGCCCACAATATTTTTCGTGGAAATCCCAGTCATATGAGTCGAGTCCATGCATGCTACGATCACGGTATGAATTTGAAGGCAAAATATTTTTGTGCAGATCTTAGATTAGGTCTTTCCCTGTCCATAATGCTAAATTGAGGAGGTAAAATAGAAATATAAATAGGAAACAGAAGAGAAATGTACAGTGATCACCCATTTTCGGCCCACAATCTTTTTCATGGTAATCCCAGTCATATGAGTCGAGTCCATGCATGCTACAATCACGGTATGAATTTGAAGGCATAATATTTTTGTGCAGATTTTAGATTAGGTCTTTCCCTGTCCATAATGCTAAATTGAGGAGGTAAAATAGAAATATGAATACGAAACAGAACAGAAATGTACAGTGATCACCCATTTTTGGCCCACAATCTTTTTCATGGAAATCCCAGTCATATGAGTCGAGTCCATGCATGCTACAATCACGGTATGAATTTGAAGGCATAATATTTTTGTGCAGATTTTAGATTAGGTCTTTCCCTGTCCATAATGCTAAATTGAGGAGGTAAAATAGAAATATGAATACGAAACAGAACAGAAATGTACAGTGATCACCCATTTTTGGCCCACAATCTTTTTCATGGAAATCCCAGTCATATGAGTCGAGTCCATGCTTTCTACGTTCACGGTATGAATTTGAAGGCAAAATATTTTTGTGCAGATCTTAGATTAGGACTTTCCCTGTCTATAATGCTAAATTAAGTAGGTAAATATAAATATAAATAGGAAACAGAAGAGAAATGTACAGTAGTCACCCATTTTCGGCCCACTATCTTTTCATGGAAATCCCAGTCATATGAGTCGAGTCCATGCATGCACGGTATGAATTGGAAGGCAAAATATTTTTGTGCATATTTTAGATTAGGTCTTTCCCTCTCCATAATGCTAAATTGAGGAGGTAAAATAGAAATATAAATAGGAAACAGAAGAGAAATGTACAGCGATCTCCAATTTTCGGCCCACAATCTTTTTCATGGAAATCCCAGTCTTATGATTCGAGTCCATGCATGCTACGATCACAGTATGAATTTGAAGGCAAAATATTTTTGTGCAGATCTTAGATTATGTCATTCCCTGTCCATAATGCTAAATTGAGGAGGTAAAATAGAAATATAAATAGGAAACAGAAGAGATATGTACAGTGATCACCCATTTCTGCCCACTATCTTTTTCATGGAAATCCCTGTCATATGAGTGGAGTCCATGCATGCTACGATCACGGTATGAATTTGAAGGCAAAATATTTTTGTGCAGAGCTTAGATTAGGTCTTTCCCTGTCCATAATGCTAAATTGAGGAGGTAAAATAGAAATATAAATAGTAAAAAGAAGAGAAATGTACAGTGATCACCCATTTTCGGCCCACAATCTTTTTCATGGAAATCCCAGTCATATGAGGGGAGTCCATGCATGCTACGATCACGGTATGAATTTGAAGGCAAAATATTTTTGTGCAGAGCTTAGATGAGGTCTTTCCCTGTCCATAATGCTAAATTGAGGAGGTAAAATTGAAATATAAATAGGAAACAGAAGAGAAATGTACAGTGATCACCCGCTTTCGGCTCACAATCTTTTTCATGGAAATCCCAGTCATATGAGTCGAGTCCATGCATGCTACGATCACGGTATTAATTGGAAGGCAAAATATTTTTGTGCAGATCTTAGATTAGGTCTTTCCCTGTCCATAATGCTAAATTGAGGAGGTAAAATATAAATATAAATAGGAAACAGAAGAGAAATGTACAGTGATCACCCATTTTCAGCCCAGAAACTTTTTCATGGAAATCCCAGTCATATGTGTCGAGTCCATGCATGCTACGATCACGGTATGAATTTGAAGGCAAAATATTTTTGTGCAGATCTTAGATGAGGTCTTTCCCTGTCCATAATGCTAAATTAAGGAGGTAAAATATAAATATAAATAGGAAACAGAAGAGAAATGTACAGTGATCACCCATTTCCGGCCCACAATCTTTTTCATGGAAATCCCAGTCATATGAGTAGAGTTCATGCATGCTACGATCACGGTATGAATTTGAAGGCAAAATATTTTTGTGCAGATCTTAGATTAGGTCTTTCCCTGTCCATAATGCTAAATTGAGGAGGTAAAATAGAAATATAAATAGAAAACAGAAGAGAAATGTACAGTGATCACCCATTTTCGGCCCACAATCTTTTTCATGGAAATCCCAGTCATATGAGTCGTGTCCATGCATGCTACGTTCACGGTATGAATTTGAAGGCAAAATATTTTTGTGCAGATGTTAGATTAGGTCTTTCCCTGTCCATAATGCTAAATTGAGGAGGTAGAATAGAAATATAAATAGGAAACAGAAGAGAAATGTACAGTGATCACCCATTTTCGGCCCACAATCTTTTTCATCGAAATCCCAGTCATATGAGTCGTGTCCATGCATGCTACGATCACGGTATGAATTTGAAGGCAAAATATTTTTGTGCAGATCTTAGATTATGACTTTCCCTGTCCATAATACTAAATTGAGGAGGTAAAATACAAATATAAATAGGAAACAGAAGAGAAATGTACAGTGATCACCCATTTTCGGCCGACAATCTTGTTCATGGAAATCCCAGTCATATAAGTCGAGTCCATGCATGCTACGATCACGGTATGAATTTGAAGGCAAAATATTTTTGTGCAGATCTTAGATTAGGTCTTTCCTTGTCCATAATGCTAAATTGAGGAGGTAAATATAAACATAAATAGGAAACAGAAGAGAAATGTACAGTGATCACCCATTTTCGGCCCACAATCTTTTTCATTGAAATCCCAGTCATATGAGTCGAGTCCATGCACTCTACGATCACGGTATGAATTTGAAGGCAAAATATTTTTGTGCAGATCTTAGATTAGGTCTTTCCCTGTGCATAATGCTAAATAGAGGAGGTAAAATATAAATATAAATAGGAAACAGAAGAGAAATGTACAGTGATCACCCATTTTCAGCCCAGAAACTTTTTCATGGAAATCCCAGTCATATGTGTCGAGTCCATGCATGCTACGATCACGGTATGAATTTGAAGGCAAAATATTTTTGTGCAGATCTTAGATGAGGTCTTTCCCTGTCCATAATGCTAAATTGAGGAGGTAAAATTGAAATATTAATAGGAAAAAGAAGAGAAATGTACAGTGATCACCCATTTTCGGCCCACGATCTTTTTCATGGATATCCCAGTCATATGAGTCGAGTCCATGCATGCTACGATCACGGTATGAATTTGAAGGCAAAATATTTTTGTGCAGTTCTTAGATTAGGTCTTTCCCTGGCCATAATGCTAAATTGAGGAGCTAAAATATAAATATAAATAGGAAACAGAAGAGAAATGTACAGTGATCACCCATTTTCGGCCCACAATCTTTTTCATGGAAATCCCAGTCATATGAGTAGAGTTCATGCATGCTACGATCACGTTATGAATTTGAAGGCAAAATATTTTTGTGCAGATTTTAGATTAGGTCTTTCCCTGTCCATAATGCTAAATTGAGGTGGTAAAATAGAAATATAAATAGGAAACAGAAGAGAAATGTACAGTGATCACCCATTTTCGGCCCACAATCTTTTTCATGGAAATCCCAGTCATATGAGTCGAGTCCATGCATGCTACGATCAAGGTATGAATTTGAAGGCAAAATATTTTTGTGCAGTTCTTAGATTAGGTCTTTCCCTTGCCATATTGCTAAATTAAGGAGGTAAATTAAAAATATAAATAGGAAACAGAAGAGAAATGTACAGTGATCACCCATTTTCGGCCCACAATCTTTTTCATGGAAATCCCAGTCATATGAGTAGAGTTCATGCATGCTACGATCACGGTATGAATTTGAAGTCAAAATATTTTTGTGCAGAGCTTAGATTAGGTCTTTCCCTGGCCATAATGCTAAATTGAGGAGGTAAAATAGAAATATAAATAAGAAACAGAAGAGAAATGTACAGTGATTACCCATTTTCGGCCCACAATCTTTTTCATGGATATCCCAGTCATATTAGTTGAGTCCATGCATGCTACGATCACGGTATGAATTTGAAGGCAAAATATTTTTGTGCAGTTCTTAGATTAGGTCTTTCCCTGGCCATAATGCTAAATAGAGGAGCTAAAATATAAATATAAATAGGAAACAGAAGAGAAATGTACAGTGATCACCCATTTTCGGCCCACAATCTTTTTCATGGAAATCCCAGTCATATGAGTAGAGTTCATGCATGCTACGATCACGTTATGAATTTGAAGGTAAAATATTTTTGTGCAGATTTTAGATTAGGTCTTTCCCTGTCCATAATGCTAAATTGAGGTGGTAAAATACAAATATAAATAGGAAACAGAAGAGAAATGTACAGTGATCACCCATTTTCGGCCCACAATCTTTTTCATGGAAATCCCAGTCATATGAGTAGAGTTCATGCATGCCACGATCACGGTATGAAGTTGAAGGCAAAATATTTTTGTGCAGAGCTTAGATTAGGTCTTTCCCTGGCCATAATGCTAAATTGAGGAGGTAAAATAGAAATATAAATAAGAAACAGAAGAGAAATGTACAGTGATCACCCATTTTCGGCCCACAATCTTTTTCATGGATATCCCAGTCATATGAGTCGAGTCCATGCATGCTACGATCACGGTATGAATTTGAAGGCAAAATATTTTTGTACAGATCTTAGATTAGGTCTTTCCCTGTCCATAATGCTAAATTGAGGAGGTAAAATACAAATATAAATAGGAAACAGAAGAGAAATGTACAGTGATCACCCATTTTCTGCCCACAATCTTTTTCAGGGAAATACCAGTCATATGAGTCGAGTCCATGCATGCTACGATCACGGTATGAATTTGAAAGAAAAATATTTTTTTGCAGAGCTTAGATTAGTTTTTCCCTGGCCATGTTGCTAAATTGAGGAGGTAAATAAAAATATAAATAGGAAACAGAAGAGAAATGTACAGTGATCACCCATTTTCGGCCCACAATCTTTTTCATGGAAATCCCAGTCATATGAGTCGAGTCCATGCATGCTACGATCACGGTATGAATTTGAAGGCAAAATATTTTTGTGCAGTTCTTAGATTAGGTCTTTCCCTGGCCATAATGCTAAATTGAGGAGCTAAAATATAAATATAAATAGGAAACAGAAGAGAAATGTACAGTGATCACCCATTTTCGGCCCACAATCTTTTTCATGGAAATCCCAGTCATATGAGTAGAGTTCATGCATGCTACGATTACGTTATGAATTTGAAGGCAAAATATTTTTGTGCAGATTTTAGATTAGGTCTTTCCCTGTCCATAATGCTAAATTGAGGAGGTAAAATATAAATAGGAAACAGAAGAGAAATGTACAGTGATCATCCATTTTCGGCCCACAATCTTTTTTATGGAAATCCCAGTCATATGAGTCGAGTCCATGCATGCTACGATCACGGTATGAATTTGAAGGCAAAATATTTTTGTGCAGTTCTTAGATTAGGTCTTTCCCTGGCCATATTGCTAAATTGAGGAGGTAAAATAAAAATATAAATAGGAAACAAAAAAAAAATGTACAGTGATCACCCATTTTCGGCCCACAATCTTTTTCATGGATATCCCAGTCGTATGAGTCGAGTCCATGCATGCTACGTTCACGGTATGAATTTGAAGGCAAAATATTTTTGTGCAGATCTTAGATTAGGTCTTTCCCTGTCCATAATGCTAAATTGAGGAGGTAAAATACAAATATAAATAGAAAACAGAAGAGAAATGTACAGTGATCACCCATTTTCTCCCCACAATCTTTTTCAGGGAAATCCCAGTCATATGAGTCGAGTCCATGCATGCTACGATCACGGTATGAATTTGAAAGCAAAATATTTTTTTGCAGAGCTTAGATTAGGTTTTCCCTGGCCATGTTGCTAAATTGAGGAGGTAAAATAAAAATATAAATAGGAAACAAGAGAAATGTACAGTGATCACCCATTTTCGGCCCACAATCTTTTTCATGGAAATCCCAGTCATATGAGTCGAGTCCATGCATGCTACGATCACGGTATGAATTTGAAGGCAAAATATTTTTGTGCAGTTCTTAGATTAGGTCTTTCCCTGGCCATAATGCTAAATTGAGGAGCTAAAATATAAATATAAATAGGAAACAGAAGAGAAATGTACAGTGATCACCCATTTTCGGCCCACAATCTTTTTCATGGAAATCCCAGTCATCTCAGTAGAGTTCATGCATGCTACGATCACGTTATGAATTTGAAGGCAAAATATTTTTGTGCAGATTTTAGATTAGGTCTTTCCCTGTCCATAATGCTAAATTGAGGAGGTAAAATAGAAATATGAATAGGAAACAGAAGAGAAATGTACAGTGATCACCCATTTTCGGCCCACAATCTTTTTCATGGAAATCCCAGTCATATGAGTAGAGTTCATGCATGCTACGATCACAGTATGAAGTTGAAGGCAAAATATTTTTGTGCAGAGCTTAGATTAGGTCTTTCCCTGGCCATAATGCTAAATTGAGGAGGTAAAATATAAATATAAATAAGAAACAGAAGAGAAATGTACAGTGATCACCCATTTTCGGCCCACAATCTTTTTCATCGATATCCCAGTCATATGAGTCGAGTCCATGTATGCTACGATCACGGTATGAATTTGAAGGCAAAATATTTTTGTGCAGATCTTAGATTAGGTCTTTCCCTGTCCATAATGCTAAATTGAGGAGGTAAAATACAAATATAAATAGAAAACAGAAGAGAAATGTACAGTGATCACCCATTTTCTGCCCACAATCTTTTTCAGGGAAATCCCAGTCATATGAGTTGAGTCCATGCATGCTACGATCACGGTATGAATTTGAAGGCAAAATATTTTTGTGCAGTTCTTAGATTAGGTCTTTCCCTGGCCATATTGCTAAATTGAGGAGGTAAAATAAAAATATAAATAGGAAACAGAAGAGAAATGTACAGTGATCACCCATTTTCGGCCCACAATCTTTTTCATGGAAATCCCAGTCATATGAGTAGAGTTCATGCATGCTACGATCGCGTTATGAATTTGAAGGCAAAATATTTTCGTGCAGATTTTAGATTAGGTCTTTCCCTGTCCATAATGCTAAATTGAGGAGGTAAAATATAAATATAAATAGGAAACAGAAGAGAAATGTACAGTGATCACCCATTTTTGGCCCACAATCTGTTTCATGGAAATCCCAGTCATATGAGTCGAGTCCATGCATGCTACGATCCCGTTATAAATTTGAAGGCAAAATATTTTTGTACAGTGCTTAGATTAGGTCTTTCCCTGGCCATAATGCAAAATTGAGGAGGTAAAATAGGAATATAAATAGGAAACAGAAGAGAAATGTACAGTGATCACCCATTTTCGGCCCACAATCTTTTTCATGGAAATCCCAGTCATATGAGTCGAGTCCATGCATGCTACGATCACGGTATGAATTTGAAGGCAAAATATTTTTGTGCAGATCTTCGATTAGGCCTTTCCCTGTCCATAATGCTAAATTGAGGAGGTAAAATATAAATATAAATAGGAAACAGAAGAGAAATGTACAGTGATCACCCATTTTCTGCCCAAAATCTTTTTCATGATAATCCCAGTCATATGAGTCGAGTACATGCATGCTACGGTCACGTTATGAATTTGAAGGCAAAATATTTTTGTGCAGATTTTAGATTAGGTTTTTCCCTGTCCATAATGCTAAATTGAGGAGGTAAAATATAAATATAAATAGGAAACAGAAGAGAAATGTACAGTGATCACCCATTTTCCGCCCACAATCTTTTTCATGGAAATCCCAGTCATATGAGTCGAGTTCATGCATGCTACGATCACGGTATGAATTTGAAGGCAAAATATTTTTGTGCAGTTCTTAGATTAGGTCTTTCCCTGTTCATAATGCTAAATTGAGGAGGTAAAATAGAAATATAAATAGGAAACAGAAGAGAAATGTACAGTGATCACCCATTTTCGGCCCACAATCTTTTTCATGGAAATCCCAGTCATATGAGTCGAGTCCATGCATGCTACGATCACGTTATGAATTTGAAGGCAAAATATTTTTGTGCAGAGCTTAAATTAGGTCTTTCCCTGGCCATAATGCAAAATTGAGGAGGTAAAATATAAATATAAATAGGAAACAGAAGAGAAATGTACAGTGATCAACCATTTTCGGCCCACAATCTTTTTCATGGAAATCCCAGTCATATGAGTCGAGTCCATGCATGCTACGATCACGGTATGAATTTGAAGGCAAAATATTTTTGTGCAGATCTTCGATTAGGTCTTTCCCTGTCCATAATGCTAAATTGAGGAGGTAAAATATAAATATAAATAGGAAACAGAAGAGAAATGTACAGTGATCACCCATTTTCCGCCCACAATCTTTTTCATGGAAATCCCAGTCATATGAGTCGAGTTCATGCATGCTACGATCACGGTATGAATTTGAAGTCAAAATATTTTTGTGTAGATTTAGATTAGTTCTTTCCTTGTCCATAATGCTAAATTGAGTAGGTAAAATAGAAATATAAATTGGAAACAGAAGAGAAATGTACAGTGATCACCCATTTTCTGCCCACAATCTTTTTCAGGGAAATCCCAGTCATATGAGTCGAGTCCATGCATGCTACGATCACGGTATGAATTTGAAAGCAAAATATTTTTTTGCAGAGCTTTTGATTAGGTTTTCCCTGGCCATGTTGCTAAATTGAGGAGGTAAAATAAAAATATAAATAGGAAACAGAAGAGAAATGTACAGTGATCACCCATTTTCGGCCCAAAATCTTTTTCATGGAAATCCCAGTCATATGAGTCGAGTCCATGCATGCTACGATCACGGTATGAATTTGAAGGCAAAATATTTTTGTGCAGTTCTTAGATTAGGTCTTTCCCTGGCCATAATGCTAAATTGAGGAGCTAAAATATAAATATAAATAGGAAACAGAAGAGAAATGTACAGTGATCACCCATTTTCGGCCCACAATCTTTTTCATGGAAATCCCAGTCATATGAGTCGAGTCCATGCATGCTACGATCACGGTATGAATTTGAAGGCAAAATATTTTTGTGCAGATCTTCGATTAGGTCTTTCCCTGTCCATAATGCTAAATTGAGGAGGTAAAATATAAATATAAATAGGAAACAGAAGAGAAATGTACAGTGATCACCCATTTTCCGCCCAAAATCTTTTTCATGCAAATCCCAGTCATATGAGTCGAGTCCATGCATGCTACGATCACGGTATGAATTTGAAGGCAAAATATTTTTGTGCAGATCTTTGATTAGGTCTTTCCCTGTCCATAATGCTAAATTGAGGAGGTAAATTATAAATATAAATAGGAAACAGAAGAGAAATGTACAGTGATCACCCATTTTCCGCCCACAATCTTTTTCATGCAAATCCCAGTCATATGAGTCGAGTTCATGCATGCTACGATCACGGTATGAATTTGAAGTCAAAATATTTTTGTGCAGATTTAGATTAGGTCTTTCCTTGTCCATAATGCTAAATTGAGGAGGTAAAATAGAAATATAAATAGGAAACAGAAGAGAAATGTACAGTGATCACCCATTTTCGGCCCACAATCTTTTTCATGGAAATCCCAGTCATATGAGTCGAGTTCATGCATGCTACGATCACGGTATGAATTTGAAGTCAAAATATTTTTGTGCAGATTTAGATTAGGTCTTTCCTTGTCCATAATGCTAAATTGAGTAGGTAAAATATAAATATAAATTGGAAACAGAAGAGAAATGTACAGTGATCACCCATTTTCTGCCCACAATCTTTTTCAGGGAAATCCCAGTCATATGAGTCGAGTCCATGCATGCTACGATCACGGTATGAATTTGAAAGCAAAATATTTTTTTGCAGAGCTTAGATTAGGTTTTCCCTGGCCATGTTGCTAAATTGAGGAGGTAAAATAAAAATATAAATAGGAAACAGAAGAGAAATGTACAGTGATCACCCATTTTCGGCCCAAAATCTTTTTCATGGAAATCCCAGTCATATGAGTCGAGTCCATGCATGCTACGATCACGGTATGAATTTGAAGGCAAAATATTTTTGTGCAGTTCTTAGATTAGGTCTTTACCTGGCCATAATGCTAAATTGAGGAGCTAAAACATAAATATAAATAGGAAACAGAAGAGAAATGTACAGTGATCACCCATTTTCGGCCCACAATCTTTTTCATGGAAATCCCAGTCATATGAGTCGAGTCCATGCATGCTACGATCACGGTATGAATTTGAAGGCAAAATATTTTTGTGCAGATCTTCGATTAGGTCTTTCCCTGTCCATAATGCTAAATTGAGGAGGTAAAATATAAATATAAATAGGAAACAGAAGAGAAATGTACAGAGATCACCCATTTTCCGCCCACAATCTTTTTCATGGAAATCCCAGTCATATGAGTCGAGTCCATGCATGCTACGATCACGGTATGAATTTGAAGGCAAAATATTTTTGTGCAGATCTTCGATTAGGTCTTTTCCTGTCCATAATGCTAAATTGAGGAGGTAAAATATAAATATAAATAGGAAACAGAAGAGAAATGTACAGTGATCACCCATTTTCCGCCCACAATCTTTTTCATGGAAATCCCAGTCATATGAGTCGAGTTCATGCCTGCTACGGTCACGGTATGAATTTGAAGTCAAAATATTTTTGTGCAGATTTAGATTAGGTCTTTCCTTGTCCATAATGCTAAATTGAGGAGGTAAAATAGAAATATGAATTGGAAACAGAAGAGAAATGTACAGTGATCACCCATTTTCGGCCCACAATCTTTTTCATGGAAATCCCAGTCATATGAGTGGAGTCCATGCATGCTACGATCACGGTATGAATTTGAAGGCAAAATATTTTTGTGCAGAGCTTAGATTAGGTCTTTCCCTGGCCATAATGCTAAATTGAGGAGGTAAAATAGAAATATAAATAAGAAACAGCAGAGAAATGTACAGTGATCACCCATTTTCGGCCCACAATCTTTTTCATGGATATCCCAATCATATGAGTCGAGTCCATGCATGCTACGATCACGGTATGAATTTGAAGGCAAAAATATTTTTGTGCAGATCTTAGATTAGGTCTTTCCCTGTCCATAATGCTAAATTGAGGAGGTAAAATACAAATATAAATAGGAAACAGAAGAGAAATGTACAGTGATCACCCATTTTCTGCCCACAATCTTTTTCAGTGAAATCCCAGCCATATGAGTCGAGTCCATGCATGCTACGATCACGGTATGAATTTGAAAGCAAAATATTTTTTTGCAGAGCTTAGATTAGGTTTTCCCTGGCCATGTTGCTAAATTGAGGAGGTAAAATAAAAATATAAATAGGAAACAGAAGAGAAATGTACAGTGATCACCCATTTTCGGCCCAAAATCTTTTTCATGGAAATCCCAGTCATATGAGTCGAGTCCATGCATGCTACGATCACGGTATGAATTTGAAGGCAAAATATTTTTGTGCAGTTCTTAGATTAGGTCTTTCCCTGGCCATAATGCTAAATTGAGGAGCTAAAATATAAATATAAATAGGAAACAGAAGAGAAATGTACAGTGATCACCCATTTTCGGCCCACAATCTTTTTCATGGAAATCCCAGTCATATGAGTAGAGTTCATGCATGCTACGATCACGTTATGAATTTGAAGGCAAAATATTTTTGTGCAGATTTTAGATTAGGTCTTTCCCTGTCTATAATGCTAAATTGAGTAGGTAAAATACAAATATAAATAGGAAACAGAAGAGAAATGTACAGTGATCACCCATTTTCTGCCAACAATCTTTTTTCTGGGAAATCCCAGTCATATGAGTCGAGTCCATGCATGCTACGATCACGGTATGAATTTGAAAGCAAAATATTTTTTTGTAGAGCTTAGATTAGGTTTTCCCTCTCCATGTTGCTAAATTGAGGAGGTAAAATAAAAATATAAATAGGAAACAGAAGAGAAATGTACAGTGATCACCCATTTTCGGCCCACAATCTTTTTCATGGAAATCCCAGTCATATGAGTCGAGTCCATGCATGCTACGATCACGGTATGAATTTGAAGGCAAAATATTTTTGTGCAGTTCTTAGATTAGGTCTTTCCCTGGCCATAATGCTAAATTGAGGAGCTAAAATATAAATATAAATAGGAAACAGAAGAGAAATGTACAGTGATCACCCATTTTCGGCCCACAATCTTTTTCATGGAAATCCCAGTCATATGAGTAGAGTTCATGCATGCTACAATCACGTTATGAATTTGAAGGCAAAATATTTTTGTGCAGATTTTAGATTAGGTCTTTCCCTGTCTATAATGCTAAATTGAGGAGGTAAAATATAAATATAAATAGGAAACAGAAGAGAAATGTACAGTGATCACCCATTTTCTGCCCACAATCTTTTTCAGGGAAATCCCAGTCATATGAGTCGAGTCCATGCATGCTACGATCACGGTATGAATTTGAAAGCAAAATATTTTTTTGCAGAGCTTAGATTAGGTTTTCCCTGGCCATGTTGCTAAATTGAGGAGGTAAAATAAAAATATAAATAGGAAACAGAAGAGAAATGTACAGTGATCACCCATTTTCGGCCCAAAATCTTTTTCATGGAAATCCCAGTCATATGAGTCGAGTCCATGCATGCTACGATCACGGTATGAATTTGAAGGCAAAATATTTTTGTGCAGTTCTTAGATTAGGTCTTTACCTGGCCATAATGCTAAATTGAGGAGCTAAAACATAAATATAAATAGGAAACAGAAGAGAAATGTACAGTGATCACCCATTTTCGGCCCACAATCTTTTTCATGGAAATCCCAGTCATATGAGTCGAGTCCATGCATGCTACGATCACGGTATGAATTTGAAGGCAAAATATTTTTGTGCAGATTTTAGATTAGGTCTTTCCCTGTCTAGAATGCTAAATTGAGGAGGTAAAATATAAATATAAATAGGAAACAGAAGAGAAATGTACAGTGATCACCCATTTTCTGCCCACAATCTTTTTCAGGGAAATCCCAGTCATATGAGTCGAGTCCATGCATGCTACGATCACGGTATGAATTTGAAAGCAAAATATTTTTTTGCAGAGCTTAGATTAGGTTTTCCCTGGCCATGTTGCTAAATTGAGGAGGTAAAATAAAAATATAAATAGGAAACAGAAGAGAAATGTACAGTGATCACCCATTTTCGGCCCAAAATCTTTTTCATGGAAATCCCAGTCATATGAGTCGAGTCCATGCATGCTACGATCACGGTATGAATTTGAAGGCAAAATATTTTTGTGCAGTTCTTAGATTAGGTCTTTACCTGGCCATAATGCTAAATTGAGGAGCTAAAACATAAATATAAATAGGAAACAGAAGAGAAATGTACAGTGATCACCCATTTTCGGCCCACAATCTTTTTCATGGAAATCCCAGTCATATGAGTCGAGTCCATGCATGCTACGATCACGGTATGAATTTGAAGGCAAAATATTTTTGTGCAGATCTTCGATTAGGTCTTTCCCTGTCCATAATGCTAAATTGAGGAGGTAAAATATAAATATAAATAGGAAACAGAAGAGAAATGTACAGAGATCACCCATTTTCCGCCCACAATCTTTTTCATGGAAATCCCAGTCATATGAGTCGAGTCCATGCATGCTACGATCACGGTATGAATTTGAAGGCAAAATATTTTTGTGCAGATCTTCGATTAGGTCTTTTCCTGTCCATAATGCTAAATTGAGGAGGTAAAATATAAATATAAATAGGAAACAGAAGAGAAATGTACAGTGATCACCCATTTTCCGCCCACAATCTTTTTCATGGAAATCCCAGTCATATGAGTCGAGTTCATGCCTGCTACGGTCACGGTATGAATTTGAAGTCAAAATATTTTTGTGCAGATTTAGATTAGGTCTTTCCTTGTCCATAATGCTAAATTGAGGAGGTAAAATAGAAATATGAATTGGAAACAGAAGAGAAATGTACAGTGATCACCCATTTTCGGCCCACAATCTTTTTCATGGAAATCCCAGTCATATGAGTGGAGTCCATGCATGCTACGATCACGGTATGAATTTGAAGGCAAAATATTTTTGTGCAGAGCTTAGATTAGGTCTTTCCCTGGCCATAATGCTAAATTGAGGAGGTAAAATAGAAATATAAATAAGAAACAGCAGAGAAATGTACAGTGATCACCCATTTTCGGCCCACAATCTTTTTCATGGATATCCCAATCATATGAGTCGAGTCCATGCATGCTACGATCACGGTATGAATTTGAAGGCAAAAATATTTTTGTGCAGATCTTAGATTAGGTCTTTCCCTGTCCATAATGCTAAATTGAGGAGGTAAAATACAAATATAAATAGGAAACAGAAGAGAAATGTACAGTGATCACCCATTTTCTGCCCACAATCTTTTTCAGTGAAATCCCAGCCATATGAGTCGAGTCCATGCATGCTACGATCACGGTATGAATTTGAAAGCAAAATATTTTTTTGCAGAGCTTAGATTAGGTTTTCCCTGGCCATGTTGCTAAATTGAGGAGGTAAAATAAAAATATAAATAGGAAACAGAAGAGAAATGTACAGTGATCACCCATTTTCGGCCCAAAATCTTTTTCATGGAAATCCCAGTCATATGAGTCGAGTCCATGCATGCTACGATCACGGTATGAATTTGAAGGCAAAATATTTTTGTGCAGTTCTTAGATTAGGTCTTTCCCTGGCCATAATGCTAAATTGAGGAGCTAAAATATAAATATAAATAGGAAACAGAAGAGAAATGTACAGTGATCACCCATTTTCGGCCCACAATCTTTTTCATGGAAATCCCAGTCATATGAGTAGAGTTCATGCATGCTACGATCACGTTATGAATTTGAAGGCAAAATATTTTTGTGCAGATTTTAGATTAGGTCTTTCCCTGTCTATAATGCTAAATTGAGTAGGTAAAATACAAATATAAATAGGAAACAGAAGAGAAATGTACAGTGATCACCCATTTTCTGCCCACAATCTTTTTCAGGGAAATCCCAGTCATATGAGTCGAGTCCATGCATGCTACGATCACGGTATGAATTTGAAAGCAAAATATTTTTTTGCAGAGCTTAGATTAGGTTTTCCCTCTCCATGTTGCTAAATTGAGGAGGTAAAATAAAAATATAAATAGGAAACAGAAGAGAAATGTACAGTGATCACCCATTTTCGGCCCACAATCTTTTTCATGGAAATCCCAGTCATATGAGTCGAGTCCATGCATGCTACGATCACGGTATGAATTTGAAGGCAAAATATTTTTGTGCAGTTCTTAGATTAGGTCTTTCCCTGGCCATAATGCTAAATTGAGGAGCTAAAATATAAATATAAATAGGAAACAGAAGAGAAATGTACAGTGATCACCCATTTTCGGCCCACAATCTTTTTCATGGAAATCCCAGTCATATGAGTAGAGTTCATGCATGCTACAATCACGTTACGAATTTGAAGGCAAAATATTTTTGTGCAGATTTTAGATTAGGTCTTTCCCTGTCTAGAATGCTAAATTGAGGAGGTAAAATATAAATATAAATAGGAAACAGAAGAGAAATGTACAGTGATCACCCATTTTCGGCCCACAATCTTTTTCATGGAAATCCCAGTCATATGAGTCGAGTCCATGCATGCTACGATCACGGTATGAATTTGAAGGCAAAATATTTTTGTGCAGAGCTTAGATTAGGTCTTTCCCTGGCCATAATGCTAAATTGAAGAGGTAAAATAGAAATATAAATTAGAAACAGAAGAGAAATGTACAGTGATCACCCATTTTCGGCCCACAATCTTTTTCATGGAAATGCCATTCATATGAGTCGAGTCCATGCATGCTACGATCACGGTATGAATTTGAATGCAAAATATTTTTTTGCCGAGCTTAGATTAGGTCTTTCCCTGGCCATATTGCTAAATTGAGGAGGTAAAATAAAATTATAAATAAGAAACAGAAGAGAAATGTACAGTGATCACCCATTTTCGGCCCTTATTCTTTTTCATTGAAATCCCAGTCATATGAGTCGAGTCCATGCACTCTACGATCACGGTATAAATTTGAAGGCAAAATATTTTTGTGCAGATCTTAGATTAGGTCTTTCTCTGGCCATAAGGCTAAATTGAGGAGGTAAAATATAAATATAAATAGGAAACAGAAGAGAAATGTACAGTGATCACCCATTTTCGGCCAACAATCTTTTTCATGGAAATCCCAGTCATATCAGTCGAGTCAATGCATGCTACGATCACGGTATGAATTTGAAGGCAACATATTTTTTTGCAGATTTTAGATTAGGTCTTTCCCTGTCCATAATGCTAAATTGAGGAGGTAAAATAGAAATATAAATAGGAAACAGAAAAGAAATGTACAGTGATCACCAATTTCTGCCCCCTATCTTTTTCATGGAAATCCCAGTCATATGAGTCGAGTTCATGCATCCTACGATCACGGTATGAATTTGAAGGCAAAATATTTTTCTGCAGATCTTAGATTCGGTCTTTCCCTGTCCATAATGCTAAATTGAGGAGGTAAAATATAAATATAAATAGGAAACAGAAGAGAAATGTACAGTGATCACACATTTTCGGCCCTTATTCTTTTTCATTGAAATCCCAGTCATATGAGTCGAGTCCATGCATGCTACGATCACGGTATGAATTTGAAAGCAAAATATTTTTGTGCAGATCTTAGATTAGGTCTTTCCCTGTCCATAATGCTAAATTGAGGAGGTAAAATAGAAATATAAATAGGAAACAGAAGAGAAATGTACAGTGATCACCCATTTCTGCCGACTATCTTTTTCATGGAAATCCCAGTCATATGAGTCGAGTCCATGCATGCTACGATCACGGTATGAATTTGAAGGCAACACATTTTCTTGCAGATTTTAAATTAGGTCTTTCCCTGTCCATAATGCTAAATTGAGGAGGTAAAATATAAATATAAATAGGAAACAGAAGAGAAATGTACAGTGATCACCCATTTTCGGCCCACAATCTTTTTCATGGAAATCCCATTCGTATGAGTCGAGTCCATGCATGCTACGATCACGGTATGAATTTGAAGGCAAAATATTTTTGTGCAGATCTTAGATTAGGTCTTTCCCTGTCCATAATGCTAAATGAAGGAAGTAAAATATAAATATAAATAGGAAACAGAAGAGAAATGTACAGTGATCACCCATTTTTGGCCCACAATCTTTTTAAAGGAAATCCCAGTCGTATGAGTCGAGTCCATGCATGCTACGATCACGGTATGAATTTGAAGGCAAAATATTTTTGTGCAGATCTTAGGTTAGGTCTTTCCCTGTCCATAATGCTAAATTGAGGAGGTAAAATAGAAATATAAATAGGAAACAGAAGAGAAATGTACAGTGATCACCCATTTTCGGCCCACAATCTTTTTCATGGAAATCCCAGTCATATGAGTCGAGTCCATGCATGCTACGATCATGGTATGAATTTGAAGTCAAAATATTTTTGTGCAGATTTAGATTAGGTCTTTCCCTGTCCATAATGCTAAATTGAGGAGGTAAAATATAAATATAAATAGGAAACAGAAGAGAAATGTACAGTGATCACCCATTTTCGGCCCACAATCTTTTTCATGGAAATCCCAGTCATATGAGTCGAGTCCATGCATGCTACGATCACGGTATGAATTTGAAGGCAAAATATTTTTGTGCAGAACTTAGATTAGGTCTTTCCCTGTCCATAATGCTAAATGAAGGAAGTAAAATATAAATATAAATAGGAAACAGAAGAGAAATGTACAGTGATCACCCATTTTTGGCCCACAATCTTTTTCATGGAAATCTCAGTCGTATGAGTCGAGTCCATGCATGCTACGATCACGGTATGAATTTGAAGGCAAAATATTTTTGTGCAGATCTTAGGTTAGTTCTTTCCCTGTCCATAATGCTAAATTGAGGAGGTAAAATAGAAATATAAATAGGAAACAGAAGAGAAATGTACAGTGATCACCCATTTTCGGCCCACAATCTTTTTCATGGAAATCCCAGTCATATGAGTCGAGTTCATGCATGCTACGATCACGGTATGAATTTGAAGTCAAAATATTTTTGTGCAGATTTAGATTAGGTCTTTCCTTGTCCATAATGCTAAATTGAGTAGGTAAAATAGAAATATAAATTGGAAACAGAAGAGAAATGTACAGTGATCACCCATTTTCTGCCCACAATCTTTTTCAGGGAAATCCCAGTCATATGAGTCGAGTCCATGCATGCTACGATCACGGTATGAATTTGAAAGCAAAATATTTTTTTGCAGAGCTTAGATTAGGTTTTCACTGGCCATGTTGCTAAATTGAGGAGGTAAAATAAAAATATAAATAGGAAACAGAAGAGAAATGTACAGTGATCACCCATTTTCTGCCCACAATCTTTTTCAGGGAAATCCCAGTCATATGAGTCGAGTCCATGCATGCTACGATCACGTTATGAATTTGAAAGCAAAATATTTTTGTGTAGATTTTAGATTAGGTCTTTCCCTGTCCATAATGCTAATTGAGGAGGTGAAATATAAATAGGAAACAGAAGAGAAATGAACAGTGATCACCCATTTTCGGCCCACAATCTTTTTCATGGAAATCCCAGTCATATGAGTCGAGTCCATGCATGCTACGATCATGGTATGAATTTGAAGGCAAAATATTTTTGTGCAGAGCTTAGATTAGGTCTTTCCCTGTCCATAATGCTAAATTGAGGAGGTAAAATAGAAATATAAATAGGAAAAAGAAGTGAAATGTACAGTGATCACCCATTTTCGGCCCACAATCTTTTTCATGGAAATCCCAGTCATATGATTTGAGTCCATGCATGCTACGATCACGTTATGAATTTGAAGGCAAAATATTTTTGTGCAGAGCTTAGATTAGGTCTTTCCCTGGCCATAATGCTAAATTGAGGAGGTAAAATATAAATATAAATAGGAAACAGAAGAGAAATGTACAGTGATCACCCATTTTCTGCCAACAATCATTTTCAGGGAAATCCCAGTCATATGAGTCGAGTCCATGCATGCTACAATCACGTTATGAATTTGAAGGCAAAATATTTTTGTGCAGAGCTTTGATTAGGTTTTCACTGGTCATAATGCTAAATTGAGAAGGTAAAATAGAAATATAAATAGAAAACAGAAGAGAAATGCACAGTGATCACCCATTTGCGGCCCACAATCTTTTTCATGGAAATCCCAGTCATATGAGTAGAGTTCATGCATGCTACGATCACGGTATGAAGTTGAAGGCAAAATAATTTTGTGCAGATTTTAGATTAGGTCTTTCCCTGTCCATAATGCTAAATTGAGGAGGCAAAATATTAATATAAATAGGAAACAGAAGAGAAATGTACAGTGATCACCCATTTTTGGCCCACAATCTTTTTCATGGAAATCCCAGTCATATGTGTAGAGTTCATGCATGCTACGATCACGGTATGAATTTGAAGTCAAAATATTTTTGTGCAGATTTAGATTAGGTCTTTTCCTGTCCATAATGCTAAATGAAGGAAGTAAAATATAAATATCAAATATGAAACGGGAGAGAAATGTACAGTGATCACCTATTTTCGGCCCACAATCTTTTTCATGGAAATCTCAGTCATATGAGTCGAGTCCATGCATGCTACGATCACGGTATGAATTTGAAGGCAAAATATTTTTGTGCAGATCTTAGATTAGGTCTTTCCCTGTCCATAATGCGAAATTGAGGAGGTAAAATACAAATATAAATAGGAAACAGAAGAGAAATGTACAGTGATCACCCATTTTCTGCCCACAATCTTTTTCAGGGAAATCCCAGTCATATGAGTCGAGTCCATGCATGCTACGATCACGGTATGAATTTGAAAGCAAAATATTTTTTTGCAGAGCTTAGATTAGGTTTTCCCTGGCCATGTTGCTAAATTGAGGAGGTAAAAAAAAATATAAAGAGGAAACAGAAGAGAAATGTACAATGATCACCCATTTTCGGCCCACAATCTTTTTCATGGAAATCCCAGTCATATGAGTCGAGTCCATGCATGCTACGATCACGGTATGAATTTGAAGGCAAAATATTTTTGTGCAGTTCTTAGATTAGGTCTTTCCCTGGCCATAATGCTAAATTGAGGAGCTAAAATATAAATATAAATAGGAAACAGAAGAGAAATGTACAGTGATCACCCATTTTCGGCCCACAATCTTTTTCATGGAAATCCCAGTCATATGAGTAGAGTTCATGCATGCTACGATCACGTTATGAATTTGAAGGCAAAATATTTTTGTGCAGATTTTAGATTAGGTCTTTCCCTGTCTATAATGCTAAATTGAGGAGGTAAAATATAAATATAAATAGGAAACAGAAGAGAAATGTACAGTGATCACCCATTTTCGGCCCACAATCTTTTTCATGGAAATCCCAGTCATATGAGTCGAGTCCATGCATGCTACGATCACGGTATGAATTTGAAGGCAAAATATTTTTGTGCAGATCTTAGATTAGGTCTTTCCCTGTCCATAATGCTAAATTGAGGAGGTAAAATATAAATATAAATAGGAAACAGAAGAGAAATGTACAGTGATCACCCATTTTTGGCCCACAATCTTTTTCATAGAAATCCCAGTCATATGAGTCGAGTCCATAGATGCTACGATCACGTTATGAATTTGAAGGCAAAATATTTTTGTGCAGAGCTTAGATTAGGTCTTTCCCTGGCCATAATGCTAAATTGAGGAGGTAAAATAGAAATATAAATTAGAAACAGAAGAGAAATGTACAGTGATCACCCATTTTCGGCCGACAATCTTTTTCATGGAAATGCCAGTCATATGAGTCGACTCCATGCATGCTACTATCACGGTATGAATTTGAAGGCAAAATATTTTTGTGCAGATCTTAGATTAGGTCTTTCCCTGTCCATAATGCTAAATTGAGGAGGTAAAATACAAATATAAATAGGAAACAGAAGAGAAATGTACAGTGATCACCCATTTTCTGCCCACAATCTTTTTCAGGGAAATCCCAGTCATATGAGTCGAGTCCATGCATGCTACGATCACGTTATGAATTTGAAGGCAAAATATTTTTGTGCAGAGCTTAGATTAGGTCTTTCCCTGGCCATAATGCTAAATTGAGGAGGTAAAATAGAAATATAAATTAGAAACAGAAGAGAAATGTACAGTTATCACCCATTTTCCGCCCACAATCTTTTTCATGGAAATCCCAGTCATATGAGTAGAGTTCATGCATGCTACGATCACGGTATGAAGTTGAAGGCAAAATAATTTTGTGCAGATTTTAGAGTAGGTCTTTCCCTGACCATAATGCTAAATTGAGGAGGTAAAATAGAAATATAAATAGGAAACGGAAGAGAAATGTAGAGTGATCACCCATTTTCTGCCGACAATCTTTTTCATGGAAATCCCAGTCATATGAGTCGTGTCCATGCATGCTACGATCACGGTATGAATTTGAAGGTAAAATATTTTTGTGCAGATCTTAAATTAGCTCTTTCCCTGTCCATAATGCTAAATTGAGGGGGTAAAATACAAATATAAATAGGAAACAGAAAAGAAATGTACAGTGATCACCCATTTTCGGCCGACAATCTTTTTCATGGAAATCCCAGTCATATGAGTCGAGTCCATGCATGCTACGATCACGGTATGAATTTGAAGGCAAAATATTTTTCTGCAGATCTTAGATTAGGTCTTTCCCTGTCCATAATGCTAAATTGAGGAGGTAAAATATAAATATAAATAGGAAACAGAAGAGAAATGTACAGTGATCACCCATTTTCGGCCCACAATCTTTTTCATGGAAATCCCAGTCATATGAGTCGAGTTCATGCATGCTACGATCACGGTATGAATTTGAAGTCAAAATATTTTTGTGCAGATTTAGATTAGGTCTTTCCTTGTCCATAATGCTAAATTGAGGAGGTAAAATAGAAATATAAATAGGAAACGGAAGAGAAATGTACAGTGATCACCCATTTTCTGCCGACAATCTTTTTCATGGAAATCCCAGTCATATGAGTCGTGTCCATGCATGCTATGATCACGGTATGAATTTGAAGGTAAAATATTTTTGTGCAGATCTTAAATTAGCTCTTTCCCTGTCCATAATGCTAAATTGAGGAGGTAAAATACAAATATAAATAGGAAACAGAAAAGAAATGTACAGTGATCACCCATTTTCTGCCGACAATCTTTTTCATGGAAATCCCAGTCATATGAGTCGAGTCCATGCATGCTACGATCACGGTATGAATTTGAAGGCAAAATATTTTTCTGCAGATCTTAGATTAGGTCTTTCCCTGTCCATAATGCTAAATGAAGGAAGTAAAATATAAATAGGAAACAGAATAGAAATGTACAGTGATCACACATTTTTGGCCCACAATCTTTTTCATGGAAATCCCAGTCGTATGAGTCGAGTCCATGCATGCTACGATCACGGTATGAATTTGAAGGCAAAATATTTTTGTGCAGATCTTAGGTTAGGTCTTTCCCTGTCCATAATGCTAAATTGAGGAGGTAAAATAGAAATATAAATAGGAAAAAGAAGAGAAATGTACAGTGATCACCCATTTTCTGCCCACAGTCTTTTTCAGGGAAATCCCAGTCATATGAGTCGAGTCCATGCATGCTACGATCACAGTATGAATTTGAAAGCAAAATATTTTTCTGCAGATCTTAGATTAGGTCTTTCCCTGTCCATATTGCTAAATTGAGGAGGTAAAATAAAAATATAAATAGGAAACAGAAGAGAAATGTACCGTGATCTCCCATTTTCGGCCCACAATCTTTTTCATGGAAATCCCAGTCATATGAGTAGAGTTCATGCATGCTACGATCACGTTATGAATTTGAAAGCAAAATATTTTTGTGTAGATTTTAGATTAGGTCTTTCACTGTCCATAATGCTAAATTGAGGAGGTAAAATAGAAATATAAATAGGAAACAGAAGAGAAATGTACAGTGATCACCCATTTTCGGCGCACAATCTTTTTCATGGAAATCCCAGTCATATGAGTCGAGTCCATGGATGCTACGATCATGGTATGAATTTGAAGGCAAAATATTTTTGTGCAGAGCTTAGATTAGGTCTTTCCCTGGCCATAATGCTAAATTGAGGAGGTAAAATATAAATATAAATAGGAAACAGAAGAGAAATGTACAGTGATCACCCATTTTCGGCCCACAATCTTTTTCATGGAAATCCCAGTCATATGAGTCGAGTCCATGCATGCTACGATCACGGTATGAAGTTGAAGGCAAAATAATTTTGTGCAGATTTTAGATTAGGTCTTTCCCTGACCATAATGCTAAATTGAGGAGGTAAAATAGAAATATAAATAGGAAACGGAAGAGAAATGTACAGTGATCACCCATTTTCTGCCGACAATCTTTTTCATGGAAATCCCAGTCATATGAGTCGTGTCCATGCATGCTACGATCACGGTATGAATTTGAAGGTAAAATATTTTTGTGCAGATCTTAAATTAGCTCTTTCCCTGTCCATAATGCTAAATTGAGGAGGTAAAATACAAATATAAATAGGAAACAGAAAAGAAATGTACAGTGATCACCAATTTTCGGCCGACAATCTTTTTCATGGAAATCCCAGTCATATCAGTCGAGTCAATGCATGCTACGATCACGGTATGAATTGGAAGGCAACATATTTTTTTGCAGATTTTAGAATAGGTCTTTCCCTGTCCATAATGCTAAATTGAGGAGGTAAAATACAAATATAAATAGGAAACAGAAGAGAAATGTACAGTGATCACCCATTTTCTGCCCACAATCTTTTTCATGGAAATCCCAGTCATATCAGTCGAGTCAATGCATGCTACGATCACGGTATGAATTGGAAGGCAACATATTTTTTTGCAGATTTTAGATTAGGTCTTTCCCTGTCCATAATGCTAAATTGAGGAGGTAAAATAGAAATATAAATAGGGAACAGAAAAGAAATGTACAGTGATCACCAATTTCTGCCCACTATCTTTTTCATGGAAATCCCAGTCATATGAGTCGAGTTCATGCATGCTACGATCAGGGTATGAATTTGAAGTCAAAATATTTTTGTGCAGATTTAGATTAGGTCTTTCCCTGTCCATAATGCTAAATTGAGGAGGTAAAATATAAATATAAATAGGAAACAGAAGAGAAATGTACAGTGATCACCCATTTTCGGCCCACAATCTTTTTCATGGAAATCCCAGTCATATGAGTCGAGTCCATGCATGCTACGATCACGGTATGAAGTTGAAGGCAAAATAATTTTGTGCAGATTTTAGATTAGGTCTTTCCCTGACCATAATGCTAAATTGAGGAGGTAAAATAGAAATATAAATAGGAAACGGAAGAGAAATGTACAGTGATCACCCATTTTCTGCCGACAATCTTTTTCATGGAAATCCCAGTCATATGAGTCGTGTCCATGCATGCTACGATCACGGTATGAATTTGAAGGTAAAATATTTTTGTGCAGATCTTAAATTAGCTCTTTCCCTGTCCATAATGCTAAATTGAGGAGGTAAAATACAAATATAAATAGGAAACAGAAAAGAAATGTACAGTGATCACCAATTTTCGGCCGACAATCTTTTTCATGGAAATCCCAGTCATATCAGTCGAGTCAATGCATGCTACGATCACGGTATGAATTGGAAGGCAACATATTTTTTTGCAGATTTTAGAATAGGTCTTTCCCTGTCCATAATGCTAAATTGAGGAGGTAAAATACAAATATAAATAGGAAACAGAAGAGAAATGTACAGTGATCACCCATTTTCTGCCCACAATCTTTTTCATGGAAATCCCAGTCATATCAGTCGAGTCAATGCATGCTACGATCACGGTATGAATTGGAAGGCAACATATTTTTTTGCAGATTTTAGATTAGGTCTTTCCCTGTCCATAATGCCAAATTGAGGAGGTAAAATAGAAATATAAATAGGGAACAGAAAAGAAATGTACAGTGATCACCAATTTCTGCCCACTATCTTTTTCATGGAAATCCCAGTCATATGAGTCGAGTTCATGCATGCTACGATCAGGGTATGAATTTGAAGTCAAAATATTTTTGTGCAGATTTAGATTAGGTCTTTCCCTGTCCATAATGCTAAATTGAGGAGGTAAAATATAAATATAAATAGGAAACAGAAGAGAAATGTACAGTGATCACCCATTTTCGGCCCACAATCTTTTTCATGGAAATCCCAGTCATATGAGTCGAGTCCATGCATGCTACGATCACGGTATGAATTTGAAGGCAAAATATTTTTGTGCAGATCTTAGATTAGGTCTTTCCCTGTCCATAATGCTAAATGAAGGAAGTAAAATATAAATATAAATAGGAAACAGAAGAAAAATGTACAGTGATCACCCATTTTCGGCCCACAATCTTTTTCATGGAAATCCCAGTCGTATGAGTCGAGTCCATGCATGCTACGATCACGGTATGAATTTGAAGGCAAAATATTTTTGTGCAGATCTTAGGTTAGGTCTTTCCCTGTCCATAATGCTAAATTGAGGAGGTAAAATAGAAATATAAATAGGAAAAAGAAGAGAAATCTACAGTGATCACCCATTTTCTGCCCACAATCTTTTTCAGGGAAATCCCAGTCATATGAGTCGAGTCCATGCATGCTACGATCACAGTATGAATTTGAAAGCAAAATATTTTTGTGCAGAGCTTAGATTAGGTCTTTCCCTGGCCATATTTCTAAATTGAGGAGGTAAAATAAAAATATAAATAGGAAACAGAAGAGAAATGTACCGTGATCACCCATTTTCGGCCCACAATCTTTTTCATGGAAATCCCAGTCATATGTGTAGAGTTCATGCATGCTACGATCACGGTCTGAATTTGAAGGCAAAATATTTTTGTGCAGAGATTAGATTAGGTCTTTCCCTGTCCATAATGCTAAATTGAGGAGGTAAAAAAGAAATATAAATAGGAAACAGAAGAGAAATGTACAGTGATCACCCATTTTCGACCCACAATCTTTTTCATGGATATCCCAGTCATATGAGTCGAGTCCATGCATGCTACGATCATGGTATGAATTTGAAGGCAAAATATTTTTGTGCAGAACTTAGATTAGGTCTTTCCCTGGCCATAATGCTAAATTGAGGAGCTAAAATATAAATATAAATAGGAAACAGAAGAGAAATGTACAGTGATCACCCATTGTCGGCCCACAATCTTTTTCATGGAAATCCCAGTCATATGTGTAGAGTTCATGCATGCTACGATCACGGTATGAATTTGAAGTCAAAATATTTTTGTGCAGAGCTTAGATTAGGTCTTTCCCTGTCCATAATGCTAAATTGAGGAGGTAAAATATAAATATAAATAGGAAACAGAAGAGAAATGTACAGTGATCACCCATTTTCGGCCCAAAATCTTTTTCATGGAAATCCCAGTCATATGAGTCGAGTCCATGCATGCTACGATCACGGTATGAATTTGAAAGCAAAATATTTTTGTGCAGATCTTAGATTAGGTCTTTCCCTGTCCATAATGCTAAATTGAGGAGGTAAAATAGAAATATAAATAGGAAACAGAAGAGAAATGTACAGTGATCACCCATTTCTGCCCACTAACTTTTTCATGGAAATCCCAGTCATATGAGTCGAGTCCATGCATGCTACGATCACGGTATGAATTTGAAGGCAACATATTTTTTTGCAGATTTTAAATTAGGTCTTTCCCTGTCCATAATGCTAAATTGAGGAGGTAAAATATAAATATAAATAGGAAACAGAAGAGAAATGTACAGTGATCACCCATTTTCGGCCCACAATCTTTTTCATGGAAATCCCAGTCATATGAGTCGAGTCCATGCATGCTACGATCACGGTATGAATTTGAAGGCAAAATATTTTTGTGCAGAGCTTAGATTAGGTCTTTCCCTGGCCATAATGCTAAATTGAGGAGCTAAAATATAAATATAAATAGGAAACAGAAGAGAAATGTACAGTGATCACCCATTGTCGGCCCACAATCTTTTTCATGGAAATCCCAGTCATATGTGTAGAGTTCATGCATGCTACGATCACGGTATGAATTTGAAGTCAAAATATTTTTGTGCAGAGCTTAGATTAGGTCTTTCCCTGTCCATAATACTAAATTGAGGAGGTAAAATATAAATATAAATAGGAAACAGAAGAGAAATGTACAGTGATCACCCATTTTCGGCCCACAATCTTTTTCATGGAAATCCCAGTCATATGAGTCGAGTTCATGCATGCTACGATCACGGTCTGAATTTGAAGGCAAAATATTTTTGTGCAGAGCTTAGATTAGGTCTTTCCCTGTCCATAATGCTAAATTGAGGAGGTAAAAAAGAAATATAAATAGGAAACAGAAGAGAAATGTACAGTGATCACCCATTTTCGACCCACAATCTTTTTCATGGATATCCCAGTCATATGAGTCGAGTCCATGCATGCTACGATCACGGTATGAATTTGAAAGTAAAATATTTTTGTGCAGATCTTAGATTAGGTCTTTCCCTGGCCATATTGGTAAATTGAGGAGGTAAAATAAAAATATAAATAGGAAACAGAAGAGAAATGTACAGTGATTACCCATTTTCGGCCCACAATCTTTTTCATGGAAATCCCAGTTATATGAGTCGAGTCCATGCATGCTACGATCACGTTATGAATTTGAAGGCAAAATATTTTTGTGCAGAGCTTAGATTAGGTCTTTCCCTGGCCATACTGCTCAATTGAGGAGGTAAAATATAAATATAAATAGGAAACAGAAGAGAAATGTACAGTGATCACCCATTTTCTGCCCACAATCATTTTCAGGGAAATCCCAGTCATATGAGTCGAGTCCATGCATGCTACGATCACGTTATGAATTTGAAGGCAAAATATTTTTGTGCAGAGCTTTGATTAGGTTTTCACTGGCCATAATGCTAAATTGAGGAGGTAAAATAGAAATATAAATAGAAAACAGAAGAGAAATGTACAGTGATCACCCATTTGCGGCCCACAATCTTTTTCATGCTAATCCCAGTCATATGAGTAGAGTTCATGCATGCTACGATCACGGTATGAAGTTGAAGGCAAAATATTTTTGTGCAGAGCTTAGATTAGGTCTTTCCCTGTCCATAATGCTAAATTGAGGAGGTAAAAAAGAAATATAAATAGGAAACAGAAGAGAAATGTACAGTGATCACCCATTTTCGACCCACAATCTTTTTCATGGATATCCCAGTCATATGAGTCGAGTCCATGCATGCTACGATCACGGTATGAATTTGAAAGTAAAATATTTTTGTGCAGATCTTAGATTAGGTCTTTCCCTGGCCATATTGGTAAATTGAGGAGGTAAAATAAAAATATAAATAGGAAACAGAAGAGAAATGTACCGTGATCACCCATTTTCGGCCCACAATCTTTTTCATGGAAATCCCAGTCATATGAGTAGAGTTCATGCATGCTACGATCACGTTATGAATTTGAAAGCAAAATATTTTTGTGTAGATTTTAGATTAGGTCTTTCCCTGTCCATAATGCTAAATTGAGGAGGTAAAATAGAAATATAAATAGGAAACAGGAGAGAAATGTACAGTGATCACCCATTTTCGGCCCACAATCTTTTTCATGGAAATCCCAGTCATATGAGTCGAGTCCATGCAGGCTACGATCACGGTATGAATTTGAAGGCAAAATATTTTTGTGCAGAGCTTAGATTAGGTCTTTTCCTGTCCATAATGCTAAATGAAGGAAGTAAATTATAAATATAAATAGGAAACGGGAGAGAAATGTACATTGATCACCTTTTTTCGGCCCACAATCTTTTTCATGGAAATCTCAGTCATATGAGTCGAGTCCATGCATGCTACGAACACGGTATGAATTTGAAGGCAAAATATTTTTGTGCAGATTTTAGATTAGGTTTTTCCCTGTGCATAATGCTAAATATAGGAGGTAAAATAGAAATATAAATAGGAAACAGAAGAGAAATGTACAGTTATCACCCATTTCTGCCCACTATCTTTTTCATGGAAATCCCAGTCATATGTGTCGAGTCCATGCATGCTACGATCACGTTATGAATTTGAAGGCAAAATATTTTTGTGCAGAGCTTAGATTAGGTCTTTCCCTGGCCATACTGCTAAATTGAGGAGGTAAAATATAAATATAAATAGGAAACAGAAGAGAAATGTACAGTGATCACCCATTTTCTGCCCACAATCATTTTCAGGGAAATCCCAGTCATATGAGTCGAGTCCATGCATGCTACGATCATGTTATGAATTTGAAGGCAAAATATTTTTGTGCAGAGCTTTGATTAGGTTTTCACTGGCCATAATGCTAAATTGAGGAGGTAAAATAGAAATATAAATAGAAAACAGAAGAGAAATGTACAGTGATCACCCATTTGCGGCCCACAATCTTTTTCATGCTAATCCCAGTCATATGAGTAGAGTTCATGCATGCTACGATCACGGTATGAAGTTGAAGGCAAAATAATTTTGTGCAGATTTTAGATTAGGTCTTTCCCTGTCCATAATGCTAAATTGAGGAGGCAAAATATAAATATAAATAGGAAACAGAAGAGAAATGTACAGTGATCACCCATTTTTGGCCCACAATCTTTTTCATGGAAATCCCAGTCATATGTGTTAAGTTCATGCATGCTACGATCACGGTATGAATTTGAAGGCAAAATATTTTTGTGCAGAGCTTAGATTAGGTCTTTCCCTGGCCATAATGCTAAATTGAGGAGGTAAAATAGAAATATAAATAAGAAACAGGAGAGAAATGTACAGTGATCACCCATTTTCGGCCCACAATCTTTTTCATGGAAATCCCAGTCATATGAGTCGAGTCCATGCAGGCTACTATCACGGTATGAATTTGAAGGCAAAATATTTTTGTGCAGAGCTTAGATTAGGTCTTTTCCTGTCCATGATGCTAAATGAAGGAAGTAAAATAGAAATGTAAATAGGAAACGGGAGAGAAATGTACAGTTATCACCCGTTTTCGGCCCACAATCTTTTTCATGGAAATCCCAGTCTTATGAGTCTAGTCCATGCAGGCTACGATCACGGTATGAATTTGAAGGCAAAATATTTTTGTGCAGAGCTTAGATTAGGTCTTTCCCTGGCCATAATGCTAAATTGAGGAGGTAAAATAGAAATATAAATAAGAAACAGAAGAGAAATGTACAGTGATCACCCATTTTCGGCCCACAATCTTTTTCTTGGAAATCCCAGTCATATGAGTCGAGTCCATGCATGCTACGATCACGGTATAAATTTGAAGGCAAAATATTTTTGTGCAGATTTTAGATTAGGTCTTTCCCTGTGCATAATGCTAAATAGAGGAGGTAAAATAGAAATATAAATAGGAAACAGAAGAGAAATGTACAGTGATCACGCATTTTCGGCCCACAAACTTTTTCATGGAAATCCCAGTCATATGAGTCGAGTCCATGCATGCTACGATCACGGTATGAATTTGAAGGCAAAATATTTTTGTCCAGAGCTTAGATTAGGTCTTTCCCTGGCTATAATGCTAAATTGAGGAGGTAAAATATAAATATAAATAGAATACAGAAGAGAAATGTACAGTGATAACCCATATTCGGCCCACAATCTTTTTCATGGAAATCCCAGTCTTATGAGTCTAGTCCATGCAGGCTACGATCACGGTATGAATTTGAAGGCAAAATATTTTTGTGCAGAGCTTAGATTAGGTCTTTTCCTGTCCATAATGCTAAATGAAGGAAGTAAAATAGAAATGTAAATAGGAAACGGGAGAGAAATGTACAGTTATCACCCGTTTTCGGCCCACAATCTTTTTCATGGAAATCCCAGTCATATGTGTAGAGTTCATGCATGCTACTATCACGGTATGAATTTGAGGTCAAAATATTTTTGTGCAGATTTAGATTAGGTCTTTCCCTGTCCACAATGCTAAATTGAGGAGGTAAAATATAAATATAAATAGGAAAAAGAAGTGAAATGTACAGTGATCACCCATTTTCGGCCCACAATCTTTTTCATGGATATCCCAGTCATATGAGTCGAGTCCATGCATGCTACGATCACGGTATGAATTTGAAGTCAAAATATTTTTGTGCAGATTTAGATTAGGTCTTTCCCTGTCCATAATACTAAATTGAGGAGGTAAAATATAAATATAAATAGGAAACAGAAGAGAAATGTACAGTGATCACCCATTTTTGGCCCACAATCTTTTTCATGGAAATCCCAGTCATATGAGTCGAGTCCATGCATGCTACGATCACGGTATGAATTTGAAGGCAAAATATTTTTGTGCAGAGCTTAGATTAGGTCTTTCCCTGGCCATAATGCTAAATTGAGGAGGTAAAATAGAAATATAAATAAGAAACAGAAGAGAAATGTACAGTGATCACCCATTTTCGACCCACAATCTTTTTCATGGAAATCCCAGTCATATGAGTCGAGTCCATGCAGGCTACGATCACGGTATGAATTTGAAGGCAAAATATTTTTGTGCAGAGCTTAGATTAGGTCTTTTCCTGTCCATAATGCTAAATGAAGGAAGTAAAATATAAATATAAATAGGAAACGGGAGAGAAATGTACAGTGATCACATGTTTTCGGCCCACAATCTTTTTCATGATAATCTCAGTCATATGAGTCGAGTCCATGCATGCTACGATCACGGTAAGAATTTGAAGGCAAAATATTTTTGTGCAGATTTTAGATTAGGTCTTTCCCTGTGCATAATGCTAAATAGAGGAGGTAAAATAGAAATATAAATAGGAAACAGAAGAGAAATGTACAGTGATCACCCATTTCTGCCCACTATCTTTTTCATGGAAATCCCAGTCATATGAGTCGAGTCCATGCATGCTACGATCACGGTATGAATTTGAAGGCAAAATATTTTTGTGCAGATCTTAGATTAGGTCTTTCACTGGCCATAATGCTAAATTGAGGAGGCAAAATAGAAATATAAATAGGAAACAGAAGAGAAATGTACAGTGATCACCCATTTTCGGCCCACAATCTTTTTCTTGGAAATCCCAGTCATATGAGTCGAGTCCATGCATGCTACGATCACGGTATGAATTTGAAGGCAAAATATTTTTGTGCAGATTTTAGATTAGGTCTTTCCCTGTGCATAATGCTAAATAGAGGAGATAAAATAGAAATATATATAGGAAACAGAAGAGAAATGTACAGTGATCACCCATTTTCGGCCCACAAACTTTTTCATGGAAATCCCAGTCATATGAGTCGAGTCCATGCATGCTACGATCACGGTATGAATTTGAGGGCAAAGTATTTTTGTGTAGATTTTAGATTAGTTCTTTCCTTTTCCATAATGCTAAATTTAGGAGGTAAAATATAAATATAAATAGGAAACAGAAGAGAAATGTACAGTGATCACCCATTTTCGGCCCACAATCTTTTTCATGGATATCCCAGTCATATGAGTCGAGTCCATGCATGCTACGATCACGGTATGAATTTGAAAGCAAAATATTTTTGTGGAGATCTTAGATTAGGTCTTTCCTGTCCATAATGCTAAATTGAGGAGGTAAAATATAAATATAAATAGGAAACAGAAGAGAAATGTACAGTGATCACCCATTTTCGGCCCACAATCTTTTTCATGGAAATCCCAGTCATATGAGTCGAGTCCATGCATGCTACGATCACGTTATGAATTTGAAGGCAAAATATTTTTGTGCAGAGCTTAGATTAGGTCTTTCCCTGGCCATAATGCTAAATTGAGGAGGTAAAATAGAAATATAAATAAGAAACAGAAGAGAAATGTACAGTGATCACCCATTTTCGGCCCACAATCTTTTTCATGGAAATCCCAGTCATATGAGTCGAGTCCATGCAGGCTACGATCACGGTATGAATTTGAAGGCAAAATATTTTTGTGCAGAGCTTAGATTAGGTCTTTTCCTGTCCATAATGCTAAATGAAGGAAGTAAAATATAAATATAAATAGGAAACGGGAGAGAAATGTACAGTGATCACATGTTTTCGGCCCACAATCTTTTTCATGGAAATCTCAGTCATATGACTCGAGTCCATGCATGCTACGATCACGGTATGAATTTGAAGGCAAAATATTTTTGTGCAGATTTTAGATTAGGTCTTTCCCTGTGCATAATGCTAAATTGAGGAGGTAAAATAGAAATATAAATAGGAAACAGAAGAGAAATGTTCAGTGATCACCCATTTCTGCCCACTATCTTTTTCATGGAAATCTCAGTCATATGAGTCGAGTCCATGCATGCTACGATCACGGTATGAATTTGAAGGCAAAATATTTTTGTGCAGATCTTAGATTAGGTCTTTCACTGGCTATAATGCTAAATTGAGGAGGTAAAATAGAAATATAAATAGGAAACAGAAGAGAAATGTACAGTGATCACCCATTTTCGGCCCACAAACTTTTTCATGGAAATCCCAGTGATATGAGTCGAGACCATGCATGCTACGATCACGGTATGAATTTGAAGGCAAGATATTTTTGTGAAGATTTTAGATTAGGTCTTTACCTGTCCATAATGCTAAATTTAGGAGGTAAAATAGAAATATAAATAGGAAAAAGAAGAGAAATGTACAGTGATCACCCATTTTCGGCCCACAATCTTTTTCATGGAAATCCCAGTCATATGAGTCGAGTCCATGCATGCTACGATCACGGTATGAATTTGAAGGCAAAATATTTTTGTGCAGATTTTAGATTAGGTCTTTCCCTGTCCATAATGCTAAATTGAGGAGGTAAAATATAAATATAAATAGGAAACAGAAGCGAAATGTACAGTGATCACCCATTTTCGGCCCACAATCTTTTTCATGGAAATCCCAGTCATATGAGTCGAGTCCATGCATGCTACGATCACGGTATGAATTTGAAGGCAAAATATTTTTGTGCAGATTTTAGATTAGGTCTTTCCCTGTTCATAATGCTATTTTGAGAAGGTAAAATAGAAATATAAATAGGAAACAGAAGAGAAATATACAGTGATCACCCATTTTAGGTCCACAATCTTTTTCATGGAAATCCCTGTCATATGAGTCGAGTCCATGCATGCTACGATCATGGTATGAATTTGAAGGCAAAATATTTATGTGCAGATTTTAGATTAGGTCTTTCCCTGTCCATAATGTTAAATTGAGGAGGTAAAATATAAATATAAATAGGAAACAGAAGAGAAATGTACAGTGATCACCCATTTTCGGCCCACAAACTTTTTCATGGAATTCCCAGTCATATGAGTCGAGTCCATGCATGCTACGATCACGGTATGAATTTGAAGGCAAAATATTTTTGTGCAGATGTTAGATTAGGTCTTTCCCTGTCCATAATGCTATTTTGAGAAGTTAAAATATAAATATAAATAGGAAACAGAAGAGAAATGTACAGTGATCACCCATTTTAGGCCCACAATCTTTTTCATGGAAATCCCAGTGATATGAGTCGAGTCCATGCATGCTACGATCACGGTATGAATTTGAAGGCAAAATATTTTTGTGCAGATGTTAGATTAGGTATTTCCCTGTCCATAATGCTAAATTGAGGAGGTAAAATATAAATATAAATAGGAAACAGAAGAGAAATGTACAGTGATCACCCATTTTCGGCCCACAATCTTTTTCATGGAAATCCCAGTCATATGAGTCGAGTCCATGCATGCTACGATCACGGTACGAATTTGAAGGCAAAATATTTTTGTGCAGATTTTAGATTAGGTCTTTCCCTGTCCATAATGTTAAATTGAGGAGGTAAAATATAAATATAAATAGGAAACAGAAGTGAAATGTACAGTGATCACCCATTTTCGGCCCACAATCTTTTTCATGGATATCCCAGTCATATGAGTCGAGTCCATGCATGCTACGATCACGGTATGAATTTGAAGGCAAAATATTTTTGTGCAGATTTTAGATTAGGTCTTTCCTTGTCCATAATGCTAAATTGAGGAGGTAAAATAGAAATATAAATAGGAAACAGAAGAGAAATGTACAGTGATCACCCATTTTCGGCCCACAATCTTTTTCATGGAAATCCCAGTCATATGAGTCGAGTACATGCATGCTACGATCACGGTAATTAATTTGAAGGCAAAATATTTTTGTGCTTATTTTAGATTAGGTCTTTCCCTGTCCATAATGCTAAATTGAGGAGGTAAAATATAAATATAAATAGGAAACAGAAGAGAAATGTACAGTGATCACCCATTTTCATCCCACAATCTTTTTCATGGAAATCCCAGTGATATGAGTCGAGTCCATGCATGCTACGAACATGGTATGAATTTGAAGGCAAAATATTTTTGTGCAGATTTTTGATTAGGTCTTTCCCAGTCCATAATGCTAAATTGAGGAGGTAAAATATAAATATAAATAGGAAACAGAAGAGAAATGTACAGTGATCACCCATTTTAAGCCCGCAATCTTTTTCATGGAAATCCCAGTCATATGAGTCGAGTCCATGCATGCTACGATCACGGTATGAACTTGAAAGCAAAATAATTTTGTGCAGATATTAGATTAGGTCTTTCCCTGTCCATAATGCTAAATTGAGGAGGTAAAATATAAATATAAATAGGAAACAGAAGAGAAATGTACAATGATCACCCATTTTCATCCCACAATCTTTTTCATGGAAATCCCAGTGATATGAGTCGAGTCCATGCATGCTACGATCACAGTATGAATTTGAAGGCAAAATATTTTTGTGCAGATTTTAGATTAGGTCTTTCCCTGTCCATAATGCTAAATTGAGGAGGTAAAATAGAAATATAAATAGGAAACAGAAGAGAAATGTACAGTGATCACCCATTTTCGGCCCGCAATCTTTTTCATGGAAATCCCAGTCATATGAGTCGAGTCCATGCATGCTACGATCACGGTATGAATTTGAAAGCAAAATATTTTTGTGCAGATTTTAGATTAGGTCTTTCCCTGTCCATAATGCTAAATTGAGGAGGTAAAATATAAATATAAATAGGAAACAGAAGAGAAATGTACAGTGATCACCCATTTTCATCCCACAATCTTTTTCAGGGAAATCCCAGTCATATGAGTCGAGTCCATGCATGCTACGATCACGGTATGAATTTGAAGGCAAAATATTTTTGTGCAGATTTTAGATTAGGTCTTTCCCAGTCCATAATGCTAAATTGAGGAGGTAAAATATAAATATAAATAGGAAACAGAAGAGAAATGTACAGTGATCACCCATTTTCGGCCCACAATCTTTTTCATGGAAATCCCAGTCATATGAGTCGAGTCCATGCATGCTATGATCACGGTATGAATTTGAAAGCAAAATACTTTTGTGCAGATTTTAGATTAGGACTTTCCCTGTCCATAATGCTATTTTGAAAAGATAAATATAAATATAAATAGGAAACAGAAGAGAAATGTGCAGTGATCACCCATTTTAGGCCCACAATCTTTTTCATGGAAATCCCAGTCATATGAGTCGAGTCCATGTATGCTACGATCACGGTATGAATTTGAAGGCAAAATATTTTTGTGCAGATTTTAGATTAGGACTTTCCCTGTCCATAATGCTAAATTGAGGAGGTAAAATATAAATATAAATAGGAAACAGAAGAGAAATGTACAGTGATCACCCATTTTCGGCCCACAATCTTTTTCATGGAAATCCCAGTCATATGAGTCGAGTCCATGCATGCTACGATCACGGTATGAATTTGAAGGCAAAATATTTTTGTGCAAAATTTAGATTAGGTCTTTCCCTGTCCATAATGCTATTTTGAGAAGGTAAGATTGAAATATAAATAGGAACAGAAGAGAAATGTACAGTGATCACCCATTTTAGACCCACAATATTTTTCATGGAAATCCCAGTCATATGAATCGAGTCCATGCATGCTACGATCACGGTCTGAATTTGAAGGCAAAATATTTTTGTGCAGATTTTAGATTAGGTCTTTCCCTGTCCATAATGCTAAATTGAGGAGGTAAAATATAAATATAAATAGGAAACAGAAGAGAAATGTACAGTGATCACCCATTTTCGGCCCACAATCTTTTTCATGGAAATCCCAGTCATATGAGTCGAGTACATGCATGCTACGATCACGGTAATTAATTTGAAGGCAAAATATTTTTGTGCAGATTTTAGATTAGGTCTTTCCCTGTCCATAATGCTAAATTGAGGAGGTAAAATATAAATATAAATAGGAAACAGAAGAGAAATGTACAGTGATCAACCATTTTCATCCCACAATCTTTTTCATGGAAATCCCAGTGATATGAGTCGAGTCCATGCATGCTACGAACATGGTATGAATTTGAAAGCAAAATATTTTTGTGCAGATTTTAGATTAGGTCTTTCCCTCTCCATAATACTAAATTGAGGAGGTAAAATAGAAATATAAATAGGAACCAGAAGAGAAATGTACAGTGATCACCCATTTTCTGCCCATGAACGTTTTCATGGAAATCTCAGTCATATAAATCAAGTCTATGCATGCTACGATCACGGTATGAATTTGAAGGCAAAATATTTTTTGGCAGATCTTACGTTAGGTCTTTCCCTGTCCATAATGCTAAATTGTGGAGGTAAATTAGCAATATAAATAGGAAACAGAAGTGAAACGTACAGCGATCTCTAATTTTCTGCCCACAATCTTTTTCATGGAAATCCCAGTCATATGAGTCGAGTCCATACATGCTACGATAACGGTATGAATTTGAAGGCAAAATATGTTTTTGCAGATCTTAGATTAGGTCTTTCCCTGTCCATAATGCTAAATTGAGAAGGTAAAATAGAAATATAAATAGGAAACAGAAGAGAAATGTACAGTGATCACCCATTTTCTACCGAAAATCTTTTTCATGGAAATCCCAGTCATATGAGTCGAGTCCATGCATGCTACGATCACAGTATGAATTTGAAGGCAAAATATTTTTTTGCAGATCTTAGATTAGGTCTTTCCCTGTCCATAATGCTAAATTGAGGAGGTAAAATATAAATATAAATAGGAAACAGAAAAGACATGTACAGTGATCACCCATTTTCGGCCCACAATCTTTTTCTCGGAAATCCCAGTTATATGAGTCGAGTCCATGCATGCTACGATCACGGTATGAATTTGAAGGCAAAATATATTTGTGCAGAACTTAGATTAGGTCTTTCCCTGTCCATAATGCTAAATTGAGGAGGTAAAATATAAATATAAATAGGAAACAGAAGAGTAATGTACAGTGATCACCCATTTTCTGCCCACAATCTTTTTCATGGAAATCCCAGTCATATGAGTCGAGTCCATGCATGCTACGATCACCGTATGAATTTGAAGGAAAAATATTTTTGTGCAGATTTTAGATTAGGTCTTTCCTTGTCCATAATGCTAAATTGAGGAGGTAAAATAGAAATATAAATAGGAAAGAGAAGAGAAATGTACAGTGATCACCCATTTTCTGCCCACAATCTTTTTCATGGAAATCCCAGTTATATGAGTCGAGTCCATGCATACTACGAACACGGTATGAATTTGAAGGCAAAATATTTTTGTGCAGATTTTAGATTAGTTCTTTCCCTGCCCATAATGCTAAATTGAGGGGGGTAAAATAGAAATATGAATAGGAAACAGGAGAGAAATGTACAGTGATCACCCATTTTTGTCCCACAATCTTTTTCATGGAAATCCCAGTCATATGAGTCGAGTCCATGCATGCTACGATCCCGGTATGTATTTGAAGGCAAAATATTTTTGTCCAGATTTTTGATTAGGTCTTTCCCTGTCCATAATGCTAAATTGAGGGGGGTAAAATAGAAATATAAATAAGAACAAGAAGAGAAATGTACAGTGATCACCCATTTTCGGCCGACAATATTTTTCATGGAAATCCCAGTCATATGAGACGAGTCCATGCATGCTACGATCACGGTATGAATTTGAAGGCAAAATATTTTTTTGCAGATATTAGATTTGTTCTTTCCCTGTCCATAATGCTAAATTGAAGAAGTAATATATAAATATAAATAGGAAACAGAAGAGAAATGTACAGTGATCACCCATTTTCGGCCCACAATCTTTTTCATGGAAATCGCAGTCATATGAGTCGAGTCCATGCATGCTATGATCACGGTATGAATTTGAAGGCAAAATATTTTTGTGCAGAGCTTAGATTAGGTCTTTCCCTGTCCATAATGCTAAATTGAAGAGTAAAAATATAAATATAAAAAGGAAACAGAGGAAAAATGTACAGTGATCACCCATTTTCGTCCCACAATCTTTTTCATGGAAATCCCCGTCATATGTGTCGAGTCCATGCATGCTACGATCACGGTATGAATTTGAAGGCAAAATATTTTTGTGCAGATTTAGATTAGGACTTTCCCTGTCCATAATGCTAAATTGAGGAGGTAAAATACAAATATAAATAGGAACCCGAAGAGAAATGTACAGTGATCACCCATTTTCGGCCCACAATCTTTTTCATGGAAATCCCAGTCATATGAGACGAGTCCATGCATGCTACGATCACGGTATGAATTTGAAAGCAAAATATTTTTGTGCAGATTTTAGATTAGGTCTTTCCCTGTCCATAATGCTAAATTGAGGAGGTAAAATATAAATATAAATAGGAAACAGAAGAGAAATGTACAGTGATCACCCATTTTCAGCCGACAATCTTTTTCATGGAAATCCCAGTCATATGAGTCGAGTCCATGCATGCTACGATCATGGTATGAATTTGAAAGCAAAATATTTTTGTGCAGATTTTAGATTAGGTCTCTCCCTGTCCATAATGCTAAATTGAGGAGGTAAAATATAAATATAAGTAGGAAACAGAAGAGAAATGTACAGTGATCACCCATTTTCGGCCCAGAATCTTTTTCATGGAAATCCCAGTCATATGAGTCGAGTCCATGCATGCTACGATCACGGTATGAATTTGAAAGCAAAATATTTTTGTGCAGATTTTAGATGAGGACTTTCCCTTTTCATAATGCTAAATTTAGGAGGTAAAATATAAATATAAATAGGAAACAGAAGAGAAATGTACAGTGATCACCCATTTTCGGCCCAGAATCTTTTTCATGGAAATCCCAGTCAAGTGAGTCGAGTCCATGCATGCTACGATCACGGTATGAATCTGAAGGCAAAATATTTTTGTGCAGATATTAGATTAGGTCTTTCCCTCTCCATAATGCTAAATTGAGGAAGTAAAATAGAAATAGTAATGGGAAACAGAAGAGAAATGAACAGTGATCACCCATTTTGTGCCACAATCTTTTTCATGGAAATCCCAGTCATATGAGTCGAGTCCATGCATGCTACGATCACGGTATGAATTTGAAGGCAAAATATTTTTTTGCAGGTCTTAGATTAGGTCTTTCCCTGTCCATAATGCTAAATTAAGGAAGTAAAATATAAATATAAATAGGAAACAGAAGAGAAATGTACAGTGATCACCCATTTTCAGCCCACAATCTTTTTCATGGAAATCCCAGTCATATGAATCGAGTCTATGCATGCTACGATCACGGTATGAATTTGAAAGCAAAATATTTTTGTGTAGATTTTAGATTAGGTCTTTCCCTGTCCATAATGCTAAATTGAGGAGGTAAAATAGAAATATAAGTAGGAAACAGAAGAGAAATGTACAGTGATCACCCATTTTCGGCCCACAATCCTTTTCATGGAAATCCCAGTCATATGAGTCGAGTCCATGCATGCTACGATCACGGTATGAATTTGAAAGCAAAATATTTTTGTGCAGATTTTAGATTAGGTCTTTCCCTGTCCATAATGCTAAATTGAGGAGGTAAAATATAAATATAATTAGGAAACAGAAGAGAAATGTACAGTGATCACCCATTTTCGGCCCACAATATTTTTCATGGAAATCCCAGTCATATGAGTCGTGTCCACGCATGCTACGATCACGGTATGAATTTGAAGGCAAAATATTTTTGTGCAGATTTTAGATTAGAATTTTCCCTTTCCATAATGCTAAATTGAGAAGGTAAAATAGAAATATAAATAGGAAACAGAAGAGAAATGTACAGTGATCACCCATTTTCGGCCCACAATCTTTTCATGGAAAGCCCAGTCAAGTGAGCCGAGTCCATGCATGCTACGATCACGGTATGAATCTGAAGGCAAAATATTTTTGTGCAGATTTTAGATTAGGACTTTCCCTTTTCATAATGCTAAATTGAGGAGGTAAAATAGAAATATAAATAGGAAACAGAAGAGAAATGTACAGTGATCACCCATTTTCGGCCCACATTCTTTTTCATGGAAATCCCAGTCATATGAGTCGAGTCCATGCATGCTACGATCACGGTATGAATTTGAAGGCAAAATATTTTTGTGCAGATCTTCGATTAGGTCATTCCCTGTCCATAATGCTAAATTGAGGAGGTAAAATAGAAACATAAATAGGAAACAGATGAGAAATGTACAGTGATCACCTATTTTCCGCCCACAATAATTTTCATGGAAATCCCAGTCATATGAGTCGAGTCCATGCATGCTACGATCACGGTATGAATTTGAAGGCAAAATATTTTTGTGCAGATTTTAGATTAGGTCTTTCCCTCTCCATAAAGCTAAATTGAGGAGGTAAGTTAGAAATATAAATAGGAAACAGAAGAGAAATGTACAGTGATCACCCATTTTCGGCCCACAATCTTTTTCCTGGAAATCCCAGTCATATGAGTCGAGTCCATGCATGCTACGATCACGGTATGAATTTGCAGGCAAAATATTTTTGTGCAGATATTAGATTAGGTCTTTCCCTTTCCATAATGCTAAATTGAGGAGGTAAAATAGAAATATAAATAGGAAACAGATGAGAAATGTACAGTGATCACCTATTTTCCGCCCACAATAATTTTCATGGAAATCCCAGTCATATGAGTCGAGTCCATGCATGCTACGATCACGGTATGAATTTGAAGGCAAAATATTTTTGTGCAGATTTTAGATTAGGTCTTTCCCTGTCCATAAAGCTAAATTGAGGAGGTAAGTTAGAAATATAAATAGGAAACAGAAGAGAAATGTACAGTGATCACCCATTTTCGGCCCACAATCTTTTTCATGGAAATCCCAGTCATATGAGTCGAGTCCATGCATGCTACGATCACGGTATGAATTTGAAGGCAAAATATTTTTGTGCAGATTGTAGATTAGGTCTTTCCCTTTCCATAATGCTAAATTGAGGAGGTAAAATATAAATAGGAAACAGAAGAGAAATGTACAGTGATCACCCATTTTCTGCAAACAATCTTTTTCATGGAAATCCCAGTCATATGAGTCGAGTCCATGCATGCTACGATCACGGTATGAATTTGAAGGCAAAATATTTTTCTGCACATATTCGATTAGGTCATTCCCTGTCCATAATGCTAAATTGAGGAGGTAAAATAGAAATATAAATAGGAAACAGAAGAGAAATGTATAGTGATCACCCAGTTTCGGCCCACAATGTTTTTCATGGAAATCCCAGTCATATGAGTCGAGTCCATGCATGCTACGATCACGGTATGAATTTGAAGGCAGAATATTTTTGTTCAGATTTTAGATTAGGTCTTTCCCTGTCCATAATGCTAAACTGAGGAGGTAAAATATAAATATAAATAGGAAACAGAAGAGAAATGTACAGTGATCACCCATTTTCCGCCCACAATGTTTTTCATGGAAATCCCAGTCACATGAGTCGAGTCCATGCATGCTCCAATCATGGAATGAATTTGAAGGCAACATATTTTTGTGTAGATTTTAGATTATGTCTTTCCCTGGCCATAATGCTAAATTGAGGAGGTAAAATATAAATATAAATAGGAAACAGAAGAGAAATGTACAGTGATCACCCATTTTCGGCCCACAATCTTTTTCATGGAAATCCCAGTCATATGAGTCGACTTCATGCATGCTTCGATCACGGTATGAATTTGAAGGCAAAATATTTTTGTGCAGATCTTAGATTACGTCTTTCCCTGTCCATAATGCTAAATTGAGGAGGTAAAATATAAATATAAATAGAAAACAGAAGAAAAATGTACAGTGATCACCCATTTTCGGCCCACAATCTTTTTCATGGAAATCCCAGTCATATGAGTCGAGTACATGCATGCTACGATCACGGTATGAATTTGAAGGCAAAATATTTTTGTGCAGATTTTAGATTAGGTCTTTCCCTGTCCATAATGCTAAATTGAGGAGGTAAAATAGAAATATAAATAGGAAAAAGAAGAGAAATGTACAGTGATCACCCATTTTCGGCCCACAATCTTTTTCATGGAAATCCCAGTCATATGAGTCGAGTCCATGCATGCTACGATCACGGTATGAATTTGAAGGCAAAATATTTTTTTGCAGAGCTTAGATTAGGTCTTTCCCTGTCCATAATGCTAAATTGAGGAAGTAAAATATAAATATAAATAGGAAACAGAAGACAAATTCACAGTGATCACCCTTTTTATACCCACAATCTTTTTCATGGGGATCCTAGTCATATGAGTCGAGTCCATGCATGCTATGATCACGGTATGAATTTGAAGGCAAAATATTTTTTTGCAGAGCTTAGAATAGATCTTTCCCTGTCCATAATGCTAAATTGAGGAAGTAAAATATAAATATAAATAGGAAACAGAATAGAAATGTACAGTGATCACCCATTTTCTGCCCACAATCTTTTTCATGGAAATCCCAGTCATATGAGTCGAGTCCATGCATGTTACGATCACGGTATGAATTTAAAGGCAAAATACTTTTTTGCAGATCTTAGATTAGGTCTTTCCCTGTCGATAATGTTAAATTGAGGAAGTTAAATAGAAATATAAATAGGAACCAGAAGAGAAATGTACAGTGATCACCCATTTTCTGCCCACAAGCTTTTTCATGGAAATCCCAGTCATATGAGTCGAGTCCATGCATGCTATGATCACGGTATGAATTTGAAGGCAAAATATTTTTTTGCAGATCTTAGATTATATCTTTCCCTGTCCATAATGCTAAATGAAGGAAATAAAATAGAAATATAAATAGGAAACAGAAGAGAAATGTACAGTGATCACCCATTTTCTGCCCACAATCTTTTTCATGGAAATCCCAGTCATATGAGACGAGTCCATGCATGCTACGATCACGGTATGAATTTGAAGGCAAAATATTTTTTCGCAGATCTTAGATTGGGTCTTTCCCTGTCCATAATGCTAAATGAAGGAAGAAAAATAGATATATAAATAGGAAACAGAAGAGAAATGTTCAGTGATCACCAATTTTCTGCCCCCAATCTTTTTCATGGAAATCCCAGTCATATGAGTCGAATCCATGCATGCTACGATCACTGTATGAATTTGAAGGCAAAATATTTTTGTGAAGATCTTAGAGTAGGTCTTTCCCTGTCCAGAATGCTAAATTGAGGAGGTAAAATATAAATATAAATAGGAAACAGAAGAGAAATGTACAGTGATCACCCATTTTCTGCCCACAATCTTTTTCATGGAAATCCCAGTCATATGAGTCGAGTCCATGCATGCTACGATCACGGTATGAATTTGAAGGCAAAATATTTTTTGGCAGATCTTAGATTAGGTCTTTCCCTGTCCATAATTCTAATTTGAGGAGGTAAAATATAAATATAAAAAGGAAACAGAAGAGAAATGTACAGTGTTCACCCATTTTCTGCCCACAATCTTTTTCATGGAAATCCCAGTCAGATGAGTCGAGTCCATACATGCTACGATCACGGTATGAATTTGAAGGCAAAATACTTTTTTGCAGATCTTAGATTAGGTCTTTTCCTTTCTATAATGCTAAATTGAGGAGGTAAAATAGAAATATAAATAGGAAACAGGAGAGAAATGTACAGTGATCACCCATTTTCGGCCCACAATCTTTTTTATGGAAATCCCAGTCATATGAATCGAGTCCATTCATGCAACGATCACTCTATGAATTTGAAGGCAAAATATTTTGGTGCAGATCTTAGATTAGTTCTTTCCCTGTCCATAATGCTAAATTGAGGATGTAAAATAGAAATATAAATAGGAAACAGAAGAGAAATGTACAGTGATCACCCATTTTCTGCCCACAATCTTTTTCATGGAAATCCCAGTCATATGAGTCGAGTCCATACATGCTACGATCACGGTATGAATTTAAAGGCAAAATATTTTTTTGCAGAGCTTAGATTAGGTCTTTCCCCTTCCATAATGCTAAATGAAGGAAGTAAAATATAAATATAAATATGAAACAGAAGAGAAATGTACAGTGTTCACCCATTTTCTGCCCAAAATCTTTTTCATGAAAATCCAAATGATATGAGTCGAGTCCATACATGCTACGGTCACGGTATGAATTTGAAGGAAAAATATTTTTGTGCAGATCTTAGATTTGGTCTTTCCCTGTCCAAAATGCTAAATTGAGGAGGTAAAATATAAATATAAATAGGAAACAGAAGAGAAATGTACAGTGATCATCAATTTTCTGCCCACAATCTTTTTCATGGAAATCCCAGTCATATGAGTCGAGACCATACATGCTACGATCACGGTATGAATTTAAATGCAAAATATTTTTTTGCAGAGCTTAGATTAGGTCTTTCCCTGTCCATAATGCTAAATGAAGGAAGTAAATTATAAATATAAATAGGAAACAGAAGAGAAATGTTCAGTGATCACCCATTTTCTGCCCACAATTTTTTTCATGGAAATCCCTGTCATATCAGTCGAGTCCATACATGCTACGATCACGGTATGAATTTGAAGGCAAAATATTTTTTTGCAGAGCTTAGATTAGGTCTTTCCCTGTCCATAATGCTAAATGAAGGAAGTAAAATATAAATATAAATAGGAAACAGAAGAGAAATGTACAGTGTTCACCCATTTTCTGCCCAAAATCTTTTTCATGAAAATCCAAGTCATATGAGTCGAGTCCATGCATGTTACGATCACGGTATGAATTTGAAGGCAAAATATTTTTTTGCAGAGCTTAGATTAGGACTTTCCCTGTCCATAATGCTAAATTGAGGAGGTAAAATATAAATATAAATAGGAAACAGTAGAGAAATGTACAGTGATCACCCATTTTCTGCCAACAATCTTTTTCATGGAAATCCCAGTCATATGAGTCGAGTCCATACATGCTACGATCACGGTATGAATTTAAATGCAAAATATTTTTTTACAGAGCTTAGATTAGGACTTTCCCTGTCCATAATGCTAAATGAAGGAAGTAAAATAGAAATATAAATAGGAAAGAGGAGAGAAATGTACAGTGATCACCCATTTTCTGCCAACAATCTTTTTCATGGAAATCCCAGTCATATGAGTCGAGTCCATACATGCTACGATCACGGTATGAATTTAAATGCAAAATATTTTTTTACAGAGCTTAGATTAGGACTTTCCCTGTCCATAATGCTAAATGAAGGAAGTAAAATATAAATATAAATAGGAAACTGAAGAGAAATGTACAGTTTTCGCCCATTTTCTGCCCAAAATCTTTTTCATGAAAATCCAAATGATATGAGTCGAGTCCATACATGCTACGGTCACGGTATGAATTTGAAGGCAAAATATTTTTGTGCAGATCTTAGATTAGGTCTTTCCTTGTCCATAATGCTAAATTGAGGAGGTAAAATATAAATATAAATAGGAAACAGAAGAGAAATGTACAGTGATCATCCATTTTCTGCCCACAATCTTTTTCGTGGAAATCCCAGTCATATGAGTCGAGTCCATGCATGCTACGATCACGGTATGAATTTGAAGGCAAAATATTTTTTTGCCGATCTTAGATTAGGACTTTCCCTGTCCATAATGCTAAATTGAGGAGGTAAAATATAAATATAAATAGGAAACAGAAGAGAAATGCACAGTGATCACCCATTTTCTACCCACAATCTTTTTCATGGAAATCCCAGTCATATGAGTCGAGTCCATGCATGCTAGAATCACGGTATGAATTTGAAGGCAAAATATTTTTGTGCATTTCTTAGATTTGTTCTTTCCCTGTCTATAATGCTGAATTGAGAAGGTAAAATATAAATATAAATAGGAAACAGAAGAGAAATGTACAGTGATCACCCATTTTCTTCCCACAATCTTTTTCATGGCAATCCGAGTCATATGAGTCGAGTCCATACATGCTACGATCACGGTATAAATTTGAAGGCAAATATTTTTTTACAGATCTTAGATTATGTCTTTCCCTGTCCATAATGCTAAATTGAGGAGGTTAAATATAAATACAAATAGGAAACAGAAAAGAAATGTACGGTGATCACCCATTTTCGGCCCACAATCTTTTTCATGGAAATCCCAGTCATATGAGTCGAGCCTATGCATGCTACGATCACAGTATGAATTTGAAGGCAAAATATTTTTTTGCAGATCTTAGATTTGGTCTTTCCCTGTCCATAATGCTAAATTTAGGAGGTAAAATAGAAATAGAAATAGGAAACAGAAGAGAAATGTACAGTGATCACCCATTTTCTGCCCTCAATGTTTTTCATGGAAATCCCAGTCATATGAGTCGAGTCCATGCATGCTACGATCACGGTATGAATTTGAAGAAAAAATATTTATTTGCAGATCTTAGATTAGGTCTTTCCCTGTCCATAATGCTAAATTGAGGAGGTAAAATAGAAATATAAATAGGAAACAGAAGAGAAATGTACAGTGATCACCCATTTTCTTCCCACAATCTTTTTCATGGCAATCCCAGTCATATGAGTCGAGTCCATGCATGCTACGATCACGGTATGAATTTAAAGGCAAAATATTTTCTTGCAGAATTAGATTAGGTCTTTCACTGTCCATAATGCTACATTGAGGAAGTAAAATATAAATATAAATAGGAAACAGAAGAGAAATGTACAGTGATCACCCGTTATCTGCCCACAATCTTTTTCATGGAAATCCCAGTCATATGAGTCGAGTCCATGCATGCTACGATCACGGTATGTATTTGAAGGCAATATATTTTTTTGCAGATCTTAGATTTGGTCTTTCCCTGTCCATAAAGCTAAATTGAGGAGGTAAAATATAAATATAAATAGGAAACAGAAGAGAAATGTACAGTGATCACCCATTTTCTTCCCACTATCTTTTTCATGGCAATCCCAGTCATATGAGTCGAGTCCATACATGCTACGATCACAGTATGAATTTGAAGGCAAAATATTTTTTTGCAGAGCTTAGATTAAGTCTTTCTCTATCCATAATGCTAAATGTAAGAAGTAAAATAGAAATATAAATAGGAAACAGAAGAGAAATGTACAGTGATCACCCATTTTCTGCCCACAATCTTCTCCATGGAAATCCCAGTCATATGAGTCGAGTCCATGCATGCTACGATCACGGTATGAATTTGAAGGCAAAATATTTTCTTGCAGAACTTAGATTAGGTCTTTCACTGTCCATAATGCTAAATTGAGGAAGTAAAATATAAATATAAATAGGAAACAGAAGAGAAATGTACAGTGATCACCCATTTTCTTCCCACAATCTTTTTCATGGCAATCCGAGTCATATGAGTCGAGTCCATACATGCTACGATCACGGTATAAATTTGAAGGCAAAATATTTTTTTACAGATCTTAGATTATGTCTTTCCCTGTCCATAATGCTAAATTGAGGAGGTTAAATATAAATACAAATAGGAAACAGAAAAGAAATGTACGGTGATCACCCATTTTCGGCCCACAATCTTTTTCATGGAAATCCCAGTCATATGAGTCGAGCCTATGCATGCTACGATCACAGTATGAATTTGAAGGCAAAATATTTTTTTGCAGATCTTAGATTTGGTCTTTCCCTGTCCATAATGCTAAATTTAGGAGGTAAAATAGAAATAGAAATAGGAAACAGAAGAGAAATGTACAGTGATCACCCATTTTCTGCCCTCAATGTTTTTCATGGAAATCCCAGTCATATGAGTCGAGTCCATGCATGCTACGATCACGGTATGAATTTGAAGAAAAAATATTTATTTGCAGATCTTAGATTAGGTCTTTCCCTGTCCATAATGCTAAATTGAGGAGGTAAAATATAAATATAAATAGGAAACAGAAGAGAAATGTACACTGATCACCCATTTTCTTCCCACAATCTTTTTCATGGCAATCCCAGTCATATGATTCGAGTCCATGCATGCTACGATCACGGTATGAATTTGAAGGCAAAATATTTTCTTGCAGAATTAGATTAGGTCTTTCACTGTCCATAATGCTACATTGAGGAAGTAAAATATAAATATAAATAGGAAACAGAAGAGAAATGTACAGTGATCACCCATTATCTGCCCACAATCTTTTTCATGGAAATCCCAGTCATATGAGTCGAGTCCATGCATGCTACGATCACGGTAGTAATTTGAATGCAAAATTCTTTTTTGCAGATGTTAAATTTGGTCTCTCCCTGTCCATAATGCTAAATTGAGGAGGTAAAATATAAATATAAACAGAAAACAGAAGAGAAATGTACAGTGATCACCCATTTTCTTCCCATAATCTTTTTCATGGAAATCCCAGTTATATGAGTCGAGTCCATACATGCTACGGTCACGGTATGAATTTGAAGGCAAAATATTTTTTTGCAGAACTTAGATCAGGTTTTTCCCTGTCTATAATGCTAAATTGAGAAGGTAAATTATAAATATAAATAGGAAACAGAAGAGAAATGTACAGTGATCACCCATTTTCTGCCCACAATCTTTTTCATGGAAATCCCAGTCATATGAGTCGAGTCCATCAATGCTACGATCACGGTATGAATTTGAAGGCAAAATATTTTTTTGTAGATCTTAGATTAGGTCTTTCCCTGTCCATAATGCTAAATGAAGGAAGTAAAATAAAAATATAAATAGGAAACAGAAGAGAAATGTACACTGATCACCCATTTTCTGCCCACATTCTTTTTCATGGAAATCCCAGTCATATGACTCGTGTCCATACATGCTACGATCACGGTATGAATTTGAATGCAAAATATTTTTTTGCAGAGCTTAGATTAGGTCTTTCCCTGTCCATAATGCTAAATTGAGGAAGTAAAATATACATATAAATAGGAAACAGAAGAGAAATGTACAGTGATCACCCATTTTCTGCCCACAATCTTTTTCATGGAAATCACAGTCATATGAGTCGAGTCCATGCATGCTACGATCACGGTATGAATTTGAAGGCAAAATATTTTTTTGCAGATCTTAGATTAGGTATTTCCCTGTCCATAATGCTAAATTAAGGAGGTAAAATAGAAATATAAATAGGAAACAGAAGAGAAATGTACAGTGTTCACCCATTTTCTGTCCACAATCTTTTTCATGGAAGTCCCAGTCATATGAGTCGAGTCCATGCTTGCTACGATCACGGTATGAATTTGAAGGCAAAATATTTTTTTGCAGAGTTTAGATTAGGTATTTCCCTGTCCATAATGCTAAATTGAGGAGGTAAAATATAAATATAAATAGGAAACAGAAGAGAAATGTACAGTGATCACCCATTTTCTGCCCACAATCTTTTTCATGGAAATCCCAGTCATATGAGTCGAGTCCATGCATGCTACGATCACGGTATGAATTTGAAGGCAAAATATTTTTTTGCAGATCTTATATTAGGTCTTTCCCTGTCCATAATGCTAAATGAAGGAGGTAAAATAGAAATATGAATAGGAAACAGAAAAGAAATGTACAGTGATCACCCATTTTCTGCCCTCAATCTTTTTCATGGAAATCCCAGTCATATGAGTCAAGTCCATGCATGCTACGATCACGTTATGAATTTGAAGGCAAAATATTTTTTTGCAGATCTTAGATTAGGTCTTTCCCTGTCCATAATGCTAAATGAAGGAAGTAAAATAGAAATAGAAATAGAAAACAGAAGAGAAATGTACAGTGATCACCCATTTTCTGCCCACAATCTTTTTCATGGAAATCCCAGTCATATGAGTCAAGTCCAAGCATGCTACGATCACGATATGAATTTGAAGGCAATTTTTTTTTTTGCAGATCTTAGATTAGGTCTGTCCCTGTACATAATGCTAAATGAAGGATGTAAAAAGGAATATAAATAGGAAACAGAAGAGAAATGTACAGTGATCACTCTTTTTCTGCCCACCATCTTTTTCATGGAAATCCCAGTCATATGAGTCGAGTCCATGCAGGCTACGATCACGGTATGAATTTGAAGGCAAAATATTTTTTTGCAGAGCGTAGTTTAGGTCTCTCCCTGTCCATAATGCTAAATTGTGGAAGTAAAATATAAATATAAATAGGAAACAGAAGAGAAATGTACAGTGATCACCCATTTTCTGCCCATAATCTTTGTCATGGAAATCCCAGTCATATGAGTCGAGTCCATGCATGCTACGATAACGGTATGAATTTGAAGGCAAAATATTTATTTGCAGATCTTAGATTAGGTCTTTCACTGTCCATAATGCTAAATTGAGTAGGTAAAAAATAAAAATAAATAGGAAACAGAAGAGAAATGTACAGAGAACCCCCATTTTCTTCCCACAATCTTTTTCATGGCAATCCGAGTCATATGAGTCGAGTCCATACATGCTACGATCACGGTATAAATTTGAAGGCAAAATATTCTTTTACAGATCTTAGATTATATCTTTCCCTGTCCATAATGCTAAATTGAGGAGGTAAAATATAAATATAAATAGGAAACAGAAGAGAAATGTACAGTGATCACCCATTTTCGGCCCACAATCTTTTTCATTGAAATCCCAGTCATATGAGTCGAGTCCATACATGCTATGATCACGGTATGAATTTGAAGGCAAAATATTTTTTTGCAGATCTTAGATTTGGTCTTTCCCTGTCCCTAAAGCTAAATTGAGGAGGTTAAATATAAATACAAATAGGAAACAGAAAAGAAATGTACGGTGATCAGCCATTTTCGGCCCACAATCTTTTTCATGGAAATCCCAGTCATATGAGTCGAGCCTATGCATGCTACGATCACGGTATGAACTCGAAGGCAAAATATTTTTTTGCAGATCTTAGATTAGGTCTTTCCCTATCCATAATGCTAATTTGAGAAGGTAAAATATAAATATAAATAGGAAACAGAAGAGAAATGTACAGTGACCACCCATTTTCTGCCCACAATCTTTTTCATGGAAATCCCAGTCATATGGATCGAGTCCATGCATGCTACGATCACGGTATGAATTTGAAGGCAAAATATTTTTTCGGACAGCATAGATTACGTCTTTCATTGTCCATAATGCTAAATTGAGGAAGTAAAATAGAAATATAAAGAGGAGACAGAGGAGAAAAGTACAGTGATCACCCATTTTTGTCCCACAATCTTTTTCATGGAAATCCCAGTCATATGAGTCGAGTCCATGCATGCTACGATCACGGTATGAATTTGAAGGCAAAATGTTTTTTTGCAGATATTACATTTGGTCTTTCCCTGTCCATAATGGTAAATTGAGGAGGTAAAATATAAATATAAATAGGAAACAGAAGAGAAATGTACCGTGATTACCCATTTTCGGCCCACAATCTTTTTCATGGAAATCCCAGTCATATGAGTCGAGTCCATGCATGCTACGATCACGGTATGAATTTAAAAACAAAATATTTTTTTGCATAGCATAGATTAGGTCTTTCCCTGTCCATAATGCTAAATTAAGGATGTAAAATATAAATATAAATAGGAAACAGAAGAGAAATGTACAGTGATCACCCATTTTCTGCCCAGAATCTTGTTCATGGAAATCCCAGTCATATGAGTCGAGTCCATGCATGCTACATTCACGGTATGAATTTGAAGGGAAAATATTTTTGTGCAGATCTTAGATTAGGTCTTTCCCTGTCCATAATGCTGAATTGAGGAGGTAAAATATAAATATAAATAGGAAACAGAAGAGAAATGTACAGTCATCACCCATCTTCTGCCCACAATATAATTCATGGAAATCCCAGTCATACGAGTCGAGTCCATGCATGCTACGATCACGGTATGAATTTGAAGGCAAAATATTTTTTTGCAGAGCTTAGATTAGGTCTTTCCCTGTCCATAATGCTAAATTGAGGAAGTAAAATAGAAATATAAATTGGAAACAGAAGAGAAATGTACAGTGATTACCCATTTTCTGCCCACAATCTTTTTCATAGAAATCCCAGTCATATGAGTCGAGTCCATGCATGCTACGGTCACGGTATGAATTTGAAGGCAAAATATTTTTTTGCAGACCTTACATTAGGTCTTTCCCTGTCAATAATGCTAAATTCAGGAAGTAAAATAGAAATATAAATTGGAAACAGAAGAGAAATATACAGTGATCACCCATTTTGTGCCCACAATCTTTTTCATGGAAATCCCAGTCATATGAGTCGAGTCCATGCATGCTATGATCACGGTATGAATTTGAAAGCAAAATATTTTTTTGGACAGCATAGATTACGTCTTTCATTGTCCATAATGCTAAATTGAGGAAGCAAAATAGAAATGTAAAGAGGAGGCGACAGAAGAGAAAAGTACAGTGATCACCCATTTTCTGCCCACAATCTTTTTCATGGAAATCCCAGTCATATTATTCAAGTCTATGCATGCTACGATAACGGTATGAATTTGAAGACAAAATATTTTTTTGCAGAGCTTAGATTAGGTCTTTCCCTGTCCATAATGCCAAATTGAGAAGGTAAAACAGAAATATAAATAGAAAAAAGAAGAGAAATGTACCGTGATCACCCATTTTCGGCCCACAATCTTTTTCATGGAAATCCCAGTCATATGAGTCGAGTCCATGCATGCTACGATCACGGTATGAATTTGAAGGCAAAATATTTTTTTGCAGAGCATAGATTAGGTCTTTCCCTGTCCATAATGCTAAATTGAAGAAGTAACATAGAAATATAAATTGGAAACAGAAGAGAAATATACAGTGATTACCCATTTTCTGCCCAGAATCTTTTTCATGGAAATCCCAGTTATATGTGTCGAGTCCATGCATGCTACGATCAGGGTATGAATTTGAAGGCAAAATATTTTTGTGCAGATCTTAGATTAGGTCTTTCCCTCTCCATAATGCTAATTTGAGGAGGTAAAATAGAAATATTAATAGGAATCAGAAGAGAAATGTACAGTGATCACCCATTTTCTGCCCATAATCTTTTTCATGGAAATCCCAGTAATGAGTCGAGTCCAAGCATGCTACGATCACGGAATGAATTTGAAGGCAAAATATTTTTGTGCAGATCTTAGATTGGGTCTTTCCCTGTCCATAATGCTAAATTGAGGAGGTAAAATAGAAATATAAATAGGAAACAGAAGAGAAATGTACAGTGATCACCCATTTTCAGCTCACAATCTTTTTCATGGAAATCCCAGTCATATGACTCGAGTCCATGCATGCTACGATCACGGTATGAATTTGAAGGCAAAATATTTTTGTGCAGATTTTAGATTAGGTCTTTCCCTGTCGATAATGCTAAATTGAGGAAGTTAAATAGAAATATAAATAGGAAACAGAAGAGAAATGTACAGTGAACACCCATTTTCGGCCCACAATCTTTTTCATGGAAATCACAGTCATATGAGTCATGTCCATGCATGCTACGATCACGGTATGAATTTGAAGGCAAAATATTTTTTTGTAGATCTTAGATTAGGTCTTTCCCTGTCCATAATGCTAAATTGAGGTGGTAAAATATAAATATAAATAGGAAACAGTAGAGAAATGTACAGTGATCACCCATTTTCGGCCCACAATCTTTTTCATAGAACTCCCAGTCATATGAGTCGAGTCCATGAATGCTATGATCACGGTATGAATTTGAAGGCAAAATATTTTTGTGCAGATCTTAGATTGGGTCTTTCCCTGTCCATAATGGTAAATTGAGGAGATAAAATATAAATATAAATAGGAAACAGAAGAGAAATGTACAGTGATCACCCATTTTCGGCCCACAATCTTTTTCATGGAAATCCCAGTCATATGAGTCGAGTCCATGCATGCTACGATCACGGTATGAATTTGAAGGCAAAATATTTTTGTGCAGATTTTAGATTAGGTCTTTCCCTGTCCATAATGCTAAATTGAGGAGGTAAAATAGAAATATAAATAGGAAACAGAAGAGAAATGTACAGTGATCACCCATTTTCCGCCCACAATCTTTTTCATGGAAATCCCAGTCATATGAGGCGAGTCCATGCATGCTACGATCACGGTATGAATTTGAAGGCAAAATATATTTGTGCAGATTTCAGATTAGGTCTTTCCCTGTCCATAATGCTAAATTGAGGAGGTAAAATATAAATATAAACAGGAAACAGAAGAGAAATGTACAGTGATCACCCATTTTCGGCCCACAATCTTTTTCATGGAAATCCCAGTCATATGAGTCGAGTCCATGCATGCTACGATCACGGTATGAATTTGAAGGCAAAATATTTTTGTGCAGATCTTAGATTGGATCTTTCCCTGTCCATAATGGTAAATTGCGGAGATAAAATATAAATATAAATAGGAAACAGAAGAGAAATGTACAGTGATCACCCATTTTCGGCCCACAATCTTTTTCATGGAAATCCCAGTCATATGAGTCGAGTCCATGCATGCTACGATAACGGTATGAATGTAAAGGCAAAATATTTTTGTCCAGATCTTAGATTAGGTCTTTCCCTGTCCATAATGCTAAATTGAGGAGGTAAAATATCAATATAAATAGGAAACAAAAGAGAAATGTACAGTGATCTCCCATTTTTGGCCCTTAATCTTTTTCATGGAAATCCCAGTCATATGAGTCGAGTCCATGCATGCTACGATCACGGTATGAATTTGAAGGCAAAATATTTTTGTGCAGATTTTAGATTAGGTCTTTCCCTGTCCATAATGCTAAATTGAGGAGGTAAAATATGAATATGAATAAGAAACAGAAGAGAAATGTACAGTGATCACCCATTTTCAGCCCACAATCTTTTTCATGCAAATCCCAGTCATATGAGTCGAGTCCATGCATGCTACGATCACGGTATGAATTTGAAGGCAAAATATTTTTTTGCAGATTTTAGATTAGGTATTTCCCTGGCCATAATGCTAAATTGAGGAGGTAAAATATAAATATAAATAGGAAACAGAAGAGAAATGTACAGTGATCACCCATTTTCGGCCCACAATCTTTTTCATGGAAATCCCAGTCATATGAGTCGAGTCCATGCATGCTGCGATCACGGTATGAATTTGAAGGAAAAATATTTTTGTGCAGATTTCAGATTAGATCTATCCCTGTCCATAATACTAAATTGAGGAGGTAAAATAGAAATATAAATAGGAAACAGAAGAGAAATGTACAGTGATCACCCATTTTCGGCCCACAATCTTTTTCATGGAAATCCCAGTCATATGAGTCGAGTCCATGCATGCTGCGATCACGGTATGAATTTGAAGGAAAAATATTTTTGTGCAGATTTCAGATTAGATCTATCCCTGTCCATAATGCTAAATTGAGGAGGTAAAATAGAAATATAAATAGGAAACAGAATGTAAATGTACAGTGATCTCCCATTTTCGGCCCACTATCTTTTTCTCGGATATCCCAGTCATATGAGTCCAGTCCATGCATGCTACGATACGGTATGAATTTGAAGGCAAAATATTTTTGAGCAGATTTTAGATTAGGTCTTTCTCGGGCCATGATGCAAAATTGAGGAGGTAAAATATAAATATTAATAGGAAACAGAAGAGAAATGTGCAGTGATCACCCATTTTCGGCCCACAGTCTTTTTCATGGAAATCCCAGTCATATGAGTCGAGTCCATGCATGCTACGATCACGGTATCAATTTGAAGGCAAAATATTTTTGTCCAGATCTTAGATTAGGTCTTTCCCTGTCCGTAATGCTAAATTGAGGAGGTAAAATATAAATATAAATAGGAAACAGAAGAGAAATGTACAGTGATCACCCATTTTCCGCCCACAATATTTTTCATGGAAATCCCAGTCATATGAGTCGAGTCCATGCATGCTACGATCACGGTATGAATTTGAAGGCAAAATATTTTTGTCCAGATCTTAGATTAGATCTTTCCCTGTCCATAATGCTAAATTGAGGAGGTAAAATATAAATATAAATAGGAAACAGAAGGGAAATGTACAGTGATCTCCCATTTTCGGCCCACAATCTTTTTCATGGATATCCCAGGCATATGAGTCGAGTCCATGCATGCTACGATCACGGTATGAATTTGAAGGCAAAATATTTTTGAGCAGATTTTAGATTAGATCTTTCTCGGTCCATAATGCTAAATTGAGGAGGTAAAATATAAATATAAATAGGAAACAGAAGAGAAATGTACAGTGATCACCCATTTTCGGCCCAGAGTCTTTTTCATGGAAATCCCAGTCATATGAGTCGAGCCCATGCATGCTACGATCACGGTATGAATTTGAAGGGAAAATATTTTTGTCCAGATCTTATATTTGGTCTTTCCCTGTCCATAATGCTAAATTGAGGAGGTAAAATATAAATATAAATAGGAAACAGAAGAGAAATGTACAGTGATCACCCATTTTCCGCCCACAATCTTTTTCATGGAAATCCCAGTCATATGAGTCGAGTCCATGCATGCTACGATCACGGTATGAATTTGAATGCAAAATATTTTTGTGCAGATTTAAATTAGGTCTTTCCCTGTCCATAATGCTAAATTGAGGAGGTAAAATATAAATATAAATAGGAAACAGAAGAGAAATGTACAGAGATCACCCATTTTCGGCTCACAATCTTTTTCATGTAAATCCCAGTCATATGAGTCGAGTCTTTCATGCTACGATCACGGTATGAATTTGAAGGCAAAATATTTTTGTGCAGATTTTAGATTAGGTCTTTCCCTGTCCATAATGCTAAATTGAGGAGCTAAAATATAAATATAAATAAGAAACAGAAGAGAAATGTACAGTGATCACCCATTTTCAGCCCACAATCTTTTTCATGCAAATCCCAGTCATATGAGTCGATTCCATGCATGCTACGATCACGGTATGAATTTGAAGGCAAAATATTTTTTTGCAGATTTTAGATTAGGTATTTCCCTGGCCATAATGCTAAATTGAGGAGGTAAAATAGAAATATAAATAGGAAACAGAAGAGAAATGTACAGTGATCACCCATTTTCGGCCCACAATCTTTTTCATGGAAATCCCAGTCATATGAGTCGAGTCCATGCATGCTGCGATCACGGTATGAATTTGAAGGAAAAATATTTTTGTGCAGATTTCAGATTAGATCTATCCCTGTCCATAATGCTAAATTGAGGAGGTAAAATAGAAATATAAATAGGAAACAGAATGTAAATGTACTGTGATCTCCCATTTTCGGCCCACTATCTTTTTCTCGGATATCCCAGTCATATGAGTCGAGTCCATGCATGCTACGATACGGTATGAATTTGAAGGCAAAATATTTTTGAGCAGATTTTAGATTAGGTCTTTCTCGGGCCATGATGCAAAATTGAGGAGGTAAAATATAAATATAAATAGGAAACAGAAGAGAAATGTGCAGTGATCATCCATTTTCGGCCCACAGTCTTTTTCATGGAAATCCCAGTCATATGAGTCGAGTCCATGCATGCTACGATCACGGTATGAATTTGAAGGCAAAATATTTTTGTCCAGATCTTAGATTAGGTCTTTCCCTGTCCGTAATGCTAAATTGAGGAGGTAAAATATAAATATAAATAGGAAACAGAAGAGAAATGTACAGTGATCACCCATTTTCCGCCCACAATATTTTTCATGGAAATCCCAGTCATATGAGTCGAGTCCATGCATGCTACGATCACGGTATGAATTTGAAGGCAAAATATTTTTGTCCAGATCTTAGATTAGGTCTTTCCCTGTCCATAATGCTAAATTGAGGAGGTAAAATAGAAATATAAATAGGAAACAGAAGAGAAATGTACAGTGATCACCCATTTTCGGCCCAGAGTCTTTTTCATGGAAATCCCAGTCATATGAGTCGAGTCCATGCATGCTACGATCACGGTATGAATTTGAAGGCAAAATATTTTTGTCCAGATCTTATATTTTGTCTTTCCCTGTCCATAATGCTAAATTGAGGAGGTAAAATATAAATATAAATAGGAAACAGAAGAGAAATGTACAGTGATCACCCATTTTCCGCCCACAATCTTTTTCATTGAAATCCCAGTCATATGAGTCGAGTCCACGCATGCTACGATCACGGTATGAATTTGAATGCAAAATATTTTTGTGCAGATTTTAGATTAGGTCTTTCCCTGTCCATAATGCTAAATTGAGGAGGTAAAATATAAATAGAAATAGGAAACAGAAGAGAAATGTACAGAGATCACCCATTTTCGGCTCACAATCTTTTTCATGGAAATCCCAGTCATATGAGTCGAGTCTTTCATGCTACGATCACGGTATGAATTTGAAGGCAAAATATTTTTGTGCAGATTTTAGATTAGGTCTTTCCCTGTCCATAATGCTAAAGTGAGGAGGTAAAATATACATATAAATAGGAAACAGAAGAGAAATGTACAGTGATCTCCCAATTTCTGCCCACAATCTTTTTCATGGAAATCCCAGCCATATGAGTCGAGTCCATGCATGCTACGATCACGATATGAATTTGAAGGCAAAATATTTTTGTGCAGATTTTAGATTAGGTCTTTCCCTGTCCATAATGCTAAATTGAAGAGGTAAAATAGAAATATAAATAGGAAACAGAAGGGAAATGTACAGTGATCTCCCATTTTCGGCCCACAATCTTTTTCATGGATATCCCAGTCATATGAGTCGAGTCCATGCATGCTACGGTCACGGTATAAATTTGAAGGCAAAATATTTTTGTCCAGATCTTAGATTAGGTCTTTCCCTGTCCATAATGCTAAATTGAGGAGGTAAAATATAAATATAAATAGGAAACAGAAGAGAAATGTACAGTGATCACCCATTTTCGGCCCAGAGTCTTTTTCATGGAAATCCCAGTCATATGAGTCGAGTCCATGCATGCTACGATCACGGTATGAATTTGAAGGCAAAATATTTTTGTCCAGATCTTATATTTTGTCTTTCCCTGTCCATAATGCTAAATTGAGGAGGTAAAATATAAATATAAATAGGAAACAGAAGAGAAATGTACAGTGATCACCCATTTTCGGCCCACAATCTTTTTCATTGAAATCCCAGTCATATGAGTCGAGTCCACGCATGCTACGATCACGGTATGAATTTGAATGCAAAATATTTTTGTGCAGATTTTAGATTAGGTCTTTCCCTGTCCATAATGCTAAATTGAGAGGTAAAATATAAATAGAAATAGGAAACAGAAGAGAAATGTACAGAGATCACCCATTTTCGGCTCACAATCTTTTTCATGGAAATCCCAGTCATATGAGTCGAGTCTTTCATGCTACGATCACGGTATGAATTTGAAGGCAAAATATTTTTGTGCAGATTTTAGATTAGGTCTTTCCCTGTCCATAATGCTAAAGTGAGGAGGTAAATATATACATATAAATAGGAAACAGAAGAGAAATGTACAGTGATCTCCCAATTTCTGCCCACAATCTTTTTCATTGAAATCCCAGTCATATGAGTCGAGTCCATGCACGCTACGATCACGATATGAATTTGAAGGCAAAATATTTTTGTGCAGATTTTAGATTAGGTCTTTCCCTGTCCATAATGCTAAATTGAAGAGGTAAAATAGAAATATAAATAGGAAACAGAAGGGAAATGTACAGTGATCTCCCATTTTCGGCCCACAATCTTTTTCATGGATATCCCAGTCATATGAGTCGAGTCCATGCATGCTACGATCACGGTATGAATTTGAAGGCAAAATATTTTTGTCCAGATCTTAGATTAGGTCTTTCCCTGTCCATAATGCTAAATTGAGGAGGTAAAATATAAATATAAATAGGAAACAGAAGAGAAATGTACAGTGATCACCCATTTTCGGCCCACAATCTTTTTCATGGAAATCCCAGCCATATGAGTCGAGTCCATGCATGTTACGATCACGGTATGAATTTGAAGGCAAAATATTTTTGTGCAGATCTTAGATTACGCCATTCCCTGTCCATAATACTAAATTGAGGAGGTAAAATATAAATATAAATAGGAAACAGAAGAGAAATGTACAGTGATCACCCATTTTCGGCCCACAATTTTTTCATGGAAATCCCAGTCATATGAGTCGAGTCCATGCATGCTATGATCACTGTATGAATTTGAAGGCAAAATATTTTTGTGCAGATCTTAGATTTGGTATTTCCCTGTCCATAATGCTAAATTGAGGAGGTAAAATAGAAATATAAATAGGAAACAGAAGAGAAATGTACAGTGATCACCCATTTTCCGCCCACAATCTTTTTCATGGAAATCCCAGTCATATAAGTCGAGTCCATGCATGCTACGATCACGGTATGAATTTGAAGGCAGAATATTTTTGTGCAGAGCTTAGATTAGGTCTTTCCCTGTCCATAATGCTAAATTGAGGAAGTAAAATAGAAATATAAATAGGAAACAGAAGAGTAATGTACAGTGATCACCCATTTTCGGCTCACAATCTTTTTCATGGAAATCCCAGTCATATGAGTCGAGTCCATGCATGCTATGATCACGGTATGAATTTGAAGGCAAAATATTTTTGTGCAGATTTTAGATTAGGTCTTTCCCTGTCCATAATGCTAAAGTGAGGAAGTAAAATAGAAATATAAATAGGAAACAGAAGAGAAATGTACAGTGATCTCCCATTTTCGTCCGACAATCTTTTTCATGGAAATCCCAGCCATATGAGTCGAGTCCATGCATGCTACGATCACGATATAAATTTGAAGGCAAAATATTTTTGTGCAGATCTTAGATTAGGTCATTCCCTGTCCATAATGCTAAATTGAGAAGGTAAAATAGAAATATGAATAGGAAACAGAAGAGAAATGTACAGTGATCACCTGTTTTCGGCCCACAATCTTTTTCATGGAAATCCCAGTCATATGAGTCGAGTCCATGCATGCTACGATCACGGTATGAATTTGAAGGCAAACTATTTTTGTGCAGATTTTAGATTAGGTCTTTCCCTGTCCATAATGCTAAATTGAGGATGTAAAATATAAATATAAATAGGAAACAGAAGAGAAATGTACAGTGATCACCCATTTTCGGCCCACAATCTTTTTCATGGAAATCCCAGTCATATGAGTCGAGTCCATGCATGCTACGATCACGTTATGAATTTGAAGGCAAAATATTTTTGTGCAGATTTTAGATTAGGTCTTTCCCGGTCCATAATGCTAAATTGAAAAGGTAAAATATAAATATAAATAGGAAACAGAAGAGAAATGTACAGTGATCACCCATTTTCGGCCCACAATCTTTTTCATGGAAATCCCAGTCATATGAGTCGAGACCATGCATGCTACGTTCACGGTATGAATTTGAAGGCAAAATATTTTTTTGCAGATTTTAGATTAGGTCTTTCCCTGTCCATAATGCTAAATTGAGGATGCAAAATAGAAATATAAATAGGAAACAGAAGAGAAATGTACAGTGATCACCCATTTTCGGCCCACAATCTTTTTCATGGATATCCCAGTCATATGAGTCGAGTCCATGCATGCTACGATCACGGTATGAATTTGAAGGCAAAACATTTTTGAGCAGATTTTAGATTAGATCTTTCTCGGTCCATAATGCTAAATTGAGGAGGTAAAATATAAATATAAATAGGAAACAAAATAGAAATGTACAGTGATCACCCATTTTCGGCCCACAATCTTTTTCCTGGAAATCCCAGTCATATGAGTCGAGTCCATGCATGCTACGCTCACGGTATGAATTTGAAGGCAAAATATTTTTGTGCAGATCTTATATTTGGTCTTTCTCTGTCCATAATGCTAAATTGAGGAGGTAAAATATAAATATAAATAGGAAACAGAAGAGAAATGTACAGTGATCACCCATTTTCCGCCCACAATCTTTTTCATGGAAATCCCAGTCATATGAGTCGAGTCCATTCATGCTACGATCACGGTATGAATTTGAAGACAAAATATTTTTGTGCAGATTTTAGATTAGGTCTTTCCCTGTCCATAATGCTAAATTGAGTAGGTAAAATATCAATATAAATAGGAAACAGAAGAGAAATGTACAGTGATCTCCCATTTTCGGCCCACAATCTTTTTCATGGAAATCCCAGCCATATGAGTCGAGTCCATGCATGCTACGATCACGATATGAATTTGAAGGCAAAATATTTTTGTGCAGATTTTAGATTAGGTCTTTCCCTGTCCATAATGCTAAATTGAGGAGGTAAAATAGAAATATAAATAGGAAACAGAAGAGAAATGAACAGTGATCACCCATTTTCGGCTCACAATCTTTTTCATGGAAATCCCAGTCATATGAGTCGAGTCCATGCATGCTACGATCACGGTATGAATTTGCAGGCAAAATATTTTTGTGCAGATTTTAGATTAGATCTTTCCCTGTCCATAATGCTAAAGTGAGGAGGTAAAATAGAAATATAAATAGGAAACAGAAGAGAAATGTACAGTGATCACCCATTTTCGGCCCACAATCTTTTTCATGGAAATCCCAGTCATATGAGTCGAGTCCATGCATGCTACGATCATGGTATGAATTTGAACGTAAAATATTTTTGTGCAGATCTTAGATTAGGTCATTCCCTGTCCATAATGCTAAATTGAGGAGGTAAAATAGAAATATGAATAGGAAACAGAAGAGAAATGTACAGTGATCACCGATTTTCCGCTCACAATCTTTTTCATGGAAATCCCAGTCATATGAGTCGAGTCCATGCATGCTACGATCACGGTATGAATTTGAAGGCAAAATATTTTTGTGCAGATTTTCGATTAGGTCTTTCCCTGTCCATCATGCTAAATTGAGGAGGTAAAATAGAAATATAAATAGGAAACAGAAGAGACATGTACAGTGATCACCCATTTTAGGCCCACAATCTTTTTCATGGAAATCCCAGTCATATGAGTTGAGTCCATGCATGCTACGATCACGGTATGAATTTGAAGGCAAAATATTTTTGTGCAGATTTTAGATTACGTCTTTCCATGTCCATAATGCTAAATTGAGGAGGTAAAATATAAATATGAATAGGAAACAGAAGAGAAATGTACAGTGATCACCCATTTTCGGCCCACAATCTTTTTCATGGAAATCCTAGTCATATGAGTCGAGTCCATGCATGCTACGATCACGGTATGAATTTGAAGGCAAAATATTTTTCTGCAGATTTTAGATTAGGTCTTTCCCTGTCCATAATGCTAAATTGAGGAGGTAAAATACAAATAAAAATAGGAAACAGAAGAGAAATGTACAGTGATCACCCATTTTAGGCCCACAATATTTTTCATGGAAATCCCAGTCATATGAGTCGAGTCCATGCATGCTACGATCATGGTATGAATTTGAAGGCAAAATATTTTTGTGCAGATTTTAGATTAGGTCTTTCCCTGTCCATAATGCTAAATTGAGGAGGTAAAATATAAATATAAATAGGAAACAGAAGAGAAATGTACAGTGATCACCCATTTTCGGCCCACAATCTTTTTCATGGAAATCCCAGTCATATGAGTCGAGACCATGCATGCTACGATCACGGTATGAATTTGAAGGCAAAATATTTTTGTGCAGATCTTAGATTAGGTCTTTCCCTGTCCATAACGCTAAATTGAGGAGGTAAAATATAAATATAAATAGAAAACAGAAGAAAAATGTACAGTGATCACCCATTTTCGGCCCACAAACTTTTTCATGGAAATCCCAGTCATATGAGTCGAGTCCATGCATGCTACGATCACGGTATGAATTTGAAGGAAAAATATTTTTGTGCAGATTTTAGATTAGGTCTTTCCCTGTACATAATGCTAAATTGAGGAGGTAAAATATAAATATAAATAGGAAACAGAAGAGAAATGTTCAGTGATCAGCCATTTTCGGCCCACAATTTTTTCATGGAAATCCCAGTCATATGAGTCGATTCCATGCATGCTACGATCACGGTATAAATTTGAAGGCAAAATATTCTTGTGCAGATTTTAGATTAGGTCTTTCCCTGTCCATAATGCTAAATTGAGGAGGTAAAATATAAATATAAATAGAAAACAGAAGAAAAATGTACAGTGATCACCCATTTTCCGCCCACAATCTTTTTCATGGAAATCCCAGTCATATGAGTCGAGTCCATGCATGCTACGATCACGGTATGAATTTGAAGGCAAAATATTTTTGTGCAGATTTTAGATTATGTCTTTCCCTGTCCATAATGCTAAATTGAGGAGGTAAAATATAAATATAAATAGGAAACAGAAGAGAAATGTACAGTGATCACCCATTTTCGGCCCACAGTCATTTTCATGGAAATCCCAGTCATATGAGTCGAGTCCATGCATGCTACGATCATTGTTTGAATTTAAAGGCAAAATATTTTTGTGCAGATTTTAGATTAGGTCTTTCCCTGTCCATAATGCTAAATTGAGAAGGTAAAATATAAATATAAATAGGAAACAGAAGAGAAATGTACAGTGATCACCCATTTTCGGCCCACAATCTTTTTCATGGAAATCCCAGTCATATGAGTCGAGTCCATGCATGCTACGATCATGGTTTGAATTTAAAGGCAAAATATTTTTGTGCAGATTTTAGATTAGGTCTTTCCCTGTCCATAATGCTAAATTGAGGAGTTAAAATAGAAATATAAATAGGAAACAGAAGAGAAATGTTCAGTGATCACCCATTTTCGGCCCACAGACATTTTCATGGAAATCCCAGTCATATGAGTCGAGTCCATGCATGCTACGATCATGGTTTGAATTTAAAGGCAAAATATTTTTGTGCAGATTTTAGATTAGGTCTTTGCCTGTCCATAATGCTAAATTGAAAAGGTAAAATATAAATATAAATAGGAAACAGAAGAGAAATGTACAGTGATCACCCATTTTCGGCCCACAATCTTTTTCATGGAAATCCCAGTCATATGAGTCGAGTTCATGCATGCTACGATCACGGTATGAATTTGAAGGCAAAATATTTTTGTGCAGATTTTAGATTAGGTCTTTCCATGTCCATAATGCTAAATTGAGGAGGTAAATAGAAATATAAATAGGAAACAGAAGAGAAATGTACAGTGATCACCCATTTTCGGCCCACAATCTTTTTCATGGAAATCCCAGTCATATGAGTCGAATCCATGCATGCTACGCTCACAATATGAATTTGAAGGCAAAATATTTTTGTGCAGATCTTAGATTAGGTCTTTCCCTGTCCATAACGCTAAATTGAGGAGGTAAAATATAAATATAAATAGGAAACAGAAGAGAAATGTTCAGTGATCACCCATTTTCGGCCCACAATCTTTTTCATGGAAATCCCAGTCATATGAGTCGAGTCCATGCATGCTACGATCACGGTATGAATTTGAAGGCAAAATATTTTTGTGCAGATTTTAGATTATGTCTTTCCCTGTCCATAATGCTAAATTGAGGAGGTAAAATAGAAATATAAATAGGAAACAGAAGAGAAATGTACAGTGATCACCCATTTTCGGCCAACAATCTTTTTCATGGAAATCCCAGTCATATGAGTCGAGTCCATGCATGCTACAATCACGGTATGAATTTGAAGGCAAAATATTTTTGTGCAGATTTTAGATTAGGTCTTTCCCTGTCCATAATGCTAAATTGAGGAGGTAAAATATAAATATAAATAGGAAACAGAAGAGAAATGTACAGTGATCACCCATTTTCGGCACACAATCTTTTTCATGGAAATCCCAGTCATATGAGTCGAGTCCATATATGCTACGATCACGGTATGAATTTGAAGGCAAAATATTTTTGTGCAGATTTTAGATTAGGTCTTTCCCTGTCCATAATGCTAAATTGAGGAGGTAAAATAGAAACATAAATAGGAAACAGAAGAGAAATGTACAGTGATCACCCATTTTCGGCCCACAATCTTTTTCATGGAAATCCCAGTCATATGAGTCGAGACCATGCATGCTACGTTCACGGTATGAATTTGAAGGCAAAATATTTTTTGCAGATTTTAGATTAGGTCTTTCCCTGTCCATAATGCTAAATTTAGGATGCAAAATAGAAATATAAATAGGAAACAGAAGAGAAATGTACAGTGATCACCCATTTTCGGCCCACAATCTTTTTCATGGAAATCCCAGTCATATGAGTCGAGTCCATGCATGCTACGATCACGGTATGAATTTGAAGGCAAAATATTTTTGTGCAGATTTTAGATTAGGGCTTTCCCTGTCCATAATGCTAAATTGAGGAGGTAAAATAGAAATATAAATAGGAAACAGAAGTGAAATGTACAGTGATCACCCATTTTCGGCCCACAATCTTTTTCATGGAAATCCCAGACATATGAGTCGAGTCTATGCATGCTAGGATCAGGGTATGAATTTCAATGCAAAATATTTTTGTGCAGATTTTAGATTAGGTCTTTCCCTGTCCATAATGCTAAATTGAGGAGGTAAATATAAATATAAATAGGAAACAGAAGAGAAATGTACAGTGATCACCCATTTTCGGCCCACAATCTTTTTCATGGAAATCCCAGTCATATGAGTCGAATCCATGCATGCTACGCTCACGGTATGAATTTGAAGGCAAAATATTTTTGTGCAGATCTTAGATTAGGTCTTTCCCTGTCCATAACGCTAAATTGAGGAGGTAAAATATAAATATAAATAGAAAACAGAAGAAAAATGTACAGTGATCACCCATTTTCGGCCCACAAACTTTTTCATGGAAATCCCAGTCATATGAGTCGAGTCCATGCATGCTACGATCACGGTATGAATTTGAAGGAAAAATATTTTTGTGCAGATTTTAGATTAGGTCTTTCCCTGTACATAATGCTAAATTGAGGAGGTAAAATATAAATATAAATAGGAAACAGAAGAGAAATGTTCAGTGATCAGCCATTTTCGGCCCACAATTTTTTTATGGAAATCCCAGTCATATGAGTCGATTCCATGCATGCTACGATCACGGTATAAATTTGAAGGCAAAATATTCTTGTGCAGATTTTAGATTAGGTCTTTCCCTGTCCATAATGCTAAATTGAGGAGGTAAAATATAAATATAAATAGAAAACAGAAGAAAAATGTACAGTGATCACCCATTTTCCGCCCACAATCTTTTTCATGGAAATCCCAGTCATATGAGTCGAGTCCATGCATGCTACGATCACGGTATGAATTTGAAGGCAAAATATTTTTGTGCAGATTTTAGATTATGTCTTTCCCTGTCCATAATGCTAAATTGAGGAGGTAAAATATAAATATAAATAGAAAACAGAAGAAAAATGTACAGTGATCACCCATTTTCGGCCCACAAACTTTTTCATGGAAATCCCAGTCATATGAGTCGAGTCCATGCATGCTACGATCACGGTATGAATTTGAAGGCAAAATATTTTTGTGCAGATTTTAGATTAGGGCTTTCCCTGTCCATAATGCTAAATTGAGGAGGTAAAATAGAAATATAAATAGGAAACAGAAGTGAAATGTACAGTGATCACCCATTTTCGGCCCACAATCTTTTTCATGGAAATCCCAGACATATGAGTCGAGTCTATGCATGCTAGGATCAGGGTATGAATTTCAATGCAAAATATTTTTGTGCAGATTTTAGATTAGGTCTTTCCCTGTCCATAATGCTAAATTGAGGAGGTAAATATAAATATAAATAGGAAACAGAAGAGAAATGTACAGTGATCACCCATTTTCGGCCCACAATCTTTTTCATGGAAATCCCAGTCATATGAGTCGAATCCATGCATGCTACGCTCACGGTATGAATTTGAAGGCAAAATATTTTTGTGCAGATCTTAGATTAGGTCTTTCCCTGTCCATAACGCTAAATTGAGGAGGTAAAATATAAATATAAATAGAAAACAGAAGAAAAATGTACAGTGATCACCCATTTTCGGCCCACAAACTTTTTCATGGAAATCCCAGTCATATGAGTCGAGTCCATGCATGCTACGATCACGGTATGAATTTGAAGGAAAAATATTTTTGTGCAGATTTTAGATTAGGTCTTTCCCTGTACATAATGCTAAATTGAGGAGGTAAAATATAAATATAAATAGGAAACAGAAGAGAAATGTTCAGTGATCAGCCATTTTCGGCCCACAATTTTTTCATGGAAATCCCAGTCATATGAGTCGATTCCATGCATGCTACGATCACGGTATAAATTTGAAGGCAAAATATTCTTGTGCAGATTTTAGATTAGGTCTTTCCCTGTCCATAATGCTAAATTGAGGAGGTAAAATATAAATATAAATAGAAAACAGAAGAAAAATGTACAGTGATCACCCATTTTCCGCCCACAATCTTTTTCATGGAAATCCCAGTCATATGAGTCGAGTCCATGCATGCTACGATCACGGTATGAATTTGAAGGCAAAATATTTTTGTGCAGATTTTAGATTATGTCTTTCCCTGTCCATAATGCTAAATTGAGGAGGTAAAATATAAATATAAATAGAAAACAGAAGAAAAATGTACAGTGATCACCCATTTTCGGCCCACAAACTTTTTCATGGAAATCCCAGTCATATGAGTCGAGTCCATGCATGCTACGATCACGGTATGAATTTGAAGGCAAAATATTTTTGTGCAGATTTTAGATTAGGGCTTTCCCTGTCCATAATGCTAAATTGAGGAGGTAAAATAGAAATATAAATAGGAAACAGAAGTGAAATGTACAGTGATCACCCATTTTCGGCCCACAATCTTTTTCATGGAAATCCCAGACATATGAGTCGAGTCTATGCATGCTAGGATCAGGGTATGAATTTCAATGCAAAATATTTTTGTGCAGATTTTAGATTAGGTCTTTCCCTGTCCATAATGCTAAATTGAGGAGGTAAATATAAATATAAATAGGAAACAGAAGAGAAATGTACAGTGATCACCCATTTTCGGCCCACAATCTTTTTCATGGAAATCCCAGTCATATGAGTCGAATCCATGCATGCTACGCTCACGGTATGAATTTGAAGGCAAAATATTTTTGTGCAGATCTTAGATTAGGTCTTTCCCTGTCCATAACGCTAAATTGAGGAGGTAAAATATAAATATAAATAGAAAACAGAAGAAAAATGTACAGTGATCACCCATTTTCGGCCCACAAACTTTTTCATGGAAATCCCAGTCATATGAGTCGAGTCCATGCATGCTACGATCACGGTATGAATTTGAAGGAAAAATATTTTTGTGCAGATTTTAGATTAGGTCTTTCCCTGTACATAATGCTAAATTGAGGAGGTAAAATATAAATATAAATAGGAAACAGAAGAGAAATGTTCAGTGATCAGCCATTTTCGGCCCACAATTTTTTCATGGAAATCCCAGTCATATGAGTCGATTCCATGCATGCTACGATCACGGTATAAATTTGAAGGCAAAATATTATTGTGCAGATTTTAGATTAGGTCTTTCCCTGTCCATAATGCTAAATTGAGGAGGTAAAATATAAATATAAATAGAAAACAGAAGAAAAATGTACAGTGATCACCCATTTTCCGCCCACAATCTTTTTCATGGAAATCCCAGTCATATGAGTCGAGTCCATGCATGCTACGATCACGGTATGAATTTGAAGGCAAAATATTTTTGTGCAGATTTTAGATTATGTCTTTCCCTGTCCATAATGCTAAATTGAGGAGGTAAAATATAAATATAAATAGAAAACAGAAGAAAAATGTACAGTGATCACCCATTTTCGGCCCACAAACTTTTTCATGGAAATCCCAGTCATATGAGTCGAGTCCATGCATGCTACGATCACGGTATGAATTTGAAGGCAAAATATTTTTGTGCAGATTTTAGATTAGGGCTTTCCCTGTCCATAATGCTAAATTGAGGAGGTAAAATAGAAATATAAATAGGAAACAGAAGTGAAATGTACAGTGATCACCCATTTTCGGCCCACAATCTTTTTCATGGAAATCCCAGACATATGAGTCGAGTCTATGCATGCTAGGATCAGGGTATGAATTTCAATGCAAAATATTTTTGTGCAGATTTTAGATTAGGTCTTTCCCTGTCCATAATGCTAAATTGAGGAGGTAAATATAAATATAAATAGGAAACAGAAGAGAAATGTACAGTGATCACCCATTTTCGGCCCACAATCTTTTTCATGGAAATCCCAGTCATATGAGTCGAATCCATGCATGCTACGCTCACGGTATGAATTTGAAGGCAAAATATTTTTGTGCAGATCTTAGATTAGGTCTTTCCCTGTCCATAACGCTAAATTGAGGAGGTAAAATATAAATATAAATAGAAAACAGAAGAAAAATGTACAGTGATCACCCATTTTCGGCCCACAAACTTTTTCATGGAAATCCCAGTCATATGAGTCGAGTCCATGCATGCTACGATCACGGTATGAATTTGAAGGAAAAATATTTTTGTGCAGATTTTAGATTAGGTCTTTCCCTGTACATAATGCTAAATTGAGGAGGTAAAATATAAATATAAATAGGAAACAGAAGAGAAATGTTCAGTGATCAGCCATTTTCGGCCCACAATTTTTTCATGGAAATCCCAGTCATATGAGTCGATTCCATGCATGCTACGATCACGGTATAAATTTGAAGGCAAAATATTATTGTGCAGATTTTAGATTAGGTCTTTCCCTGTCCATAATGCTAAATTGAGGAGGTAAAATATAAATATAAATAGAAAACAGAAGAAAAATGTACAGTGATCACCCATTTTCCGCCCACAATCTTTTTCATGGAAATCCCAGTCATATGAGTCGAGTCCATGCATGCTACGATCACGGTATGAATTTGAAGGCAAAATATTTTTGTGCAGATTTTACATTATGTCTTTCCCTGTCCATAATGCTAAATTGAGGAGGTAAAATATAAATATAAATAGGAAACAGAAGAGAAATGTTCAGTGATCACCCATTTTCGGCCCACAATCTTTTTCATGGAAATCACAGTCATATGAGTCGAGTCCATGCATGCTACGATCACGGTATGAATTTGAAGGCAAAATATTTTTGTGCAGATTTTAGATTAGGTCTTTCCCTGTCCATAATGCTAAATTGAGGAGGTAAATAGAAATATAAATAGGAAACAGAAGAGAAATGTACAGTGATCACCTATTTTCGGCCCACAATCTTTTTCATGGAAATCCCAGTCATATGAGTCGAGTCCATGCATGCTACGATCATGGTTTGAATTTAAAGGCAAAATATTTTTGTGCAGATTTTAGATTAGGTCTTTCCCTGTCCATAATGCTAAATTGAGGAGTTAAAATAGAAATATAAATAGGAAACAGAAGAGAAATGTTCAGTGATCACCCATTTTCGGCCCACAGACATTTTCATGGAAATCCCAGTCATATGAGTCGAGTCCATGCATGCTACGATCATGGTTTGAATTTAAAGGCAAAATATTTTTGTGCAGATTTTAGATTAGGTCTTTGCCTGTCCATAATGCTAAATTGAAAAGGTAAAATATAAATATAAATAGGAAACAGAAGAGAAATGTACAGTGATCACCCATTTTCGGCCCACAATCTTTTTCATGGAAATCCCAGTCATATGAGTCGAGTTCATGCATGCTACGATCACGGTATGAATTTGAAGGCAAAATATTTTTGTGCAGATTTTAGATTAGGTCTTTCCATGTCCATAATGCTAAATTGAGGAGGTAAATAGAAATATAAATAGGAAACAGAAGAGAAATGTACAGTGATCACCCATTTTCGGCCCACAATCTTTTTCATGGAAATCCCAGTCATATGAGTCGAATCCATGCATGCTACGCTCACAATATGAATTTGAAGGCAAAATATTTTTGTGCAGATCTTAGATTAGGTCTTTCCCTGTCCATAACGCTAAATTGAGGAGGTAAAATATAAATATAAATAGGAAACAGAAGAGAAATGTTCAGTGATCACCCATTTTCGGCCCACAATCTTTTTCATGGAAATCCCAGTCATATGAGTCGAGTCCATGCATGCTACGATCATGGTTTGAATTTAAAGGCAAAATATTTTTGTGCAGATTTTAGATTAGGTCTTTCCCTGTCCATAATGCTAAATTGAGGAGGTAAAATATAAATATAAATAGGAAACAGAAGAGAAATGTACAGTGATCACCCATTTTCGGCCCACAATCTTTTTCATGGAAATCCCAATCATATGAGTCGAGTCCATGCATGCTACGATCACGGTATGAATATGAAAGCAAAATATTTTTGTGCAGATTTTAGATTAGGTCTTTCCCTGTCCATAATGCTAAATTGAGGAGGTAAAATATAAATTTAAATAGGAAACAGAAGAGAAATGTACAGTGATCACCCATTTTCGGCCCACATCTTTTTCATGGAAATCCCAGTCATATGAGTCGAGTCCATGCATGCTACGATCATGGTTTGAATTTAAAGCCAAAATATTTTTGTGCAGATTTTAGATTAGGTCTTTCCCTGTCCATAATGCTAAATTGAGGAGTTAAAATAGAAATATAAATAGGAAACAGAAGAGAAATGTACAGTGATCACCCATTTTCGGCCTACAATCTTTTTCATGGAAATCCCAGTCATATGAGTCGAATCCATGCATGCTACGCTCACAATATGAATTTGAAGGCAAAATATTTTTGTGCAGATCTTAGATTAGGTCTTTCCCTGTCCATAACGCTAAATTGAGGAGGTAAAATATAAATATAAATAGGAAACAGAAGAGAAATGTTCAGTGATCACCCATTTTCGGCCCACAATCTTTTTCATGGAAATCCCAGTCATATGAGTCGAATCCATGCATGCTACGCTCACAATATGAATTTGAAGGCAAAATATTTTTGTGCAGATCTTAGATTAGGTCTTTCCCTGTCCATAACGCTAAATTGAGGAGGTAAAATATAAATATAAATAGGAAACAGAAGAGAAATGTTCAGTGATCACCCATTTTCGGCCCACAATCTTTTTCATGGAAATCCCAGTCATATGAGTCGAGTCCATGCATGCTACGATCACGGTATGAATTTGAAGGCAAAATATTTTTGTGCAGATTTTAGATTAGGTCTTTCCCTGTCCATAATGCTAAATTGAGGAGGTAAAATAGAAATATAAATAGGAAACAGAAGAGAAATGTACAGTGATCACCCATTTTCGGCCCACAATCTTTCTCATGGAAATCCCAGTCATATGAGTCGAGTCCATGCATGCTACGAGCATGGTATGAATTTAAAGGCAAAATAGTTTTGTGCAGATATTAGATTAGGTCTTTCCCTGTCCATAATGCTAAATTGAGGAGGTAAAATATAAATATAAATAGAAAACAGAAAAAAAACGTACAGTGATCACCCATTTTCGGCCCACAATCTTTTTCATGGAAATCCCAGTCATATGAGTCGAGTCCATGCATGCTACGATCACGGTATGAATTTGAAGGCAAAATATTTTTGTGCAGATTTTAGATTAGGTCTTTCCCTGTCCATAATGCTAAATTGAGGAGTTAAAATATAAACATAAATAGGAAACAGAAGAGAAATGTACAGTGATCACCCATTTTCGGCCCACAGACATTTTCATGGAAATCCCAGTCATATGAGTCGAGTCCATGCATGCTACGATCACGGTATTAATTTGAAGGCAAAATATTTTTGTACAGATTTTAGATTAGGTCTTTCTCTGTCCATAATGCTAAAATGAGGAGGTAAAATATAAATATAAATAGGAAACAGGAGAGAAATGTACAGTGATCACCCATTTTCTGCCCACAAACTTTTTCATGGAAATCCCAGTGATATGAGTCGAGTTCATGCATGCGACGATCACGGTATGAATTTGAAGGCAAAATATTTTTGTGCAGATTTTAGATTAGGTCTTTCCCTGTCCATAATGCTAAATTGAGGAGGTAAAATATAAATATAAATAGAAAACAGAAGAGAAATGTACAGTGATCACCCATTTTCGGCCCACAATCTTTTTCATGGAAATCCCAGTAATATGAGTCGAGTCCATGCATGCTACGATCACGGTATGAATTTGAAGGCAAAATATTTTTGTGCAGATCTTAGATTACGTCTTTCCCTGTCCATAATGCTAAATTGAGGAGGTAAAATAGAAATATAAATAGGAAACAGAAGAGAAATGTACAGTTATAACCCATTTTCGGCCCACAATGTTTTTCATGGAAATCCCAGTCATATGAGTCGAGTCCATGCATGCTACGATCACGGTATGAATTTGAAGGCAAAATATTTTTGTGCAGAGCTTAGATTAAGTCTTTCCCTGTCCATAATGCTAAATTGAGGAGGTAAAATAGAAATATAAATAGGAAACAGAAGAGAAATGTACAGTGATCACCCATTTTCTGCCCACAATCATTTCATGGAAATCCCAGTCATATGAGTCGAGTCCATGTTTGCTACGATCACGGTATGAATTTGAAGGCAAAATATTTTTGTGCAGATTTTAGATTAGGTCTTTCCCGGTCCATAATGCTAAATTGAGGAAGTAAAATATAAATATAAATAGGAAACAGAAGAGAAATGTACAGTGATCAACCATTATCTGCCCACAATCTTTTTCATGGAAATCCCAGTCATATGAGTCATATCCATGCAGGCTACTATAACCGTATGAATTTGAAAGCAAAATATTTTTTTGCAGAGCTTAGATTAGGTCTTTCCCTGTCCATAATGCTAAATTGAGGAGGGAATATAGAAATATAAATAGAATACAGAAGAGAAATGTACAGTGATCACCCATTTTCTTCCCATAATCTTTTTCATGGAAATCCCAGTTATATGAGTCGAGTCCATGCATTCTACGATCACGGTATGAATTTGAAGGCAAAATATTTTTTTGCAGATCTTAGATTAGGTCTTTCCCTGTCCATAATGCTAAATTGAGTAGGTAAAATAGAAATATGAATAGAAAACAGAAGAGAAATGTACAGTGATCGCCCATTTTCTGCCCACAATCTTTTTCATGGAAATCCCAGTCATATGAGTCGTGTCCATGCATGCTACGATCACGGTATGAATTTGAAGGTAAAATATATTTTTGCAGATTTTAGATTAGGTCTTTCCCTGTCCATAATGCTAAATTGAGGAGGTAAAATAGAAATATAAATAGGAAACAGAAGAGAAATGTACAGTGATCACCCATTTTCGGCCCACAATCTTTTTCATGGAAATCCCAGTCATATGAGTCGAGTACATACATGCTACGATCACGGTATGAATTTGAAGGCAAAATATTTTTGTGCAGACCTTCGATTAGGTCATTCCCTGTCCATAATGCTAAATTGTGGAGGTAAAATATAAATATAAATAGGAAACAGAAGAGAAATGTACAGTGATCACCCATTTTCCGCCCACAATCATTTTCATGGAAATCCCAGTCATATGACTCGAGTCCATGCATGCTACGATCACGGTATGAATTTGAAGGCAAAATATTTTTGTGCAGATTTTAGATTAGGTCTTTCCCTGTCCATAATGCTAAATTGAGGAGGTAAGTTAGAAATATAAATAGGAAACAGAAGAGAAATGTACAGCGATCACCCATTTTCGGCCCACAATCTTTTTCATGGAAATCCCAGTCATATGAGTCGCGTACATACATACTACGATCACGGTATGAATATGAAGGCAAAATATTTTTGTGCAGATTTTAGATTAGGTCTTTCCCTGTCCATAATGCTAAATTGAGGAGGTAAAATATAAATATAAATAGGAAACAGAAGAGAAATGTACAGTGATCACCCATTTTCGGCCCACAATATTTTTCATGTAAATCCCAGTCATATGAGTCGAGTCCATGCATGCTACGATCACGGTATGAATTTGAAGGCAAAATATTTTTGTGCAGGTTTTAGATTAGGTCTTTCCCTGTCCATAATGCTAAATTGAGGAGGTAAATATAAATATAAATAGGAAACAGAAGAGAAATGTACAGTGATCACCCATTTTCGGCCCACAATCTTTTTCATGGAAATCCCAGTCATATGAGTCGAGTCCATGCATGCTACGATCACGGTATGAATTTGAAGGCAAAATATTTTTATGCAGATTTTAGATTAGGTCTTTCCCTGTCCATAATGCTAAATTGAGGAAGTAAAATATAAATATAAATAGGAAACAGAAGAGAAATGTACAGTGATCACCCATTTTCTGCCCACAATCTTTTTCATGGAAATCCCAGTCATATGAGTCGAGTCCATGCATGCTACGATCACGGTATGAATTTAAAGGCAAAATATTTTTTGCAGATCTTAGATTAGGTCTTTCCCTGTCGATAATGTTAAATTGAGGAAGTTAAATAGAAATATAAATAGGAACCAGAAGAGAAATGTACAGTAAATCACCCATTTTCTACCCACAATCTTTTTCATGGAAATCCCAGTCATATGAGTCGAGTCCATGCATGCTATGATCACAGTATGAATTTGAGGGCAAAATATTTTATTGCAGATCTTAGATTAGATCATTCCCTGTCCATAATGCTAAATTAAGGATGTAAAATATAATTATAAATAGGAAACAGAAGAGAAATGTACAGTGATCACCCATTTTGTGCCCACAATCTTTTTCATGGAAATCACAGTCATATGAGTCGAGTCCATGCATGCTACGATCACGGTATGAATTTGAAGGCCAAATATTTTTTTGCAGATTTTAGATTAGGTCTTTCCCTGTCCATAATGCTAAATTGAGGAAGTAAAATATAAATAGTAAACAGAAGAGAAATGTACAGTGATCACCCATTTCTGCCCACAATATTTTTCATGGAAATCCCACTCATATAAGTCGAGTCCATGCATGCTACGATCACGGTATGAATTTGATGGCAAAATATGTTTTTGCAGATCTTAGATTAGGTCTTTCCCTGTCCATAATGCTAAATTGAGGAAGTAAAATAGAAATATAAATAGGAAACAGAAGAGAAATGTACAGTGATCACCCATTTTCTGCCCACAATCTTTTTCATGGAAATCCCAGTCATATGAGTCAAGTCCATGCATGCTACGATCACGTTATGAATTTGAAGGCAAAATATTTTTATGCAGATTTTAGATTAGGTCCTTCCCTGTCCATAATGCTAAATTGAGGAGGTAAAATACAAACATAAATAGGAAACAGAAGAGAAATGTACAGTGATCACCCATTTTCGGCCCACAATCTCTTTCATGGAATCCCAGGCATATGAGTCGAGTCCATGCATGCTACAATCACGGTATGAATTTGAAGTCAAAATATTTGTGTGCAGAGCTTAGATAATGTCTTTCCCTGTCCATAATGCTAAATTGAGGAGGTAAAATATGAATATAAATAGAAAACAGAGGAGAAATGTACAGTGATCACCCATTTTCTGCCCACAATCTTTTTCATGGAAATCCCAGTCATATGAGTCGAGTCCATGCATTCTACGATCACGGTATGAATTTGAAGGCAAAATATTTTTTTGCAGATCTTAGATTAGGTCTTTCCCTGTCCATAATGCTAAATTGAGTAAGTAAAATATAAATATAAATAGGAAACAGAAGAGAAATGTACAGTGATCACCCATTTTCGGCCCACAATCTTTTTCATGGAAATCCCAGTCATATGAGTCTAGTCCATGCATTCTACGATCACGGTATGAATTTAAAGGCAAAATATTTTTTTGAAGATATTAGATTAGGTCTTGCCCTGTCCATAATGCTAAATTGAGGAGGTAAAATAGAAATATAAATAGGAAACAGAAGAGAATGTACAGTGATCACCCATTTTCTGCCCACAATCTTTTTCATGGAAATCCCAGTCATATGAGTTGAGTCCATACATGCTACGATCACGGTATGAATTTGAAGGCAAAATATTTTTCTGCAGTGCTTAGATTAGGTCTTTCCCTGTCCATAATGCTAAATTGAGGAAGTAAAATATAAATATAAATAGGAAACAGAAGAGAAATGTACAGTGATCACCCATTTTCTGCCCACAATCTTTTTCGTGTAAATCCCAGTCATATGAGTCGAGTCCATGCATTCTACGATCACGGTATGAATTTGAAGGCAAAATTTTTTTTTTCAGGTCTTAGATTAGGTCTTTCCCTGTCCATAATGCTAAAGTGAGGAAGTAAAATATAAATATAAATAGGAAACAGAAAAGTAATTTACAGTGATCACACATTTTATGCGTACAATCTTTTTCATGGGGATCCTAGTCATATGAGTCGAGTCCATGCATGCTACGATCGCGGTATGAATTTGAAGGCAAAATATTTTTTTACAGAGCTTAGATTAGGTTTTCCCTGCCCATAATGCTAAATTGAGGAAGTAAAATATAAATATAAATTGGAAACAGAAGACAAATTGACAGTGATCACCCTTTTTATGCCCACAATCTTTTTCATGGGGATCCTAGTCATATGAGTCGAGTCCATGCATGCTACGATCACGGTATGAATTTGAAGGCAAAATATTTTTTTACAGAGCTAAGATTAGGTCTTTCCCTGTCCATAATGCTAAATTGAGGAAGTAAAATATAAATATAAATAGGAAACAGAAGAGAAATGTACAGTGATCACCCATTTTCTGCCCACAATCTTTTTCATGGAAATCCCAGTCATATGAGTCGAGTCCATGCATGCTACGATCACGGTATGAATTTAAAGGCAAAATATTTTTTGCAGATCTTAGATTAGGTCTTTCCCTGTCGATAATGTTAAATTGAGGAAGTTAAATAGAAATATAAATAGGAACCAGAAGAGAAATGTACAGTAAATCACCCATTTTCTGACCACAATCTTTTTCATGGAAATCCCAGTCATATGAGTCGAGTCCATGCATGCTATGATCACAGTATGAATTTGAGGGCAAAATATTTTATTGCAGATCTTAGATTAGATCATTCCCTGTCCATAATGCTAAATTAAGGATGTAAAATATAATTATAAATAGGAAACAGAAGAGAAATGTACAGTGATCACCCATTTTGTGCCCACAATCTTTTTCATGGAAATCACAGTCATATGAGTCGAGTCCATGCATGCTACAATCACGGTATGAATTTGAAGGCCAAATATTTTTTTGCAGATTTTAGATTAGGTCTTTCCCTGTCCATAATGCTAAATTGAGGAAGTAAAATATAAATAGTAAACAGAAGAGAAATGTACAGTGATCACCCATTTCTGCCCACAATATTTTTCATGGAAATCCCACTCATATAAGTCGAGTCCATGCATGCTACGATCACGGTATGAATTTGATGGCAAAATATGTTTTTGCAGATCTTAGATTAGGTCTTTCCCTGTCCATAATGCTAAATTGAGGAAGTAAAATAGAAATATAAATAGGAAACAGAAGAGAAATGTACAGTGATCACCCATTTTCTGCCCACAATCTTTTTCATGGAAATCCCAGTCATATGAGTCAAGTCCATGCATGCTACGATCACGTTATGAATTTGAAGGCAAAATGTTTTTTTGCAGATCTTAGATTAGGACTTTCCCTGTCCATAATCCTAAATTAAGGAAGTAAAATATACATATAAATATGAAACAGAAGAGAAATGTATAGTGATCACCCATTTTGTGCCCACAATGTTTTTCATGGAAATCCCAGTCATATGAGTCGAGTCCATGCATGCTACGATCACGGTATGAATTTGAAGGCAAAATATTTTTGTGCAGATTTTAGATTAGGTCTTTCCCTGTCCATAATGCTAAATTGAGGAGGTAAATAGAAATATAAATAGGAAACAGAAGAGAATTGTACAGTGATCACCCATTTTCGGCCCACAATCTTTTTCATGGAAATCCCAGTCATATGAGTCGAGTCCATGCATGCTACGATCACGGTATGAATTTGAAGGCAAAATATTTTTATGCAGATTTTAGATTAGGTCCTTCCCTGTCCATAATGCTAAATTGAGGAGGTAAAATACAAACATAAATAGGAAACAGAAGAGAAATGTACAGTGATCACCCATTTTCGGCCCACAATCTCTTTCATGGAAATCCCAGGCATATGAATCGAGTCCATGCATGCTACAATCACGGTATGAATTTGAAGTCAAAATATTTGTGTGCAGAGCTTAGATAATGTCTTTCCCTGTCCATAATGCTAAATTGAGGAGGTAAAATATGAATATAAATAGAAAACAGAGGAGAAATGTACAGTGATCACCCATTTTCTGCCCAGAATCTTTTTCATGGAAATCCCAGTCATATGAGTCGAGTCCATGCATTCTACGATCACGGTATGAATTTGAAGGCAAAATATTTTTTTGCAGATCTTAGATTAGGTCTTTCCCTGTCCATAATGCTAAATTGAGTAAGTAAAATATAAATATAAATAGGAAACAGAAGAGAAATGTACAGTGATCACCCATTTTCTGGCCACAATAATTTTCATGGAAATCCGAGTCATATGAGTCGAGTCCATGCATGCTACGATCACGGTAGTAATTTGAATGCAAAATTCTTTTTTGCAGATCTTAAATTTGGTCTCTCCCTGTCCATAATGCTAAATTGAGGAGATAAATAGGAATATAAATAGGAAACAGAAGAGAAATGTAAAGTGATCACCCATTATCTGCCCACAATCTTTTTTATGGAAATCCCAGTCATATGAGTCGAGTCCATACATGCTACGATCACAGTATGAATTTGAAGGCAAAACATTTTTTTGCAGAGCTTGGATTAGGTCTTTCCCTGACCACAATGCTAAATGAAGGAAGTAAAATAGAAATATAAATAGGAAACAGAAGAGAAATGTACAGTGATCGCCCATTTTCTGCCCACAATCTTCTTCATGGAAATCCCAGTCATATGAGTCGAGTCCATACATGCTACGATCACCGTATGAATTTAAAAGCACAATATTTTTTTGAAGAGCTTCGATTAGGTCTTTCCCTGTCCATAATGCTAAATGAAGGAAGTAAAATAGAAATATAAATAGGAAACAGAAGAGAAATGTACAGTGATCACCCATTTTCGGCCCACAATCTTCTTCATGGAAATCCCAGTCATATAAGTCGAGTCCATGTATGCTACGATTACGGTATGAATTTGAAGGCAAAATATTTTTTTGCAGACCTTAGATTACGTCTTTCCCTGTCCATAATGCTAAATTGAGGTAGTAAAATATAAATATAAATAGGAAACAGAAGAGAAATGTACAGTGATCACCCATTTTCTGCCCACAATCTTTTTCATGGAAATCCCAGTCATATGAGTCGAGTCCATGCATGCTACGATCATGGTATGAATTTGAAGGTAAAATATTTTTGTGCAGATCTTAGATTAGTTCTTTCCCTGTTCATAATGCTGAATTGAGGAGGTAAAATAGAAATATCAATAGGAAACAGAAGAGACATGTACAGTGAACACCCATTTTGAGCCCACAATCTTTTTCATGGAAATCCCAGTCATATAAGTCGAGTCCATGCATGCTACAATCACGGTATGAATTTGAAGGCAAAACATTTTTTTGCAGATCTTAGATTAGGTCTTTCCCTGTCCATAATGCTAAATTGAGGAAGTAAAATATAAATATAAATAGGAAACAGAAGAGAAAGGCACAGTGATCACCCATTTTCTGCCCACAATCTTTTTCATGGAAATCCCAGGTATGAGTCGAGTCCATCCAAGCTACGATCACGGTATGAATTTGAAGGCAAAATATTTTTTTGCGGAGCTTAGATTAGGTCTTTCCCTGTCCATAATGCTAAATGAAGGAAGTAAAATATAAATATAAATAGGAAACAGAAGAGAAATGTACAGTGATCACCCACTTTCTGCCCACAATCTTTTTCATGGAAATCCCAGTCTTATGAGTCGAGTCCATGCATGCTACGATCACGGTATGAATTTGAAGGCAAAATATTTTTTTGCAGATCTTAGATTTGGTCTTTCCCTGTCCATAATGCTAAATTGAGGAGGGAAAATAGAAATATAAATAGGAAACAGAAGAGAAATGTACAGTGATCACCCATTTTCTGCCCACAATCTTTTTCATGGAAATCCCAGGCATATGAGTTGAGTCAATGCATGCTACGATCACGGTATGAATTTGAAGGCTAAATATTTTTTTTGCAGATCTTAGATTAGGTCTTTCACTGTCCATAATTATAAATTGAGGAGGTAAAATACAAATATAAATAGGAAACAGAAGAGAAATGTACAGTGATCACCCATTTTCGGCCCATAATCTTTTTCATGGAAATCCCAGTCATATCAGTCTAGTCCATGCATGCTACGATCACGGTATGAATTTGAAGGCAAAATATGTTTTGCAGGTCTTAGATTTGGTCTTTCGCAGCCCATAATGCTAAAGTGAGGAGGTAAATTAGAAATATAAATAGGAAACAGAAGAGAAATGTATAGTGATCACCCAATTAATGCCCACAATCTTTTTTCATGGAAATCCCAGTCATATGAGTCGAGTCCATGCATGCTACGATCACGGTATGAATTTGAAGGCAAAATATATTTTTGCAGATCTTAGATTATGTCTTCCCCTGTACATAATGCTAAATGAAGGAAGTAAAATATAAATATAAATAGGAAACAGAAGAGAAATGTACAGTGATCACCCATTTTCTGCCCACAATCTTTTTCATGGAAATCCCATCCATATGAGTCGAGTCCATGCATGCTACGATCACGGTATGAATTTGAAGGCAAAATATTTATTTCCAGATCTTAGATTTGGTCTTTCCCTCTCCATAATGCTAAATTGAGGAGGTAAAATATAAATAGGAAACAGAAGAGAAATGTCCAGCGATCAACCACTTTCTGCCCACAATCTTTTTCATGGAAATCCCAGTCATATGAGTCGAGTCCATGCATGCTACGATCACGGTATGAATTTCAAGGCAAAATATTTTTTGTAGATCTTAGATTTGGTCTTTCCCTGTCCATAATGCTAAATTGAGGAGGTGAAATATAAATATAAATAGGAAACAAAAGAGAAATGTACAGTGATCACCCACTTTCTGCCCACAATCTTTTTCATGGAAATCCCAGTCATATGAGTCGAGTGCATGCATGCTACGATCACGGTATGAATTTGAAGGCAAAATATTTTTTTCCAGATCTTAGATTTGGTCTTTCCCTGTCCATAATGCTAAATTGAGGAGGTAAAATAGAAATATAAATAGGAAACAGAAGAGAAATGTACAGTGATCACCCATTTTCGGCCCACAATCTTTTTCATGGAAATCCCAGTCATATCAGTCTAGTCCATGCATGCTACGATCACGGTATGAATTTGAAGGCAAAATATGTTTTGCAGGTCTTAGATTTGGTCTTTCGCAGCCCATAATGCTAAAGTGAGGAGGTAAATTAGAAATATAAATAGGAAACAGAAGAGAAATGTATAGTGATCAACCAATTTCTGCCCACAATCTTTTTTCATGGAAATCCCAGTCATATGAGTCGAGTCCATGCATGCTACGATCACGGTATGAATTTGAAGGCAAAATATTTTTTTGCAGATCTTAGATTAGGTCTTTCTCTGCCAATAATGCTAAATTGAGGAAGTAAAATATAAATATAAATAGGAAACAGAATAGAAATGTACAGTGATCACCCATTTTCTGCCCCCAAACTTTTTCATGGAAATCCCAGTCATATGAGTCGAGTCCATGCATGCTACGATCACGGTATGAATTTGAAGGCAAAATATTTTTTTGCAGATTTTAGATTAGGTCTTTCCCTGTCCATAATGCTAAATTAAGGAGGTAAAATAGAAATATAAATAGGAAACAGAAGAGAAATGTACAGTGATCACCCAATTTCTGCCCACAATCTTTTTTCATGGAAATCCCAGTCATATGAGTCGAGTCCATGCATGCTACGATCACGGTATGAATTTGAAGGCAAAATATTTATTTGCAGAGCTTAGATTAGGTCTTTCCCTGACCATAATGCTAAATTGAAGAAAGTAAAATAGAAATATAAATTGGAAACAAAAGAGAAATGTACAGTGATCACCCATTTTCTGCCCACAATCTTTTTCATGGAAATCCCAGTCTTATGAGCCGAGTCCATGCATGCTACGATCACGGTATGAATTTGAAGGCAAAATATTTATTTGCAGATCTTATATTTGGTCTTTCCCTGTCCATAATGCTAATTTGAGGAGGTAATATAGAAATATAAACAGGAAACAGAATAGAAATGTACAGTGATCACACATTTTCTGCCCACAATCATTTTCATGGAAATCCCAGTCATATGAGTCGAGTGCATGCATGCTACGAACACGGTATGAATTTGAAGGGAAAAAATTTTTGTGCAGATCTTAGTTTAGGTCTTTCCGTGTCCATAATGCTAAATTGAGGAGGTAAAATATAAATATAAATAGGAAACAGAAGAGAAATGTACAGTGATCACCCATTTTGTGCTCACAAACTTTTTCATGGAAATCCCAGTCATATGAGTCGAGTCCATGCATGCTACTATCTCGGTATGAATTTGAAGGCAAAATATTTTTGTGCAGATTTTAGATTAGGTCTTTCCCTGTCCATAATGATAAATTGAGGAGGTAAAATATAAATATAAATAGGAAACAGAAGAGAAATGTACAGTGATCACCCAATTTCTGCCCACAATCTTTTTTCATGGAAATCCCAGTCATATGAGTTGAGTTCATGCATGCTATGGTCACGGTCTGAATTTGAAGGCAAAATATTTTTGTGCAGAGCTTAGATTAGGTCTTTCCCTGTCCATAATGCTAAATTGAGGAGGTAATATAGAAATATAAATAGGAAACAGAATAGAAATGTACAGTGATCACCCATTTTCTGCCCGCAATCTTTTTCATGGAAATCCCAGTCATATGAGTCGAGTCCATGCATGCTACGATCACGGTATGAATTTGAAGGCAAAATATTTTTTTCGCAGATCTTAGATTAGGTCTTTCACTGTCCATAATGCTAAATGAAGGAAGTAAAAAAGAAATATAAATAGGAAACAGAAGAGAAATGTACAGTGATCACCCATTTTCGGCCCACAATCTTTTTCATGGAAATCCCATCCATATGAGTCGAGTCCATGCATGCTACGATCACGTTAGGAATTGGAAGGCAAAATATATTTTGCAGATCTTAGATTAGGTCTTTCCCTGTCCATAATGCTAAATTGAGGAGGTAAAATAGAAATATAAATTGGAAACAGAAGAGATATGTACAGTGATCACCCATTTTTTGCTCACAAACTTTTTCATGGAAATCCCAGTCATATGAGTCGAGTGCATGCATGCTACGAACACGGTATGAATTTGAAGGAAAAAAATTTTTGTGCAGATCTTAGATTAGGTCTTTCCGTGTCCATAATGCTAAATTGAGGAGGTAAAATATAAATATGAATAGGAAACAGAAGATAAATGTACAGTGCTCACCCATTTTGTGCCCACAAACTTTTTCATGGAAATCCCAGCATATGAGTCGAGTCCACGGATGCTACGATCACGGTATGAATTTGAAGGCAAAATATTTTTTTGCAGATCTTAGATTTGGTCTTTCCCTGTCCATAATGCTAAATTGACGAGGTAAAATATAAATGTAAATAGGAAACAGGAGAGAAATGTACAGTGATCACCCATTTTCTGCCCACAATTTTTTCATGGAAATCCCAGTCATATGAGTTGAGTCCATGCATGCTACGATCTCGGTATGAATTTGAAGGCAAAATATTTTTGTGCAGATTTTAGATTAGGTCTTTCCCTGTCCATAATGCTAAATTAAGGAGGTAAAATAGAAACATAAATAGGAAACAGAAGAGAAATGTACAGTGATCACCCAATTTCTGCCCACAATCTTTTTTCATGGAAATCCCAGTCATATGAGTCGAGTCCATGCATGCTACGATCACGGTATGAATTTTGAAGGCAAAATATTTATTTGCAGATCTTATATTTGGTCTTTCCCTGTCCATAATGCTAAATTGAGGAGGTAAAATAGAAATATAAATAGGAAACAGAAGAGAAATATGCAGTGATCACCCATTTTCGGCCCACAATCTTTTTCATGGAAATCCCATCCATATGAGTCGAGTCCATGCATGCTACGATCACGGTAGGAATTGGAAGGCAAATTATATTTTGCAGATCTTAGATTAGGTCTTTCCCTATCCATAATGCTAAATTGAGGAGGTAATATAGAAATATAAATAGGAAACAGAATAGAAATGTACAGTGATCACACATTTTCTGCCCACAATCATTTTCATGGAAATCCCAGTCATATGAGTCGAGTGCATGCATGCTACGAACACGGTATGAATTTGAAGGCAAAAAATTTTTCTGCAGATCTTAGATTAGGTCTTTCCGTGTCCATAATGCTAAATTGAGGAGGTAAAATAGAAATATAAATAGGAAACAGAAGAGAAATGTACAGTGATCACCCATTTTCTGCTCACAAACTTTTTCATGGAAATCCCAGTCATATGAGTCGAGTCCATGCATGCTACGATCACGGTATGAATTTGAAGGCAAAAAATTTTTGTGCAGATCTTAGATTAGGTCTTTCCGTGTCCATAATGCTAAATTGAGGAGGTAAAATAGAAATATAAATAGGAAACAGAAGAGAAGTGTACCGTGATCACACATTTTCGTCCCACAATCTTTTTCATGGAAATCCCAGTCATATGAGTCGAGTCCATGCATGCTACGATCACAGTATGAATTTGAAGGCAAAATATTTTTTTGCAGATATTAGATTTGGTCTTTCCCTGTCCATAATGCTAAATTGAGGAAGTAAAATATAAATATAAATAGGAAACAGAAGAGAAATGTACAGTGATCACCCATTTTCAGCCCACAATCTTTTTCATGGAAATCCCTGTCATATGAGTCGAGTCTTTGCATGCTACGATCACGGTATGAATTTGAAAACAAAATAATTTTTGCAGATCATAGATTAGGTCTTTCCCTGTCTATAATGCTAAATTCAGTTAGTAAAATAGAAATATAAATTGGAAACAGAAGAGAAATGTACAGTGATTACCCATTTTCTGCCCAGAATCTTTTTCATGGAAATCCCAGTCATATGAGTCGAGTCCATGTATGCTACGATCCTGGTATGAATTTGAAGGCAAAATATTTTTGTGCAGATCTTAGATTAGGTCTTACCCTGTCCATAATGCTAAACTGAGGAGGTAAAATATAAATATAAATAGGAAACAGAAGAGAAATGTACAGTGATCACCAATTTTCTGCCCACAATCTTTTCCATGGAAATCCCAGTCATATGATTCGAGTCCATGTATGCTACGATCACGTTATGAATTTGAAGGCAAAATATTTTTTCGGACAGCATAGATTACGTCTTTCATTGTCCATAATGCTAAATTGAGGAAGTAAAATAGAAATATAAAGAGGAGACAGAAGAGAAAAGTACAGTGATCACCCATTTTGTGCCCACAAACTTTTTCATGGAAATCCCAGTCATATGAGTCGAGTCCATGCATGCTACGATCACGGTATGAATTTGAAGGCAAAATATTTTTTTGCAGAGCTTAGATTAGGTCTTTCCCTGTCCATAAGGCTAAATTGAGGAAGTAAAATAGAAATATAAATTGGAAACAGAAGAGAAATGTACAGTGATTACCCATTTTCTGCCCACAATCTTTTTCATGGAAATCCCAGTCATATGAGTCGAGTCCATGCATGCTACGATCACGGTATGAATTTGAAGACAAAATATTTTTTTGCAGAGCTTAGATTAGGTCTTTCCCTGTCTATAATGCTAAATTCAGTTAGTAAAATAGAAATATAAATTGGAAACAGAAGAGAAATGTACAGTGATTACCCATTTTCTGACCAGAATCTTTTTCATGGAAATCCCAGTCATATGAGTCGAGTCCATGTATGCTACGATCACGGTATGAATTTGAAGGCAAAATATTTTTGTGCAGATCTTAGATTAGGTCTTACCCTGTCCATAATGCTAAACTGAGGAGGTAAAATATAAATATAAATAGGAAACAGAAGAGAAATGTACAGTGATCACCCATTTTCTGCCCACAATCTTTTCCATGGAAATCCCAGTCATATGAGTCGAGTCCATGTATGCTACGATCACGGTATGAATTTGAAGGCAAAATATTTTTCTGCAGATCTTAGATTATATCTTTCCCTGTCCATAATGCTAAATTGAGGAGGTAAAATATAAATATAAATAGGAAACAGAAGAGAAATGTACAGTGATCACCCATTTTGTGCCCACAATCTTTTTCATGGAAATCCCAGTCATATGAGTCGAGTCCATGCATGCTATGATCACGGTATGAATTTGAAGGCAAAATATTTTTTTGGACAGCATAGATTACGTCTTTCATTGTCCATAATGCTAAATTCAGGAAGCAAAATAGAAATATAAAGAGGAGGCGACAGAAGAGAAAAGTACAGTGATCACCCACTTTCTGCCCACAATCTTTTTCATGGAAAACCCAGTCATATTAGTCAAGTCTATGCATGCTACGATAACGGTATGAATTTGAAGACAAAATATTTTTTTGCAGAGCTTAGATTAGGTCTTTCCCTGTCCATAATGCAAAATTGAGAAGGTAAAACAGAAATATAAATAGAAAAAAGAAGAGAAATGTACAGTGATCACCCGTTTTCTGCCCACAATCTATTTCATGGAAATCCCAGACATATGAGTCGAGTCCATGCATGCTACGATCACGGTATGAATTTGAAGGCAAAATATTTTTGTGCAGATCTTAGATTATGTCTTTCACTGTCCATAATGCTAAATTGAGGAGGTAAAATATAAATATAAATAGGAAACAGAAGAGAAATGTACAGTGATCACCCATTTACTGCCCACAATATAATTCATGGAAATCCCAGTCATATGAGTCGAGTCCATGCATGCTACGATCACGGTATGAATTTGAAGGCAAAATATTTTTTTGCAGAGCATAGATTAGGTCTTTCCCTGTCCATAATGCTAAATTGAAGAAGTAACATAGAAATATAAATTGGAAACAGAAGAGAAATATACAGTGATTACCCATTTTCTGCCCACAATCTTTTTCATGGAAATCCCAGTTATATGTGTCGAGTCCATGCATGCTACGATCAGGGTATGAATTTGAAGGCAAAATATTTTTGTGCAGATCTTAGATTAGGTCTTTCCGTCTCCATAATGCTAATTTGAGGAGGTAAAATAGAAATATTAATAGGAAACAGAAGAGAAATGTACAGTGATCACCCATTTTCTGACGACAATCATTTTCATGGAAATCCCAGTCATATGAGTCGAGTCCATGCATGCTACGATCACGGTATGAAATTGAAGGCAAAATATTTTTGTGCAGATCTTAGATTTGGTCTTTCCCTGTCCATAATGCTAAATTAAGGAAGTAAAATAGAAATATAAATACGAAAAAGAAGAGAAATGTACAGTGATCACCCATTTTCTGCCCACAAACTTTTCCATTGAAATCCCAGTCATATGAGTCGAGTCCATGCATGCTACGATCACGGTATGAATTTGAAGGCCAAATATTTTTTTGCAGATCTTAGATTAGGTCTTTCCCTGTTCATAATGCTAAATTTAGGAGGTAAAATAGAAATATAAATAGGAAACAGAAAAGAAATGTACAGTGATCACCCATTTTGTGCCCACAACCTTTTTCATGGAAATCCCAGTCATATGAGTCGAGTTCATGCATGCTACGATCACGGTATGAATTTGAAGGAAAAATATTTTTGTGCAGATCTTAAATTAGGTCTTTCCCAGTCCATAATGCTAAATTGAGGAGGTAAAATACAAATACAAATATAAATAGGAAACAGAAGAGAATTGTACAGTGATCACCCATTTTCTGCCCACAATCTTTTTCATGGAAATCCCAGTCATATGAGTCGAGTCCAAGCATGCTACGATCACGGTATGAATTTGAAGGCAAAATATTTTTGTGCAGATCTTAGATTGGGTCTTTCCCTGTCCATAATGCTAAATTGAGCAGGTAAAATAGAAATATAAATAGGAAACAGAAGAGAAATGTACAGTGATCACCCATTTACAGCTCACAATCTTTTTCATGGAAATCCCAGTCATATGACTCGATTCCATGCATGCTACGATCACGGTATGAATTTGAAGGCAAAATATTTTTGTGCAGATTTTAGATTAGGTCTTTCCCTGTCCATAATGCTAAATTGTGGAGGTAAAATAAAAATATAAATAGGAAACAGAAGAGAAATGTACAGTGATCACCCATTTTCGGTCCACAATCTTTTTCATGCAAATCCCAGTCATATGAGTCGAGTCCATGCATGCTATGATCACGGTATGAATTTGAAGGCAAAATATTTTGGTGCAGATTTTAGATTAGGTCTTTCCCTTTCCATAATTCTAAATTAAGGAGGTAAAATATAAATATAAATAGGAAACAGAAGAGAAATGTACAGTGATCACCCATTTTCGGCCCACAATCTTTTTCATGGAAATGCCAGTTGTATGAGTCGAGTCCATGCATGCTACGATCACAGTATGAATTTGAAGGCAAAATATTTTTGTGCAGATCTTAGATTAGGTCTTTCCCTCTCCATAATGCTAATTTGAGGAGGTAAAATAGAAATATTAATAGGAAACAGAAGAGAAATGTACAGTGATCACCCATTTTCTGACGACAATCATTTTCATGGAAATCCCAGTCAGATGACTCGATTCCATGCATGCTACGATCACGGTATGAATTTGAAGGCAAAATATTTTTGTGCAGATTTTAGATTAGGTCTTTCCCTGTCCATAATGCTAAATTGAGGAAGTTAAATAGAAATATAAATAGGAAACAGAAGAGAAATGTACAGTGAACACCCATTTTCGGCCCACAATCTTTTTCATGGAAATCCCAGTCATATGAGTCGAGTCCATGCATGCTACGATCACGGTATGAAATTGAAGGCAAAATATTTTTGTGCAGATTTTACATTGGGTCTTTCCCTGTCCATAATGGTAAATTGAGGAGTTAAAATAGAAATATAAATAAGAAACAGAAGAGAAATTTACAGTGATCACCCATTTTCGGCCCACAATATTTTTCATGGAAATCCCAGTCATATGAGTCGAGTCCATGCATGCTACAATCACGGTATGAATTTTAAGGAAAAATATTTTTGTGCAGAGCTGAGATTAGGTCTTTCCCTGTCCATAATGCTAAATTGAGGAAGTAAAATATAAATTTAATAGGAAACAGAAGAGAAATGTACAGTTATCACCCATTTTCAGCCCACAATCATTTTCATGGAAATCCCAGTCATATGAGTCGAGTCCATGCATGCAACGATCACGGTATGAATTTGAAGGCAAAATATTTTTGTGCAGATCTTAGATTAGGTCTTTCCCTGTCCATAATGCTAAATTGTGGAGGTAAAATAAAAATATAAATAGGAAACAGAAGAGAAATGTACAGTGATCACCCATTTTCGGTCCACAATCTTTTTCATGCAAATCCCAGTCATATGAGTCGAGTCCATGCATGCTATGATCACGGTATGAATTTGAAGGCAAAATATTTTGGTGCAGATTTTAGATTAGGTCTTTCCCTTTCCATAATGCTAAATTAAGGAGGTAAAATATAAATATAAATAGGAAACAGAAGAGAAATGTACAGTGATCACCCATTTTCGGCCCACAATCTTTTTCATGGAAATGCCAGTTGTATGAGTCGAGTCCATGCATGCTACGATCACAGTATGAATTTGAAGGCAAAATATTTTTGTGCAGATCTTAGATTGGGTCTTTCCCTGTCCATAATGGTAAATTGAGGAGATAAAATATAAATATAAATAGGAAACAGAAGAGAAATGTACAGTGATCACCCATTTTCGGTCCACAATCTTTTTCATGGAAATCCCAGTCATATGAGTCGAGTCCATGCATGCTATGATCACGGTATGAATTTGAAGGCAAAATATTTTGGTGCAGATTTTAGATTAGGTCTTTCCCTTTCCATAATGCTAAATTAAGGAGGTAAAATATAAATATAAATAGGAAACAGAAGATAAATGTACAGTGATCACCCATTTTCGGCCCACAATCTTTTTCATGGAAATGCCAGTTGTATGAGTCGAGTCCATGCATGCTACGATCACAGTATGAATTTGAAGGCAAAATATTTTTGTGCAGATCTTAGATTGGGTCTTTCCCTGTCCATAATGGTAAATTGAGGAGATAAAATATAAATATAAATAGGAAACAGAAGAGAAATGTACAGTGATCACCCATTTTCTGCCCAGAATCTTTTTCATGGAAATCCCAGTTATATGTGTCGAGTCCATGCATGCTACGATCAGGGTATGAATTTGAAGGCAAAATATTTTTGTGCAGGTCTTAGATTAGGTCTTTCCCTCTCCATAATGCTAATTTGAGGAGGTAAAATAGAAATATTAATAGGAAACAGAAGAGAAATGTACAGTGATCACCCATTTTCTGACGACAATCATTTTCATGGAAATCCCAGTCATATGAGTCTAGTCTATGCATGCTACGATCACGGTATGAAATTGAAGGTAAAATATTTTTGTGCAGATCTTAGATTTGGTCTTTCCCTGTCCATAATGCTAAATTAAGGAAGTAAAATAGAAATATAAATACGAAAAAGAAGAGAAATGTACAGTGATCACCCATTTTCTGCCCACAAACTTTTCCATTGAAATCCCAGTCATATGAGTCGAGTCCATGCATGCTACGATCACGGTATGAATTTGAAGGCAAAATATTTTGGTGCAGATTTTAGATTAGTTCTTTCCCTGTTCATAATGCTAAATTTAGGAGGTAAAATATAAATATAAATAGGAAACAGAAGAGAAATGTACAGTGATCACCCTTTTTCTGCCCACAATCTATTTCATGGAAATTCCAGTCATATGAGTCGAGTCCATGCATGCTACGATCACGGTATGAATTTGAAGGCAAAATATTTTTGTGCTGAGCTTAGATTAGAACTTTCTCTGTCCATAATGCTAAATTGTGGAGGTAAAATAGAAATAGTAATAGGAAACAGAAGAGAAATGTAAAGTGATCACCCATTTTGTGCCCACAATCTTTTACATGGAAATCCCAGTCATATGAGTCGAGTCCATGCATGCTACAATCACGGTATGAATTTGAAGGCAAAATATTTTTGTGCAGATCTTAGATTAGGTCTTTCCCTGTCCATAATGCTAAATTGAGGTGGTAAAAAGGAAATATAAATAGGATACAGAAGAGAAATGTACAGTGATCACCAATTTTCGGTTCACAATCTTTTTCATGGAAATCCCAGTCCTATGAGTCGAGTCCATGCATGCTACGATCACGGTATGAATTTGAAGGCAAAATATATTTGTGCAGATTTCAGATTAGGTCTTTCCCTGTCCATAATGCTAAATTGAGGAGGTAAAATATAAATATAAATAGGAAACAGAAGAGAAATGTACAGTGATCACCCATTTTCAGCCCACAATCTTTTTCATGCAAATCCCAGTCATATGAGTCGAGTCCATGCATGCGACGATCACGGTATGAATTTGAAGGCAAAATATTTTTGTCCAGATCTTAGATTAGGTCTTTCCCTGTCCATAATGCTAAATTGTGGAGGTAATATATAAATATAAATAGGAAACAGAAGAGAAATGTACAGTGATCACCCATTTTCGGCCCACAATCTTTTTCATGCAAATCCCAGTCATATGAGTCGAGTCCATGCATGCTATGATCACGGTATGAATTTGAAGGCAAAATATATTTGTGCAGATTTTAGATTAGGTCTTTCCCTGTCCATAATGCTAAATTGAGGTGGTAAAATATAAATATAAATAGGAAACAGAACAGAAATATACAGTGATCACCAATTTTCGGCTCACAATTTTTTTCATGGAAATCCCAGTCATATGAGTCGAGTCCATGCATGCTACGATCACGGTATGAATTTGAAGGAAAAATATTTTTGTGCAGGTTTTAGATTAGGTCTTTCACTGTCCATAATGCTAAATTGAGGAGGTAAAATAGAAATATAAATAGGAAACAGAAGAGAAATGTACAGTGATCACCCATTTTCGGCCCACAATCTTTTTCATGGAAATCCCAGTCATATGAGTCGAGTCCATGCATGCTACGATCACGGTATGAATTTGAAGGCAAAATATTTTTGTCCAGATCTTAGATTAGGTCTTTCCCTGTCCATAATACTAAATTGAGGAGGTAAAATAGAAATATAAATAGGAAACAGAAGAGAAATGTACAGTGATCACCCATTTTGGGCCGACAATCTTTTTCATGGAAATCCCAGTCATATGAGTCGAGTCCATGCATGCTACGATCACGGTATGAATTTGAAGGCAAAATATTTTTGTCCAGATCTTAGATTAGGTCTTTCCCTTTCCATAATGCTAAATCGTGGTGGTAAAGTATAAATATAAATAGGAAACAAAAGAGAAATGTACAGTGATAACCCATTTTCGGCCCACAATCTTTTTCATGTAAATCCCAGTCATATGAGTCATGTCCATGCATGCTACGATCACGGTATGAATTTGAAGGCAAAATATTTTTTTGTAGATCTTAGATTAGGTCTTTCCCTGTCCATAATGCTAAATTGAGGAGGTAAAATATAAATATAAATAGGAAACAGAAGAGAAATGTACAGTGATCACCCATTTTCGGCCCACAATCTTTTTCATGGAAATCCCAGTCATATGAGTCGAGTCCATGCATGCTACGATCACGGTATGAATTTGAAGGCAAAATATTTTTGTGCAGATCTTAGATTGGGTCTTTCCCTGTCCATAATGCTAAATTGAAGAGGTAAAATAGAAATAGAAATAGGAAACAGAAGAGAAATGTACAGTGATCACCCATTTTCGGCCCACAATCTTTTTCATGGAAATCCCAGTCATATGAGTCGAGTCCATGCATGCTACGATCACGGTATGAATTTGAAGGCAAAATATTTTTGTGCAGATTTTAGATTAGTTCTTTCCCTGTCCATAATGGTAAATTGAGGAGATAAAATATAAATATAAATAGGAAACAGAAGAGAAATGTACAGTGATCACCCATTTTCGGCCCACAATCTTTTTCATGCAAATCCCAGTAATATGAGTCGAGTCCATGCATGCTACGATCACGGTATGAATTTGAAGGCAAAATATTTTTGTGCTGAGCTTAGATTAGGTCTTTCACTGTCCATAATGCTAAATTGAGGTGGTAAAATATAAATATAAATAGGAAACAGAAGAGAAATATACAGTGATCACCAATTTTCGGCTCACAATTTTTTTCATGGAAATGCCAGTCATATGAGTCGAGTCCATGCATGCTACGATCACGGTATGAATTTGAAGGAAAAATATTTTTGTGCAGATTTTAGATTAGGTCTTTCACTGTCCATAATGCTAAATTGAGGAGGTAAAATAGAAATATAAATAGGAAACAAAAGAGAAATGTACAGTGATAACCCATTTTCGGCGCACAATCTTTTTCATGGAAATCCCAGTCATATGAGTCGAGTCCATGCATGCTACGATCACGGTATGAATTTGAAGGCAAAATATTTTTGTGCAGATTTTAGATTAGTCCTTTCCCTGTCCATAATGCTAAATTGAGGAGGTAAAATAGAAATATAAATAGGAAACAGAAGAGAAATGTACAGTGATCACCATTTTTCGGCCCACAATCTTTTTCATGTAAATCCCAGTCATATGAGTCATGACCATGCATGCTACGATCACGGTATGAATTTGAAGGCAAAATATTTTTTTGTAGATCTTAGATTAGGTCTTTCCCTGTCCATAATGCTAAATTGAGGAGGTAAAATAGAAATATAAATAGGAAACAGAAGAGAAATGTACAGTGATCACCCATTTTCGGCCCACAATCTTTTTCATGGAAATCCCAGTCATATGAGTCGAGTCCATGCATGCTATGATCACGGTATGAATTTGAAGGCAAAATATTTTTTTGCAGATTTTAGATTAGGTATTTCCCTGGCCATAATGCTAAATTGAGGAGGTAAAATAGAAATAGAAATAGGAAACAGAAGAGAAATGTACAGTGATCAACCATTTTCGGCCCACAATCTTTTTCATGGAAATCCCAGTCATATGAGTCGAGTCCATGCATGCTACCATCACGGTATGAATTTGAAGGCAAAATATTTTTGTGCAGATTTTAGATTAGTTCTTTCCCTGTCCATAATGGTAAATTGAGGAGATAAAATATAAATATAAATAAGAAACAGAAGAGAAATGTACAGTGATCACCCATTTTCGGCCCACAATCTTTTTCATGCAAATCCCAGTCATATGAGTCGAGTCCATGCATGCTACGATCACGGTATGAATTTGAAGGAAAAATATTTTTGTGCAGATTTTAGATTAGGTCTTTCACTGTCCATAATGCTAAATTGAGGAGGTAAAATAGAAATATAAATAGGAAACAGAAGAGAAATGTACAGTGATCACCCATTTTCGGCCCACAATCTTTTTCATGGAAATCCCAGTCATATGAGTCGAGTCCATGCATGCTACGATCACGGTATGAATTTAAAGGCAAAATATTTTTGTCCAGATCTTAGATTAGGTCTTTCCCTGTCCATAATGCTAAATTGTGGAGGTAAAATATCAATATAAATAGGAAACAAAAGAGAAATGTACAGTGATCACCCATTTTCGGCCCACAATCTTTTTCATGGAAATCCCAGTCATATGAGTCGAGTCCATGCCAGCTACGATCACGGTATGAATTTGAAGGCAAAATATTTTTGTGCAGATTTTAGATTAGTTCTTTCCCTGTCCATAATGCTAAATTGAGGAGGTAAAATAGAAATATAAATAGGAAACAGAAGAGAAATGTACAGTGATCACCCATTTTCGGCCCACAATCTTATTCATGGAAATCCCAGTCATATGAGTCGAGTCCATGCATGCTACGTTCACGGTATGAATTTGAAGGCAAAATATTTTTTTGCAGATTTTAGATTAGGTATTTCCCTGGCCATAATGCTAAATTGAGGAGGTAAAATAGAAATATAAATAGGAAACAGAAGAGAAATGTACAGTGATCACCCATTTTCGGCCCACAATCTTTTTCATGGAAATCCCAGTCATATGAGTCGAGTCCATGCATGCTGCGATCACGGTATGAATTTGAAGGAAAAATATTTTTGTGCAGATTTCAGATTAGATCTATCCCTGTCCATAATGCTAAATTGAGGTGGTAAAATATAAATATAAATAGGAAACAGAAGAGAAATGTACAGTGATCACCCATTTTCGGCCCACAATCTTTTTCATGGAAATCCCAGTCATATGAGTCGAGTCCATGCATGCTACGATCACGGTATGAATTTGATGGCAAAATATTTTTGTGCAGATTTTAGATTAGGTCTTTCCCTGTCCATAATGCTAAATTGAGGAGGTAAAATATAAATATAAATAGGAAACAGAATGGAAATGTACAGTGATCTCCCATTTTCGGCCCACTATCTTTTTCTCGGATATCCCAGTCATATGAGTCGAGTCCATGCATGCTACGATACGGTATGAATTTGAAGGCAAAATATTTTTGAGCAGATATTAGATTAGGTCTTTCTCGGGCCATAATGCAAAATTGAGGAAGTAAAATATAAATATAAATAGGAAACAGAAGAGAAATGTGCAGTGATCACCCATTTTCGGCCCACAGTCTTTTTCACGGAAATCCCAGTCATATGAGTCGATTCCATGCATGCTACGATCACGGTATGAATATGAAGGCAGAATATTTTTGTGCAGAGCTTAGATTAGGTCTTTCCCTGTCCATAATGCTAAATTGAGGAAGTAAAATAGAAATATAAATAGGAAACAGAAGAGAAATGTACAGTGATCACCCATTTTCGGCTCACAATCTTTTTCATGGAAATCCCAGTGATATGAGTCGAGTCCATGCATGCTACGATCACGGTATGAATTTGAAGGCAAAATATTTTTGTGCAGATTTTAGATTAGGTCTTTCCCTGTCCATAATGCTAAAGTGAGGAAGTAAAATATAAATATAAATAGGAAACAGAGGAGAAATGTACAGTGATCTCCCATTTTTGCCCCACAATCTTTTTCATGGAAATCCCAGTCATATGAGTCGAGTCCATGCATGATACGATCACGATATAAATTTGAAGGCAAAATATTTTTGTGCAGATCTTAGATTAGGTCATTCCCTGTCCATAATGCTAAATTGAGAAGGAAAATAGAAATATGAATAGGAAACAGAAGAGAAATGTACAGTGATCACCTATTTTCGGCCCACAATATTTTTCATGGAAATCCCAGTCATATGAGTCCAGTCCATGCATGCTACGATCACGGTATGAATTTGAAGGCAAAATATTTTTGTGCAGATTTTAGATTAGGTCTTTCCCTGTCCATAATGCTAAATTGAGGAGGTAAAATAGAAATATAAATAGGAAACAGAAGAGAAATGTACAGTGATCACCTATTTTCGGCCCACAATCTTTTTCATGGAAATCCCAGTCATATGAGTCCAGTCCATGCATGCTACGATCACGGTATGAATTTGAAGGCAAAATATTTTTGTGCAGATTTCAGATTAGGTCTTTCCCTATCCATAATGCTAAATTGAGGAGGTAAAATATAAATATAAATAGGAAACAGAAGAGACATGTACAGTGATCACCAATTTCCGCCCACAATCTTTTTCATGGAAATCCCAGTCATATCAGTCGACTCCATGCATGCTACGATCATGGTATGAATTTGAAGGCAAAATATTTTTGTGCAGATTTTGGATTAGGTCTTTCCCTGTCCATAATGCTAAATTGAGGAGGTATAATAGAAATATAAATAGGAAACAAAAGAGAAATGTACAGTGATCACCCATTTTCGGCCCACAATCTTTTTCATGGAAATCCCAGTCATATGAGTCGAGTCCATGCATGCTACGATCACGGTATGAATTTGAAGGCAAAATATTTTTGTGCAGATTTCAGATTAGGTCTTTCCCTATCCATAATGCTAAATTGAGGAGGTAAAATAGAAATATAAATAGGAAACAGAAGAGAAATGTACAGTGATCACCCATTTTCGGCCCAAAATCTTATTCATGGAAATCCCAGTCATATGAGTCGAGTCCATGCATGCTACGTTCACGGTATGAATTTGAAGGCAAAATATTTTTGTGCAGATCTTAGATTAGGTCTTTCCCTGTCCATAATGCTAAATTGAGGTGGTAAAATATAAATATAAATAGGAAACAGAAGAGAAATATACAGTGATCACCAATTTTCGGCTCACAATCTTTTTCATGGAAATCCCAGTCATATGAGTCGAGTCCATGCATGCTACGATCACGGTATGAATTTGAAGGCAAAATATTTTTGTGATGATTTTAGATTAGGTCTTTCCCTGTCCATAATGCTAAATTGAGGAGGTAAAATAGAAATATAAATAGGAAACAGAAGAGAAATGTACAGTGATCACCCATTTTCCGCCCACAATCTTTTTCATGGAAATCCCAGTCATATGAGTCGAGTCCATGCATGCTACGATCACGGTATGAATTTGAAGGCAAAATATTTTTGTGCAGATTTTAGATTAGGTCTTTCCCTGTCCATAATGCTAAATTGAGGAAGTAAAATAGAAATATAAATAGGAAACAGAAGAGAAATGTACAGTGATCACACATTTTCGGCCCACAATCTTTTTCATGCAAATCCCAGTCATATGAGTCGAGTCCATGCATGCTATGATCACGGTATGAATTTGAAGGCAAAATATTTTTGTGCATATCTTAGATTTGGTCTTTCCCTGTCCATAATGCTAAATTGAGGAGGTAAAATAGAAATATAAATAGGAAACAGAAGAGAAATGTACAGTGATCTCCCATTTTCGGCCCACAATCTTTTTCATGGGAATCCCAGTCATATGAGTCGAGTCCATGCATGTTACGTTCACGGTATGAATTTGAAGGCAAAATATTTTTGTGCAGAGCTTAGATTCGGTCTTTCCCTGTCCATAATGCTAAATTGAGGAAGTAAAATATAAATATAAATAAAAAACAGAAGAGAAATGTACAGTGATCACCCATTTTCGGCCCACAATCTTTTTCATGGAAATCCCAGTCATATGAGTCGAGTCCATGCATGCTACGATCACGGTATGAATTTGAAGGCAAAATATTTTTGTGCAGATTTTAGATTAGGTCGTTCCCTCTCCATAATGCTAAATTGAGGAGGTAAAATAGAAATATAAATAGGAAACAGAAGAGAAATGTACAGTGATCATCCATTTTCCACCCACAATCTTTTTCATGGAAATCCCAGTCATATCAGTCGACTCCATGCATGCTACGATCACGGTATGAATTTGAAGGCAAAATATTTTTGTGCAGAATTTGGATTAGGTCTTTCCCTGTCCATAATGCTAAATTGAGGAGGTATAATAGAAATATAAATAGGAAACAAAAGAGAAATGTACAGTGATCACCCATTTTCGGCCCACAATCTTTTTCATGGAAATCCCAGTCATATGAGTCGAGTGATGCATGCTACGATCACGGTATGAATTTGAAGGCAAAATATTTTTGTGCAGATTTCAGATTAGGTCTTTCCCTATCCATAATGCTAAATTGAGGAGGTAAAATATAAATATAAATAGGAAACAGAAGAGAAATGTACAGTGATCACCCATTTTCGGCCCACAATCTTATTCATGGAAATCCCAGTCATATGAGTCGAGTCCATGCATGCTACGTTCACGGTATGAATTTGAAGGCAAAATATTTTTGTGCAGATCTTAGATTAGGTCTTTCCCTGTCCATAATGCTAAATTGAGGTGGTAAAATATAAATATAAATAGGAAACAGAAGAGAAATATACAGTGATCACCAATTTTCGGCTCACAATCTTTTTCATGGAAATCCCAGTCATATGAGTCGAGTCCATGCATGCTACGATCACTGTATGAATTTGAAGGCAAAATATTTTTGTGATGATTTTAGATTAGGTCTTTCCCTGTCCATAATGCTAAATTGAGGAGGTAAAATAGAAATATAAATAGGAAACAGAAGAGAAATGTACAGTGATCACCCATTTTCCGCCCACAATCTTTTTCATGGAAATCCCAGTCATATGAGTCGAGTCCATGCATGCTACGATCACGGTATGAATTTGAAGGCAAAATATTTTTGTGCAGATTTTAGATTAGGTCTTTCCCTGTCCATAATGCTAAATTGAGGAAGTAAAATAGAAATATAAATAGGAAACAGAAGAGAAATGTACAGTGATCTCCCATTTTCGGCCCACAATCTTTTTCATGGGAATCCCAGTCATATGAGTCGAGTCCATGCATGTTACGTTCACGGTATGAATTTGAAGGCAAAATATTTTTGTGCAGAGCTTAGATTCGGTCTTTCCCTGTCCATAATGCTAAATTGAGGAAGTAAAATATAAATATGAATAAAAAACAGAAGAGAAATGTACAGTGATCACCCATTTTCGGCCCACAATCTTTTTCATGGAAATCCCAGTCATATGAGTCGAGTCCATGCATGCTACGATCACGGTATGAATTTGAAGGCAAAATATATTTGTGCAGATTTCAGATTAGGTCTTTCCCTGTCCATAATGCTAAATTGAGGAGGTAAAATATAAATATAAACAGGAAACAGAAGAGAAATGTACAGTGATCACCCATTTTCGGCCCACAATCTTTTTCATGCAAATCCCAGTCATATGAGTCGAGTCCATGCATGCGACGATCACGGTATGAATTTGAAGGCAAAATATTTTTGTCCAGATCTTAGATTAGGTCTTTCCCTGTCCATAATGCTAAATTGTGGAGGTAAAATAGAAATATAAATAGGAAACAAAAGAGAAATGTACAGTGATCACCCATTTTCGGCCCACAATCTTTTTCATGGAAATCCCAGTCATATGAGTCGAGTCCATGCATGCTACGATCACGGTATGAATTTGAAGGCAATATATTTTTGTGCAGATTTTAGATTAGTTCTTTCCCTGTCCATAATGCTAAATTGAGGAGGTAAAATAGAAATATAAATAGGAAACAGAAGAGAAATGTACAGTGATCACCCATTTTCGGCCGACAATCTTTTTCATGGAAATCCCAGTCATATGAGTCGAGTCCATGCATGCTACGATTACGGTATGAATTTGAAGGCAAAATATTTTTGTGCAGATCTTAGATTGGATCTTTCCCTGTCCATAATGGTAAATTGAGGAGATAAAATATAAATATAAATAGGAAACAGAAGAGAAATGTACAGTGATCACCCATTTTCGGCCCACAATCTTTTTCATGCAAATCCCAGTCATATGAGTCGAGTCCATGCATGCTATGATCACGGTAAAAATTTGAAGGCAAAATATTTTTGTGCATATCTTAGATTTGGTCTTTCCCTGTCCATAATGCTAAATTGAGGAGGTAAAATATAAATATAAATAGGAAACAGAAGAGAAATGTACAGTGATCACCCATTTTCGGCCCACAATCTTTTTCATGGGAATCCCAGTCATATGAGTCGAGTCCATGCATGTTACGTTCACGGTATGAATTTGAAGGCAAAATATTTTTGTGCAGATCTTACATTAGGTCATTCCCTGTACATAATGATAAATTGAGGAGGTAAAATAGAAATATAAATAGGAAACAGAAGAGAAATGTACAGTGAACACATTTTCGGCCCACAACCTTTTTCATGGAAATACCAGTTATATGAGTCTAGTCCTTGCATGCTACGATCACGGTATGAATTTGAAGGCAAAATATTCTTTTACAGATTTTAGATTAGGTCTTTCCCTGTCCATAATGCTAAATTGAGGAGCTAAAATATAAATATAAATAGGAAACAAAAGAGAAATGTACAGTGATCACCCATTTCCGGCCCACAATCTTTTTCATGGAAATCCCAGTCATATGAGTCGAGTCCATGCATGCTGCGATCACGGTATGAATTTGAAGGCAAAATATTTTTGTGCAGATTTCAGATTAGGTCTATCCCTGTCCATAATGCTCATTTGAGGAGGTAAAATAGAAATATAAATAGGAAACAGAAGAGAAATGTACAGTGATCACCCATTTTCGGCCCACAATCTTTTTCATGGAAATCCCAGTCATATGAGTCGAGTCCATGCATGCTACGATCACGGTATGAATTTGATGGCAAAATATTTTTGTGCAGATTTTAGATTAGGTCTTTCCCTGTCCATAATGCTAAATTGAGGAGGTAAAATAGAAATATAAATAGGAAACAGAAGAGAAATGTACAGTGATCACCCATTTTCGGCCCACAATCTTTTTCATGCAAATCCCAGTCATATGAGTCGAGTCCATGCATGCTACGATCACGGTATGTATTTGAAGGCAAAATATTTTTGTGCAGATTTCAGATTAGGTCTTTCCCTGTCCATAATGCTAAATTGAGGATTTAATATATAAATATAAATAGGAAACAGAAGAGAAATGTACAGTGATCACCCATTTTCGGCCCACAATCTTTTTCATGCAAATCCCAGTCATATGAGTCGAGTCCATGCATGCGACGATCACGGTATGAATTTGAAGGCAAAATATTTTTGTCCAGACCTTAGATTAGGTCTTTCCCTGTCCATAATGCTAAATTGTGGAGGTAAAATATAAATATAAATAGGAAACAAAAGAGAAATGTACAGTGATCACCCATTTTCGGCCCACAATCTTTTTCATGGAAATCCCAGTCATATGAGTCGAGTCCATGCATGCTACGATCACGGTATTAATTTGAAGGCAATATATTTTTGTGCAGATTTTAGATTAGTTCTTTCCCTGTCCATAATGCTAAATTGACGAGGTAAAATAGAAATATAAATAGGAAACAGAAAAGAAATGTACAGTGATCACCCATTTTCGGCCGACAATCTTTTTCATGGAAATCCCAGTCATATGAGTCGAGTCCATGCATGCTACGAATACGGTATGAATTTGAAGGCAAAATATTTTTGTGCAGATCTTAGATTGGATCTTTCCCTGTCCATAATGGTAAATTGAGGAGATAAAATATAAATATAAATAGGAAACAGAAGAGAAATGTACAGTGATCACCCATTTTCGGCCCACAATCTTTTTCATGCAAATCCCAGTCATATGAGTCGAGTCCATGCATGCTATTATCACGGTAAAAATTTGAAGGCAAAATATTTTTGTGCATATCTTAGATTTGGTCTTTCCCTGTCCATAATGCTAAATTGAGGAGGTAAAATAGAAATATAAATAGGAAAGAGAAGAGAAATGTACAGTGATCACCCATTTTCGGCTCACAATTTTTTTCATGGAAATCCCAGTCATATGAGTCGAGTCCATGCATGCTACGATCACGGTATGAATTTGAAGGCAAAATATTTTTGTGCAGATTTTAGATTAGGTCTTTCCATGTCCATAATGCTAAAGTGAGGAAGTAAAATAGAAATATAAATAGGAAACAGAAGAGAAATGTACAGTGATCTCCCATTTTCGGCCAACAATCTTTTTCATGGAAATCCCAGCCATATGAGTCGAGTCCATGCATGCTACGATCACGATATAAATTTGAAGGCAAAATATTTTTGTGCAGATTTTAGATTAGGTCTTTCCCTGTCCATAATGCTAAATTGAGGAGGTAAAATAGAAATATAAATAGGAAACAGAAGAGTAATGTACAGTGATCAACCATTTTCGGCCCACAATCTTTTTCATGGAAATCCCAGTCATATGAGTCGAGTCCATGCATGCTACGTTCACGGTATGAATTTGAAGGCAAAATATTTTTGTGCAGATTTTAGATTAGGTCATTCCCTGTCCATAATGCTAAATTGAGGAGGTAAAATAGAAATATGAATAGGAAACAGAAGAGAAATATACAGTGATCACCTATTTTCGGCCCACAATCTTTTTCATGGAAATCCCAGTCATATGAGTCGAGTCCATGCATGCTACAATCACGGTATGAATTTGAAGGCAAAATATTTTTGTTCAGATTTTCGATTAGGTCTTTCCCTGTCCATAATGCTAAATTGAGGAGGTAAAATACAAATAAAAATAGGAAACAGAAGAGAAATGTACAGTGATCACCCATTTTAGGCCCACAATCTTTTTCATGGAAATCCCAGTCATATGAGTCGAGTCCTTGCATGCTACGATCACGGTATGAATTTGAAGGGAAAATATTTCTGTGTAGAGCTTAGATTAGGTCTTTCCCTGTCCATAATGCTAAATTGAAGAAGTAAAATATAAATATAAATAGGAAACAGAATAGAAATATACAGTGATCACCCATTTTCGGCCCACAATCTTTTCATGGAAATCCCAGTCATATGAGTTGAGTCCATGCATGCTACGATCACTGTATGAATTTGAAGGAAAAATATTTTTGTGCAGATTTTAGATTAAGTCTTTCCCTGTGCATAATTCTAAATTGAGGAGGTAAAATATAAATATAAATAGTAAACAGAAGAGAAATGTACAGTGATCACCCATTTTCGGCCCAAAATCTTTTTCATGGAAATCCCAGTCATATGAGTCGAGTCCATGCATGCTACGATCACGGTATGAATTTGAAGGCAAAATATTTTTGTACAGATTTCAGATTAGGTATTTCCCTGTCCATAATGCTAAAGTGAGGAGGTAAAATAGAAATAGAAATAGGAAACAGAAGAGAAATGTACAGTGATTTCCCATTTTCGGCCCACAGTCTTTTTCATGGAAATCCCAGCCATATGAGTCGAGTCCATGCATGCTACGATCACGGTATGAATTTGAAGGCAAAATATTTTTTTGCAGAGCTTAGATTAGGTCTTTCCCTGTCCATAATGCTAAACTGAGGAGGTAAAATATAAATATAAATAGGAAACAGAAGAGAAATGTACAGTGATCACCCATTTTCGGCCCACAATCTTTTTCATGGAAATCCCAGTCATATGAGTCAAGTCCATGCATGCTATGATCACGCTATGAATTTGAAGGCAAAATATTTTTTTGGACAGCATAGATTACGTCTTTCATTGTCCATAATGCTAAATTGAGGAAGCAAAATACAAATATAAAGAGGAGGCGACAGAAAAGAAAAGTACAGTAATCACCCATTTTCTGCCCACAATCTATTTCATGGAAATCCCAGATATATGAGTCGAGTCCATGCATGCTACGATCACGGTATGAATTTGAAGGCAAAATATTTTTGTGCTGATCTTAGATTATGTCTTTCACTGTCCATAATGCTAAATTGAGGAGGTAAAATAGAAATATAAATAGGAAACAGAAGAGAAATGTACAGTGAGCACCCTTTTTCTGCGCACAATCTATTTCATGGAATTCCCAGTCATATGGGTCGAGTCCATGCATGCTACGATCACGGTATGAATTTGAAGGCAAAATATTTCTGTGCAGACCTTAAATTAGTGTCTTTCCCTGTCCATAATTCTAAATTGAGGAGGTAAAATATAAATATAAATAGGAAACAGAAGAGAAATGTACAGTGATCACCCGTTTAGTGCCCACAATATAATTCATGGAAATCCCAGTCATATGAGTCGAGTCCATGCATGCTACGATCACGGTATGAAATTGAAGGCAAAATATTTTTGTGCAGATCTTAGATTAGGTCTTTCCCTGTCCATAATGCTAAATTAAGGAAGTAAAATAGAAATAGAAATACGAAAAAGAAGAGAAATGTACAGTGATCACACATTTTCTGCCCACAAACTTTTCCATTGAAATCCCAGTCATATGAGTCGAGTCCATGCATGCTACGATCACGGTATGAATTTGAAGGCCAAATATTTTTTTGCAGATCTTAGATTAGGTCATTCCCTGTTCATAATGCTAAATTTAGGAGGTAAAATAGAAATATAAATAGGAAACAGAAGAGAAATGTACAGTGATCACCCATTGTGTGCCCACAATCTTTTTCATTTAAATCCCAGTCATATGAGTCGAGTTCATGCATGCTACGATCACGGTATGAATTTGAAGGCAAAATATTTTTGTGCAGATCTTATATTAGGTCTTTCCCAGTCCATAATGCTAAATTGAGGAGGTAAAATACAAATATAAATATAAATAGGAAACAGAAGAGAATTGTACAGTGATCACCCATTTTCTGCCCACAATCTTTTTCATGGAAATCGAGTCATATGAGTCGAGTCCAAGCATGCTACGATCACGGTATGAATTTGAAGGCAAAATATTTTTGTGCAGATCTTAGATTGGGTCTTTCCCTGTCCACAATGCTAAATTGAGGAGGTAAAATAGAAATAAAAATAGGAAACAGAAGAGAAATGTACAGTGAACACCCATTTTCGGCCCAAAATCTTTTTCATGGAAATCCCAGTCATATGTGTCGAGTCCATGCATGCTACGATCACGGTATGAAATTGAAGGCAAAATATTTTTGTGCAGATTTTTGATTGGGTCTTTCCCTGTCCATAATGCTAAATTGAGAGGTAAAATAGAAATATAAATAGGAAACAGAAGAGAAATGTACAGTGATCACCCATTTTCGGCCCACAATCTTTTTCATGGAAATCCCAGTCATATGAGTCGAGTCCATGCATGCTACAATCACGGTATGAATTTGAAGGCAAAATATTTTTGTGCAGAACTTAGATTAGGTCTTTCCCTGTCCATAATGCTAAATTGAGGAAGTAAAATATAAATATAAATAGGAAACAGAAGAGAAATGTACAGTTATCACCCATTTTCAGCCCACAATCATTTTCATGGAAATCCCAGTCATATGAGTCGAGTCCATGCATGCAACGATCACGGTATGAATTTGAAGGCAAAATATTTTTGTGCAGATCTTAGATTAGGTCTTTCCCTTTCCATAATGCTAAATTAAGGAGGTAAAATATAAATATAAATAGGAAACAGAAGAGAAATGTACAGTGATCACCCATTTTCGGCCCACAATCTTTTTCATGGAAATGCCAGTCGTATGAGTCGAGTCCATGCATGCTACGTTCACGGTATGAATTTGAAGGCAAAATATTTTTGTGCAGATTTTAGATTAGGTCATTCCCTGTCCATAATGCTAAATTGAGGAGGTAAAATAGAAATATGAATAGGAAACAGAAGAGAAATATACAGTGATCACCTATTTTCGGCCCACAATCTTTTTCATGGAAATCCCAGTCATATGAGTCGAGTCCATGCATGCTACAATCACGGTATGAATTTGAAGGCAAAATATTTTTGTTCAGATTTTCGATTAGGTCTTTCCCTGTCCATAATGCTAAATTGAGGAGGTAAAATACAAATAAAAATAGGAAACAGAAGAGAAATGTACAGTGATCACCCATTTTAGGCCCACAATCTTTTTCATGGAAATCCCAGTCATATGAGTCGAGTCCTTGCATGCTACGATCACGGTATGAATTTGAAGGGAAAATATTTCTGTGTAGAGCTTAGATTAGGTCTTTCCCTGTCCATAATGCTAAATTGAAGAAGTAAAATATAAATATAAATAGGAAACAGAATAGAAATATACAGTGATCACCCATTTTCGGCCCACAATCTTTTCATGGAAATCCCAGTCATATGAGTTGAGTCCATGCATGCTACGATCACTGTATGAATTTGAAGGAAAAATATTTTTGTGCAGATTTTAGATTAAGTCTTTCCCTGTGCATAATTCTAAATTGAGGAGGTAAAATATAAATATAAATAGTAAACAGAAGAGAAATGTACAGTGATCACCCATTTTCGGCCCAAAATCTTTTTCATGGAAATCCCAGTCATATGAGTCGAGTCCATGCATGCTACGATCACGGTATGAATTTGAAGGCAAAATATTTTTGTACAGATTTCAGATTAGGTATTTCCCTGTCCATAATGCTAAAGTGAGGAGGTAAAATAGAAATAGAAATAGGAAACAGAAGAGAAATGTACAGTGATTTCCCATTTTCGGCCCACAGTCTTTTTCATGGAAATCCCAGCCATATGAGTCGAGTCCATGCATGCTACGATCACGGTATGAATTTGAAGGCAAAATATTTTTTTGCAGAGCTTAGATTAGGTCTTTCCCTGTCCATAATGCTAAACTGAGGAGGTAAAATATAAATATAAATAGGAAACAGAAGAGAAATGTACAGTGATCACCCATTTTCGGCCCACAATCTTTTTCATGGAAATCCCAGTCATATGAGTCAAGTCCATGCATGCTATGATCACGCTATGAATTTGAAGGCAAAATATTTTTTTGGACAGCATAGATTACGTCTTTCATTGTCCATAATGCTAAATTGAGGAAGCAAAATACAAATATAAAGAGGAGGCGACAGAAAAGAAAAGTACAGTAATCACCCATTTTCTGCCCACAATCTATTTCATGGAAATCCCAGATATATGAGTCGAGTCCATGCATGCTACGATCACGGTATGAATTTGAAGGCAAAATATTTTTGTGCTGATCTTAGATTATGTCTTTCACTGTCCATAATGCTAAATTGAGGAGGTAAAATAGAAATATAAATAGGAAACAGAAGAGAAATGTACAGTGAGCACCCTTTTTCTGCGCACAATCTATTTCATGGAAATCCCAGTCATATGGGTCGAGTCCATGCATGCTACGATCACGGTATGAATTTGAAGGCAAAATATTTCTGTGCAGACCTTAAATTAGTGTCTTTCCCTGTCCATAATTCTAAATTGAGGAGGTAAAATATAAATATAAATAGGAAACAGAAGAGAAATGTACAGTGATCACCCGTTTAGTGCCCACAATATAATTCATGGAAATCCCAGTCATATGAGTCGAGTCCATGCATGCTACGATCACGGTATGAAATTGAAGGCAAAATATTTTTGTGCAGATCTTAGATTAGGTCTTTCCCTGTCCATAATGCTAAATTAAGGAAGTAAAATAGAAATAGAAATACGAAAAAGAAGAGAAATGTACAGTGATCACACATTTTCTGCCCACAAACTTTTCCATTGAAATCCCAGTCATATGAGTCGAGTCCATGCATGCTACGATCACGGTATGAATTTGAAGGCCAAATATTTTTTTGCAGATCTTAGATTAGGTCATTCCCTGTTCATAATGCTAAATTTAGGAGGTAAAATAGAAATATAAATAGGAAACAGAAGAGAAATGTACAGTGATCACCCATTGTGTGCCCACAATCTTTTTCATTTAAATCCCAGTCATATGAGTCGAGTTCATGCATGCTACGATCACGGTATGAATTTGAAGGCAAAATATTTTTGTGCAGATCTTATATTAGGTCTTTCCCAGTCCATAATGCTAAATTGAGGAGGTAAAATACAAATATAAATATAAATAGGAAACAGAAGAGAATTGTACAGTGATCACCCATTTTCTGCCCACAATCTTTTTCATGGAAATCGAGTCATATGAGTCGAGTCCAAGCATGCTACGATCACGGTATGAATTTGAAGGCAAAATATTTTTGTGCAGATCTTAGATTGGGTCTTTCCCTGTCCACAATGCTAAATTGAGGAGGTAAAATAGAAATAAAAATAGGAAACAGAAGAGAAATGTACAGTGAACACCCATTTTCGGCCCAAAATCTTTTTCATGGAAATCCCAGTCATATGTGTCGAGTCCATGCATGCTACGATCACGGTATGAAATTGAAGGCAAAATATTTTTGTGCAGATTTTTGATTGGGTCTTTCCCTGTCCATAATGCTAAATTGAGAGGTAAAATAGAAATATAAATAGGAAACAGAAGAGAAATGTACAGTGATCACCCATTTTCGGCCCACAATCTTTTTCATGGAAATCCCAGTCATATGAGTCGAGTCCATGCATGCTACGATCACGGTATGAATTTGAAGGGAAAATATTTCTGTGTAGAGCTTAGATTAGGTCTTTCCCTGTCCATAATGCTAAATTGAAGAAGTAAAATATAAATATAAATAGGAAACAGAATAGAAATATACAGTGATCACCCATTTTCGGCCCACAATCTTTTCATGGAAATCCCAGTCATATGAGTTGAGTCCATGCATGCTACGATCACTGTATGAATTTGAAGGAAAAATATTTTTGTGCAGATTTTAGATTAAGTCTTTCCCTGTGCATAATTCTAAATTGAGGAGGTAAAATATAAATATAAATAGTAAACAGAAGAGAAATGTACAGTGATCACCCATTTTCGGCCCAAAATCTTTTTCATGGAAATCCCAGTCATATGAGTCGAGTCCATGCATGCTACGATCACGGTATGAATTTGAAGGCAAAATATTTTTGTACAGATTTCAGATTAGGTATTTCCCTGTCCATAATGCTAAAGTGAGGAGGTAAAATAGAAATAGAAATAGGAAACAGAAGAGAAATGTACAGTGATTTCCCATTTTCGGCCCACAGTCTTTTTCATGGAAATCCCAGCCATATGAGTCGAGTCCATGCATGCTACGATCACGGTATGAATTTGAAGGCAAAATATTTTTTTGCAGAGCTTAGATTAGGTCTTTCCCTGTCCATAATGCTAAACTGAGGAGGTAAAATATAAATATAAATAGGAAACAGAAGAGAAATGTACAGTGATCACCCATTTTCGGCCCACAATCTTTTTCATGGAAATCCCAGTCATATGAGTCAAGTCCATGCATGCTATGATCACGCTATGAATTTGAAGGCAAAATATTTTTTTGGACAGCATAGATTACGTCTTTCATTGTCCATAATGCTAAATTGAGGAAGCAAAATACAAATATAAAGAGGAGGCGACAGAAAAGAAAAGTACAGTAATCACCCATTTTCTGCCCACAATCTATTTCATGGAAATCCCAGATATATGAGTCGAGTCCATGCATGCTACGATCACGGTATGAATTTGAAGGCAAAATATTTTTGTGCTGATCTTAGATTATGTCTTTCACTGTCCATAATGCTAAATTGAGGAGGTAAAATAGAAATATAAATAGGAAACAGAAGAGAAATGTACAGTGAGCACCCTTTTTCTGCGCACAATCTATTTCATGGAAATCCCAGTCATATGGGTCGAGTCCATGCATGCTACGATCACGGTATGAATTTGAAGGCAAAATATTTCTGTGCAGACCTTAAATTAGTGTCTTTCCCTGTCCATAATTCTAAATTGAGGAGGTAAAATATAAATATAAATAGGAAACAGAAGAGAAATGTACAGTGATCACCCGTTTAGTGCCCACAATATAATTCATGGAAATCCCAGTCATATGAGTCGAGTCCATGCATGCTACGATCACGGTATGAAATTGAAGGCAAAATATTTTTGTGCAGATCTTAGATTAGGTCTTTCCCTGTCCATAATGCTAAATTAAGGAAGTAAAATAGAAATAGAAATACGAAAAAGAAGAGAAATGTACAGTGATCACACATTTTCTGCCCACAAACTTTTCCATTGAAATCCCAGTCATATGAGTCGAGTCCATGCATGCTACGATCACGGTATGAATTTGAAGGCCAAATATTTTTTTGCAGATCTTAGATTAGGTCATTCCCTGTTCATAATGCTAAATTTAGGAGGTAAAATAGAAATATAAATAGGAAACAGAAGAGAAATGTACAGTGATCACCCATTGTGTGCCCACAATCTTTTTCATTTAAATCCCAGTCATATGAGTCGAGTTCATGCATGCTACGATCACGGTATGAATTTGAAGGCAAAATATTTTTGTGCAGATCTTATATTAGGTCTTTCCCAGTCCATAATGCTAAATTGAGGAGGTAAAATACAAATATAAATATAAATAGGAAACAGAAGAGAATTGTACAGTGATCACCCATTTTCTGCCCACAATCTTTTTCATGGAAATCGAGTCATATGAGTCGAGTCCAAGCATGCTACGATCACGGTATGAATTTGAAGGCAAAATATTTTTGTGCAGATCTTAGATTGGGTCTTTCCCTGTCCACAATGCTAAATTGAGGAGGTAAAATAGAAATAAAAATAGGAAACAGAAGAGAAATGTACAGTGAACACCCATTTTCGGCCCAAAATCTTTTTCATGGAAATCCCAGTCATATGTGTCGAGTCCATGCATGCTACGATCACGGTATGAAATTGAAGGCAAAATATTTTTGTGCAGATTTTTGATTGGGTCTTTCCCTGTCCATAATGCTAAATTGAGAGGTAAAATAGAAATATAAATAGGAAACAGAAGAGAAATGTACAGTGATCACCCATTTTCGGCCCACAATCTTTTTCATGGAAATCCCAGTCATATGAGTCGAGTCCATGCATGCTACAATCACGGTATGAATTTGAAGGCAAAATATTTTTGTGCAGAACTTAGATTAGGTCTTTCCCTGTCCATAATGCTAAATTGAGGAAGTAAAATATAAATATAAATAGGAAACAGAAGAGAAATGTACAGTTATCACCCATTTTCAGCCCACAATCATTTTCATGGAAATCCCAGTCATATGAGTCGAGTCCATGCATGCAACGATCACGGTATGAATTTGAAGGCAAAATATTTTTGTGCAGATCTTAGATTAGGTCTTTCCCTTTCCATAATGCTAAATTAAGGAGGTAAAATATAAATATAAATAGGAAACAGAAGAGAAATGTACAGTGATCACCCATTTTCGGCCCACAATCTTTTTCATGGAAATGCCAGTCGTATGAGTCGAGTCCATGCATGCTACGATCACAGTATGAATTTTGAGGCAAAATATTTTTGTGCAGATCTTAGATTGGGTCTTTCCCTGTCCATAATGGTAAATTGAGGAGTTAAAATATAAATATAAATAGGAAACAGCAGAGAAATGTACAGTGATCACCCATTTTCTGCCCACAAACTTTTCCATTGAAATCCCAGTCATATGATTCGAGTCCATGCATGCTACGATCACGTTATGAATTTGAAGGCAAAATATTTTTGTGCTGAGCTTAGATTAGAACTTTCCCTGTCCATAATGCTAAATTGAGGAGGTAAAATAGAAATTGTAATAGGAAACAGAAGAGAAATGTAAAGTGATCACCCATTTTGTGCCCACAATCTATTTCATGGAAATTCCAGTCATATGAGTCGAGTTCATGCATGCTACGATCACGGTATGAATTTGAAGGCAAAATATTTTTGTGCAGAGATTAGATTTGGTCGTTCCCTCTTCATAATGCTAAATTGAGGAGGTAAAATATAAATATAAATAGGAAACAGAAGAGAAATGTACAGTGATCACCCATTTTCGGCCCACAATCTTTTTCATGGAAATCCCAGTCATATGAGTCGAGTCCATGCATGCTACGATCACGGTATGAATTTGAAGGCAAAATATTTTTGTCCAGATCTTAGATTAGGTCTTTCCCTGTCCATAATGCTAAATTGTGGAGGTAAAATAGAAATATAAATAGGAAACAGAAGAGAAATGTACAGTGATCACCATTTTTCGGACCACAATCTTTTTCATGTAAATCCCAGTCATATGAGTCATGTCCATGCATGCTACGATCACGGTATGAATTTGAAGGCAAAATATTTTTTTGTAGATCTTAGATTAGACCTTTCCCTATCCATAATGCTAAATTGAGGAGGTAAAATAGAAATATAAATAGGAAACAGAAGAGAAATGTACAGTGATCACCATTTTTCGGCCCACAATCTTTTTCATGCAAATCCCAGTCATATGACTCGAGTCCATGCATGCGACGATCACGGTATGAATTTGAAGGCAAAATATTTTTGTGCTGAGCTTAGATTAGGTCTTTCCCTGTCCATAATGCTAAATTGAGGTGGTAAAATATAAATATAAATAGGAAACAGAAGAGAAATATACAGTGATCACCAATTTTCGTCTCACAATTTTTTTCATGGAAATCCCAGTCATATGAGTCGAGTCCATGCATGCTACGATCACGGTATGAATTTGAAGGAAATATATTTTTGTGCAGATTTTAGATTAGGTCTTTCCCTGTCCATAATGCTAAATTGAGGAGGTAAAATAGAAATATAAATAGGAAACAGAAGAGAAATGTACAGTGATCACCTATTTTCGGCCGACAATGTTTTTCATGGAAATCCCAGTCATATGAGTCGAGTCCATGCATGCTACGATCACGGTATGAATTTGAAGGCAAAATATTTTTGTCCAGATCTTAGATTAGGTCTTTCCCTGTCCATAATGCTAAATCGTGGTGGTAAAATATAAATATAAATAGGAAACAAAAGAGAAATGTACAGTGATAACCCATTTTCGGCCCACAATCTTTTTCATGTAAATCCCAGTCATATGAGTCATGTCCATGCATGCTACGATCACGGTATGAATTTGAAGACAAAATATTTTTTTGTAGATCTTAGATTAGGTCTTTCCCTGTCCATAATGCTAAATTGAGGAGGTAAAATATAAATATAAATAGGAAACAGAAGAGAAATGTACAGTGATCACCAATTTTTGGCCGACAATCTTTTTCATGGAAATCCCAGTCATATGAGTCGAGTCCATGCATGCTACGATCACGGTATAAATTTGAAGGCAAAATATTTTTGTGCTGTGCTTAGATTAGGTCTTTCCCTGTCCATAATGCTAAATTGAGGTGGTAAAATATAAATATAAATAGGAAACAGAAGAGAAATATACAGTGATCACCAATTTTCGGCTCACAAGTTTTTTCATGGAAATCCCAGTCATATGAGTCGAGTCCATGCATGCTACGATCACGGTATGAATTTGAAGGCAAAATATTTTTGTGCAGATTTTAGATTAGGTCTTTCACTGTCCATAATGCTAAATTGAGGAGGTAAAATAGAAATATAAATAGGAAACAGAAGAGAAATGTACAGTGATCACCCATTTTCGGCCCACAATCTTTTCCATTGAAATCCCAGTCATATGAGTCGAGTCCATGCATGCTACGATCGCGGTATGAATTTGAAGGCAAAATATTTTTGTCCAGATCTTAGATTAGGTTTTTCCCTGTCCATAATGCTAAATTGTGGAGGTAAAATATAAATATAAATAGGAAACAAAAGAGAAATGTACAGTGATAACCCATTTTCGGCCCACAATCTTTTTCATGGAAATCCCAGTCATATGAGTCGAGTCCATGCATGCTACGATCACGGTATGAATTTGAAGGCAAAATATTTTTGTGCAGATTTTAGATTAATCCTTTCCCTGTCCATAATGCTAAATTGAGGAGGTAAAATAGAAATATAAATAGGAAACAAAAGAGAAATGTACAGTGATCACCCATTTTCGGCCCACAATCTTTTTCATGGAAATCCCAGTCATATGAGTCGAGTTCATGCATGCTACGATCACGGTATGAATTTGAAGGCAAAATATTTTTGTGCAGACTATAGATTGTATCTTTCCCTGTCCATAATGGTAAATTGAGGAGATAAAATATGAATATAAATAGGAAACAGAAGAGAAATATACAGTGATCACCCATTTTCGGCCCACAATCTTATTCATTGAAATCCCAGTCATATGAGTCGAGTCCATGCATGCTACGTTCACGGTATGAATTTGAAGGCAAAATATTTTTGTGCAGATCTTAGATTAGGTCTTTCCCTGTCCATAATGCTAAATTGAGGTGGTAAAATATAAATATAAATAGGAAACAGAAGAGAAATGTACAGTGATCACCCATTTTCCGCCCACAATCTTTTTCAAGGAAATCCCAGTCATATGAGTCGAGTCCATGCATGCTACGATCACGGTATGAATTTGAAGGCAAAATATATTTGTGCAGATTTCAGATTAGGTCTTTCCCTGTCCATAATGCTAAATTGAGGAGGTAAAATATAAATATAAACAGGAAACAGAAGAGAAATATACAGTGATCACCCATTTTCGGCCCACAATCTTTTTCATGCAAATCCCAGTCATATGAGTAGAGTCCATGCATGCGACGATCACGGTATGAATTTGAAGGCAAAATATTTTTGTCCAGATCTTAGATTAGGTCTTTCCCTGTCCATAATGCTAAATTGTGGAGGTAAAATAGAAATATAAATAGGAAACAAAAGAGAAATGTACAGTGATCACCCATTTTCGGCCCACAATCTTTTTCATGGAAATCCCAGTCATATGAGTCGAGTCCATGCATGCTACGATCACGGTATGAATTTGAAGGCAGTATATTTTTGTGCAGATTTTAGATTAGTTCTTTCCCTGTCCATAATGCTAAATTGAGGAGATAAAATATAAATATAAATAGGAAACAGAAGAGAAATGTACAGTGATCACCCATTTTCGGCCCACAATCTTTTTCATGCAAATCCCAGTCATATGAGTCGAGTCCATGCATGCGACGATCACGGTATGAATTTGAAGGCAAAATATTTTTGTCCAGATCTTAGATTAGGTCTTTCCCTGTCCATAATGCTAAATTGTGGAGGTAAAATATAAATATAAATAGGAAACAAAAGAGAAATGTACAGTGATCACCCATTTTCGGTCCACAATCTTTTTCATGCAAATCCCAGTCATATGAGTCGAGTCCATGCATGCTATGATCACGGTATGAATTTGAAGGCAAAATATTTTGGTGCAGATTTTAGATTAGGTCTTTCCCTTTCCATAATGCTAAATTAAGGAGGTAAAATATAAATATAAATAGGAAACAGAAGAGAAATGTACAGTGATCACCCATTTTCGGCCCACAATCTTTTTCATGGAAATGCCAGTCGTATTAGTCGAGTCCATGCATGCTACGATCACAGTATGAATTTGGAGGCAAAATATTTTTGTGCAGATTTTAGATTGGGTCTTTCCCTGTCCATAATGGTAAATTGAGGAGTTAAAATATAAATATAAATAGGAAACAGAAGAGAAATGTACAGTGATCACCCATTTTCTGCCCACAAACTTTTCCATTGAAATCCCAGTCATATGATTCGAGTCCATGCATGCTACGATCACGGTATGAATTTGAAGGCCAAATATTTTTTTGCTGATCTTAGATTAGGTCTTTCCCTGTCCATAATGCTAAATTTAGGAGGTAAAATATAAATATAAATAGGAAACAGAAGAGAAATGTACAGTGATCACCCTTTTTCTGCCCACAATCTATTTCATGGAAATTCCAGTCATATGAGTCGAGTCCATGCATGCTACGATCACGGTATGAATTTGAAGGCAAAATATTTTTGTGCTGTGCTTAGATTAAAACTTTCCCTGTCCATAATGCTAAATTGAGGAGGTAAAATAGAAATTGTAATAGGAAACAGAAGAGAAATGTAAAGTGATCACCCATTTTGTGCCCACAATCTATTTCATGGAAATTCCAGTCATATGAGTCGAGTTCATGCATGCTACGATCACGGTATGAATTTGAAGGCAAAATATTTTTGTGCAGAGATTAGATTCGGTCGTTCCCTCTTCATAATGCTAAATTAAGGAGGTAAAATATAAATATAAATAGGAAACAGAAGAGAAATGTACAGTGATCACCCATTTTCGGCCCACAATCTTTTTCATGGAAATCCCAGTCATATGAGTCGAGTCCATGCATGCTACGATCACGGTATGAATTTGAAGGCAAAATATTTTTGTCCAGATCTTAGATTAGGTCTTTCCCTGTCCATAATGCTAAATTGTGGAGGGAAAATAGAAATATAAATAGGAAACAAAAGAGAAATGTACAGTGATAACCCATTTTCGGCCCACAATCTTTTTCATGGAAATCCCAGTCATATGAGTCGAGTCCATGCATGCTACGATCACGGTATGAATTTGAAGGCAATATATTTTTGTGCAGATTTTAGATTAGACCTTTCCCTATCCATAATGCTAAATTGAGGAGGTAAAATAGAAATATAAATAGGAAACAGAAGAGAAATGTACAGTGATCACCATTTTTCGGCCCACAATCTTTTTCATGTAAATCCCAGTCATATGAGTCATGTCCATGCATGCTACGATCACGGTATTAATTTGAAGGCAAAATATTTTTTTGTAGATCTTAGATTAGGTCTTTCCCTGTCCATAATGCTAAATTGAGGAGGTAAATTAGAAATATAAATAGGAAACAGAAGAGAAATGTACAGTGATCACCCATTTTCGGCCCACAATCTTTTTCATGCAAATCCCAGTCATATGAGTCGAGTCCATGCATGCGACGATCACGGTATGAATTTGAAGGCAAAATATTTTTGTGCTGAGCTTAGATTAGGTCTTTCCCTGTCCATAATGCTAAATTGAGGTGGTAAAATATAAATATAAATAGGAAACAGAAGAGAAATATACAGTGATCACCAATTTTCGGCTCACAATTTTTTTCATGGAAATCCCAGTCATATGAGTCGAGTCCATGCATGCTACGATCACGGTATGAATTTGAAGGAAATATATTTTTGTGCAGATTTTAGATTAGGTCTTTCACTGTCCATAATGCTAAATTGAGGAGGTAAAATAGAAATATAAATAGGAAACAGAAGAGAATTGTACAGTGATCACCCATTTTCGGCCCACAATCTTTTCTATTGAAATCCCAGTCATATGAGTCGAGTCCATGCATGCTACGATCACGGTATGAATTTGAAGGCAAAATATTTTTGTCCAGATCTTAGATTAGGTATTTCCCTGTCCATAATGCTAAATTGTGGAGGTAAAATATAAATATAAATAGGAAACAGAAGAGAAATGTACAGTGATCACCCATTTTCGGCCCACAATCTTTTTCATGGAAATCCCAGTCATATGAGTCGAGTCCATGCATGCTACGATCACGGTATGAATTTGAAGGCAAAATATTTTTGTCCAGATCTTAGATTAGGTCTTTCCCTGTCCATAATGCTAAATTGTGGAGGTAAAATAGAAATATAAATAGGAAACAAAAGAGAAATGTACAGTGATAACCCATTTTCGGCCCACAATCTTTTTCATGGAAATCCCAGTCATATGAGTCGAGTCCATGCATGCTACGATCACGGTATGAATTTGAAGGCAATATATTTTTGTGCAGATTTTAGATTAGACCTTTCCCTATCCATAATGCTAAATTGAGGAGGTAAAATAGAAATATAAATAGGAAACAGAAGAGAAATGTACAGTGATCACCATTTTTCGGCCCACAATCTTTTTCATGTAAATCCCAGTCATATGAGTCATGTCCATGCATGCTACGATCACGGTATTAATTTGAAGGCAAAATATTTTTTTGTAGATCTTAGATGAGGTCTTTCCCTGTCCATAATGCTAAATTGAGGAGGTAAATTAGAAATATAAATAGGAAACAGAAGAGAAATGTACAGTGATCACCCATTTTCGGCCCACAATCTTTTTCATGCAAATCCCAGTCATATGAGTCGAGTCCATGCATGCGACGATCACGGTATGAATTTGAAGGCAAAATATTTTTGTGCTGAGCTTAGATTAGGTCTTTCCCTGTCCATAATGCTAAATTGAGGTGGTAAAATATAAATATAAATAGGAAACAGAAGAGAAATATACAGTGATCACCAATTTTCGGCTCACAATTTTTTTCATGGAAATCCCAGTCATATGAGTCGAGTCCATGCATGCTACGATCACGGTATGAATTTGAAGGAAATATATTTTTGTGCAGATTTTAGATTAGGTCTTTCACTGTCCATAATGCTAAATTGAGGAGGTAAAATAGAAATATAAATAGGAAACAGAAGAGAATTGTACAGTGATCACCCATTTTCGGCCCACAATCTTTTCTATTGAAATCCCAGTCATATGAGTCGAGTCCATGCATGCTACGATCACGGTATGAATTTGAAGGCAAAATATTTTTGTCCAGATCTTAGATTAGGTATTTCCCTGTCCATAATGCTAAATTGTGGAGGTAAAATATAAATATAAATAGGAAACAGAAGAGAAATGTACAGTGATCAACCATTTTCGGCCCACAATCTTTTTCATGGAAATCCCAGTCATATGAGTCGAGTCCATGCATGCTACGATCACGGTATGAATTTGAAGGCAAAATATTTTTGTCCAGATCTTAGATTAGGTCTTTCCCTGTCCATAATGCTAAATTGTGGAGGTAAAATAGAAATATAAATAGGAAACAAAAGAGAAATGTACAGTGATAACCCATTTTCGGCCCACAATCTTTTTCATGGAAATCCCAGTCATATGAGTCGAGTCCATGCATGCTACGATCACGGTATGAATTTGAAGGCAATATATTTTTGTGCAGATTTTAGATTAGACCTTTCCCTATCCATAATGCTAAATTGAGGAGGTAAAATAGAAATATAAATAGGAAACAGAAGAGAAATGTACAGTGATCACCATTTTTCGGCCCACAATCTTTTTCATGTAAATCCCAGTCATATGAGTCATGTCCATGCATGCTACGATCACGGTATTAATTTGAAGGCAAAATATTTTTTTGTAGATCTTAGATTAGGTCTTTCCCTGTCCATAATGCTAAATTGAGGAGGTAAATTAGAAATATAAATAGGAAACAGAAGAGAAATGTACAGTGATCACCCATTTTCGGCCCACAATCTTTTTCATGCAAATCCCAGTCATATGAGTCGAGTCCATGCATGCGACGATCACGGTATGAATTTGAAGGCAAAATATTTTTGTGCTGAGCTTAGATTAGGTCTTTCCCTGTCCATAATGCTAAATTGAGGTGGTAAAATATAAATATAAATAGGAAACAGAAGAGAAATATACAGTGATCACCAATTTTCGGCTCACAATTTTTTTCATGGAAATCCCAGTCATATGAGTCGAGTCCATGCATGCTACGATCACGGTATGAATTTGAAGGAAATATATTTTTGTGCAGATTTTAGATTAGGTCTTTCACTGTCCATAATGCTAAATTGAGGAGGTAAAATAGAAATATAAATAGGAAAAGAAGAGAATTGTACAGTGATCACCCATTTTCGGCCCACAATCTTTTCTATTGAAATCCCAGTCATATGAGTCGAGTCCATGCATGCTACGATCACGGTATGAATTTGAAGGCAAAATATTTTTGTCCAGATCTTAGATTAGGTATTTCCCTGTCCATAATGCTAAATTGTGGAGGTAAAATATAAATATAAATAGGAAACAAAAGAGAAATGTACAGTGATAACCCATTTTCGGCCCACAATCTTTTTCATAGAAATCCCAGTCATATGAGTCGAGTCCATGCATGCTACGATCACGGTATGAATTTGAAGGCAAAATATTTTTGTGCAGATTTTAGATTAATCCTTTCCCTGTCCATAATGCTAAATTGAGGAGGTAAAATAGAAATATAAATAGGAAACAGAAGAGAAATGTACAGTGATCACCCATTTTCGGCCCACAATCTTTTTCATGGAAATCCCAGTCATATGAGTCGAGTCCATGCATGCTACGATCACGGTATGAATTTGAAGGCAAAATATATTTGTGCAGATTTCAGATTAGGTCTTTCCCTGTCCATAATGCTAAATTGAGGAGGTAAAATATAAATATAAATAGGAAACAAAAGAGAAATGTACAGTGATCACCCATTTTCGGCCCAGAATCTTTTTCATGGAAATCCCAGTCATATGAGTCGAGTCCATGCATGCTACGATCACGGTATGAATTTGAAGGCAAAATATATTTGTGCAGATTTCAGATTAGGTCTTTCCCTGTCCATAATGCTAAATTGAGGAGGTAAAATATAAATATAAACAGGAAACAGAAGAGAAATGTACAGTGATCACCCATTTTTGGCCCACAATCTTTTTCATGGAAATCCCAGTCATATGAGTCGAGTCCATGCATGCTACGATCACGGTATGAATTTGAAGGCAAAATATTTTTGTGCAGATTTTAGATTAGTTCTTTCCCTGTCCATAATGCTAAATTGAGGAGGTAAAATAGAAATATAAATAGGAAACAGAAGGGAAATGTACAGTGATCACCCATTTTCGGCCCACAATCTTTTTCATGGAAATCCCAGTCATATGAGTCGAGTCCATGCATGCTACGATCACGGTATGAATTTGAAGGCAAAATATTTTTGTGCAGACCTTAGATTGTATCTTTCCCTGTCCATAATGGTAAATTGAGGAGATAAAATATGAATATAAATAGGAAACAGAAGAGAAATATACAGTGATCACCCATTTTCGGCCCACAATCTTATTCATTGAAATCCTAGTCATATGAGTCGAGTCCATGCATGCTACGTTCACGGTATGAATTTGAAGGCAAAATATTTTTGTGCAGATCTTAGATTAGGTCTTTCCCTGTCCATAATGCTAAATTGAGGTGGTAAAATATAAATATAAATAGGAAACAGAAGAGAAATACACAGTGATCACCAATTTTCGGCTCACAATCTTTTTCATGGAAATCCCAGTCATATGAGTCGAGTCCATGCATGCTACGATCACGGTATGAATTTGAAGGCAAAATATTTTTGTGATGATTTTAGATTAGGTCTTTCCCTGTCCATAATGCTAAATTGAGGAGGTAAAATATAAATATAAATAGGAAACAGAAGAGAAATGTACAGTGATCACCCATTTTCCGCCCACAATCTTTTTCAAGGAAATCCCAGTCATATGAGTCGAGTCCATGCATGCTACGATCACGGTATGAATTTGAAGGCAAAATATTCTTGTACAGATTTTAGATTAGGTCTTTCCCTGTCCATAATGCTAAATTGAGGAGGTAAAATATAAATATAAATAGGAAACAAAAGAGAAATGTACAGTGATCACCCATTTTCGGCCCACAATCTTTTTCATGGAAATCCCAGTCATATGAGTCGAGTCCATGCATGCTACGATCACGGTATGAATTTGATGGCAAAATATTTTTGTGCAGATTTTAGATTAGGTCTTTCCCTGTCCATAATGCTAAATTGAGGAGGTAAAATAGAAATATAAATAGGAAACAGAAGAGAAATGTACAGTGATCACCCATTTTCTGCCCACAATTTTTTTTCATGCAATTCCCAGTCATATGAGTCGAGTCCATGCATGCTACGATCACGGTATGTATTTGAAGGCAAAATATTTTTGTGCAGATTTCAGATTATGTCTTTCCCTGTCCATAATGCTAAATTGAGGAGGTAAAATATAAATATAAATAGGAAACAGAAGAGAAATGTACAGTGATCACCCATTTTCGGCCCACAATCTTTTTCATGGAAATCCCAGTCATAGGAGTCGAGTCCATGCATGCTACGATCACGGTATGAATTTAAAGGCAAAATATTTTTGTCCAGATCTTAGATTAGGTCTTTCCCTGTCCATAATGCTAAATTGAGGAGGTAAAATATCAATATAAATAGGAAACAGAAGAGAAATGTACAGTGATCACCCATTTTCGGCCCACAATCTTTTTCATGGAAATCCGAGTCATATGAGTCGAGTCCATGCATGCTACGATCACGGTATGAATTTGAAGGCAAAATATTTTTGTGCAGATTTTAGATTAGGTCTTTCCCTGTTCAAAATGCTAAATTGAGGAGGTAAAATATAAATATAAATAGGAAACAGAAGAGAAATGTACAGTGATCACCCATTTTCCCCCCACAATCTTTTTCATGGAAATCCCAGTCATATGAGTCGAGTCCATGCATGCTACGATCACGGTATGAATTTGAAGGCCAAATATTTTTGTGCAGATTTTAGACTAGGTCTTTCCCTGTCCATAATGCTAAATTGAGGAGGTAAAATATAAATATAAATAGGAAACAGAAGAGAAATGTACAGTGATCACCCATTTTCGGCCCACAATCTTTTTCATGGAAATCCCAGTCATATGAGTCGAGTCCATGCATGCTACGATCACGGTATGAATTTGAAGGCAAAATATTTTTGTGCAGATATAGGATTAGGTATTTCCCTGTCCATAATGTTAAATTGAGGAGGTAAAATATAAATATAAATAGGAAACAGAAGAGAAATGTACAGTGATCACCCATTTTCGGCCCACAAACTTTTTCATGGAAATCCCAGTCATATGAGTCGAGTACATGCATCCTACGATCACGGTATGAATTTGAAGGCCAAATATTTTTGTGCAGATTTTAGACTAGGTCTTTCCCTATCCATAATGCTAAATTTAGTAGGTAAAATAGAAATAGAAATAGGAAAAAGAAGAGCAATGTACAGTGATAACCCATTTTCGGCCCACAATCTTTTTCATGGAAATCCCAGTCATATGAGTCGAGTCCATGCATGCTACGATCACGGTATGAATTTGAAGGCAAAATATTTTTGTGCTGATTTTAGATTAGGTCTTTCCCTGTCCATAATGCTAAATTGAGGAGGTAAAATATAAATATAAATAGGAAACAGAAGAGAAATGTACAGTGATCACCCATTTTCGGCCCACAATCTTTTTCATGGGAATCCCAGTCATATGAGTCGATTCCATGCATGTTACGTTCACGTATGAATTTGAAGGCAAAATATTTTTGTGCAGATCTTACATTAGGTCATTCCCTGTCCATAATGCTAAATTGAGGAGGTAAAATAGAAATATAAATAGGAAACAAAAGAGAAATGTACAGTGATCACATTTTCGGCCTACAACCTTTTTCATGGAAATCCCATCCATATGAGTCGAGTCCATGCATGCTACGATCACGGTATGAATTTGAAGGCAAAATATTCTTGTACAGATTTTAGATTAGGTCTTTCCCTGTCCATAATGCTAAATTGAGGAGGTAAAATATAAATATAAATAGGAAACAAAAGAGAAATGTACAGTGATCACCCATTTTCGGCCCACAATCTTTTTCATGGAAATCCCAGTCATATGAGTCGAGTCCATGCATGCTACGATCACGGTATGAATTTGATGGCAAAATATTTTTGTGCAGATTTTAGATTAGGTCTTTCCCTGTCCATAATGCTAAATTGAGGAGGTAAAATAGAAATATAAATAGGAAACAGAAGAGAAATGTACAGTGATCACCCATTTTCTGCCCACAATTTTTTTTCATGCAATTCCCAGTCATATGAGTCGAGTCCATGCATGCTACGATCACGGTATGTATTTGAAGGCAAAATATTTTTGTGCAGATTTCAGATTATGTCTTTCCCTGTCCATAATGCTAAATTGAGGAGGTAAAATATAAATATAAATAGGAAACAGAAGAGAAATGTACAGTGATCACCCATTTTCGGCCCACAATCTTTTTCATGGAAATCCCAGTCATAGGAGTCGAGTCCATGCATGCTACGATCACGGTATGAATTTAAAGGCAAAATATTTTTGTCCAGATCTTAGATTAGGTCTTTCCCTGTCCATAATGCTAAATTGAGGAGGTAAAATATCAATATAAATAGGAAACAGAAGAGAAATGTACAGTGATCACCCATTTTCGGCCCACAATCTTTTTCATGGAAATCCGAGTCATATGAGTCGAGTCCATGCATGCTACGATCACGGTATGAATTTGAAGGCAAAATATTTTTGTGCAGATTTTAGATTAGGTCTTTCCCTGTTCATAATGCTAAATTGAGGAGGTAAAATATAAATATAAATAGGAAACAGAAGAGAAATGTACAGTGATCACCCATTTTCGCCCCACAATCTTTTTCATGGAAATCCCAGTCCTATGAGTCGAGTCCATGCATGCTACGATCACGGTATGAATTTGAAGGCCAAATATTTTTGTGCAGATTTTAGACTAGGTCTTTCCCTGTCCATAATGCTAAATTGAGGAGGTAAAATATAAATATAAATAGGAAACAGAAGAGAAATGTACAGTGATCACCCATTTTCGGCCCACAATCTTTTTCATGGAAATCCCAGTCATATGAGTCGAGTCCATGCATGCTACGATCACGGTATGAATTTGAAGGCAAAATATTTTTGTGCAGATATAGGATTAGGTATTTCCCTGTCCATAATGTTAAATTGAGGAGGTAAAATATAAATATAAATAGGAAACAGAAGAGAAATGTACAGTGATCACCCATTTTCGGCCCACAAACTTTTTCATGGAAATCCCAGTCATATGAGTCGAGTCCATGCATGCTACGATCACGGTATGAATTTGAAGGCCAAATATTTTTGTGCAGATTTTAGACTAGGTCTTTCCCTATCCATAATGCTAAATTGAGGAGGTAAAATAGAAATATAAATAGGAAAAAGAAGAGAAATGTACAGTGATAACCCATTTTCGGCCCACAATCTTTTTCATCGGAATCCCAGTCATATGAGTCGAGTCCATGCATGTTACGTTCACGGTATGAATTTGAAGGCAAAATATTTTTGTGCAGATCTTACATTAGGTCATTCCCTGTCCATAATGCTAAATTGAGGAGGTAAAATAGAAATATAAATAGGAAACAGAAGAGAAATGTACAGTGATCACCCATTTTCTGCCCACAATTTTTTTTCATGCATATCCCAGTCATATGAGTCGAGTCCATGCATGCTACGATCACGGTATGTATTTGAAGGCACAATATTTTTGTGCAGATTTCAGATTAGGTCTTTCCCTGTCCATAATGCTAAATTGAGGAGGTAAAATATAAATATAAATAGGAAACAGAAGAGAAATGTACAGTGATCACCCATTTTCGGCCCACAATCTTTTTCATGGAAATCCCAGTCATATGAGTCGAGTCCATGCATGCTACGATCTCGGTATGAATTTAAAGGCAAAATATTTTTGTCCAGATCTTAGATTAGGTCTTTCCCTGTCCATAATGCTAAATTGAGGAGGTAAAATATCAATATAAATAGGAAACAGAAGAGAAATGTACAGTGATCACCCATTTTCGGCCCACAATCTTATTCATGGAAATCCCAGTCATATGAGTCGAGTCCATGCATCCTACGTTCACGGTATGAATTTGAAGGCAAAATATTTTTGTGCAGATCTTAGATTAGGTCTTTCCCTGTCCATAATGCTAAATTGAGGAGGTAAAATATAAATATAAATAGGAAACAGAAGAGAAATGTACAGTGATCACCCATTTTCGGCCCACAATCTTTTTCATGGAAATCCAAGTCATATGAGTCGAGTCCATGCATGCTACGATCACGGTGTGAATTTGAAGGCAAAATATTTTTGTGCAGATTTTAGATTAGGTCTTTCCCTGTCCATAATGCTAAATTGAGGAGGTAAAATAGAAATATAAATCGGAAACAGAAGAGAAATGTACAGTGATCACCCATTTTCGGCCCACAATCTTTTTCATGGAAATCCCAGTCATATGAGTCGAGTCCATGCATGCTACGATCACGGTATGAATTTAAAGGCAAAATATTTTTGTCCAGATCTTAGATTAGGTCTTTCCCTGTCCATAATGCTAAATTGAGGAGGTAAAATATCAATATAAATAGGAAACAGAAGAGAAATGTACAGTGATCACCCATTTTCTGCCCACAATCTTATTCATGGAAATCCCAGTCATATGAGTTGAGTCCATGCATGCTACGTTCACGGTATGAATTTGAAGGCAAAATATTTTTGTGCAGATCTTAGATTAGGTCTTTCCCTGTCCATAATGCTAAATTGAGGAGGTAAAATAGAAATATAAATAGGAAACAGAAGAGAAATGTACAGTGATCACCCATTTTCGGCCCACAAACTTTTTCATGGAAATCCAAGTCATATGAGTCGAGTCCATGCATGCTACGATCACGGTGTGAATTTGAAGGCAAAATATTTTTGTGCAGATTTTAAATTAGGTCTTTCCCTGTCCATAATGCTAAATTGAGGAGGTAAAATAGAAATATAAATAGGAAACAGAAGAGAAATTTACAGTGATCACCCATTTTCGGCCTACAATCTTTTTCATGGAAATCCCAGTCATATGAGTCGAGTCCATGCATGCTACGCTCACGGTATGAATTTAAAGGCAAAATATTTTTGTGCAGATTTTAGATTAGGTCTTTCCCTGTCCATAATGCTAAATTGAGGAGGTAAAATATAAATATAAATAGGAAACAGAATAGAAATGTACAGTGATCACCCATTTTCGGCCCACAATCTTTTTCATGGAAATCCCAGTCATATGAGTCGAGTCCATGCATGCTACGATCACGGTATGAATTTGAAGGGAAAATATTTTTGTGCAGATTTTAGATTAGGTCTTTCCCTGTCCATAATGCTAAATTGAGGAGGTAAAATAGAAATATAAATAGGAAACAGAAGAGAAATGTACAGTGATCACCCATTTTCGGCCTACAATCTTTTTCATGGAAATCCCAGTCATATGAGTCGAGTCCATGCATGCTACGATCACGGTATGAATTTGAAGGAAAAATATTTTAGTCCAGATTTTAGATTAGGTCTTTCACTGTCCATAATGCTAAATTGTGGAAGTAAAATAGAAATATAAATAGGAAACAAAAGAGAAATGTACAGTGATAACCCATTTTCGGCCCACAATCTTATTCATGGAAATCCCAGTCATATGAGTCGAGTCCATGCATGCTACGATCACGGTATGAATTTGAAGGCAATATATTTTTGTGCAGATTTTAGATTAGTTCTTTCCCTGTCCATAATGCTAAATTGAGGAGGTAAAATAGAAATATAAATAGGAAACAGAAGAGAAATGTACAGTGATCACCCATTTTCGGCCCACAATCTTTTTCATGGAAATCCCAGTCATATGAGTCGAGTCCATGCATGCTACAATCACGGTATGAATTTGAAGGCAAAATATTTTTGTGCAGATTTTAGATTAGGTCTTTCCCTGTCCATAATGCTAAATTGAGGAGGTAAAATATGAATATAAATAGGAAACAGAAGAGAAATGTACAGTGATCACCCATTTTCGGCCCACAATCTTTTTCATGGGAATCCCAGTCATATGAGTCGAGTCCATGCATGTTACGTTCACGGTATGAATTTGAAGGCAAAATATTTTTGTGCAGATCTTACATTAGGTCATTCCCTGTCCATAATGCTAAATTGAGGAGGTAAAATAGAAATATAAATAGGAAACAAAAGAGAAATGTACAGTGATCACATTTTCGGCCTACAACCTTTTTCATGGAAATCCCATCCATATGAGTCGAGTCCATGCATGCTACGATCACGGTATGAATTTGAAGGCAAAATATTCTTGTACAGATTTTAGATTAGGTCTTTCCCTGTCCATAATGCTAAATTGAGGAGGTAAAATAGAAATATAAATAGGAAACAAAAGAGAAATGTACAGTGATCACCCATTTTCGGCCCACAATCTTTTTCATGGAAATCCCAGTCATATGAGTCGAGTCCATGCATGCTACGATCACGGTATGAATTTGAAGGCAAAATATATTCGTGCAGATTTCAGATTAGGTCTTTCCCTGTCCATAATGCTAAATTGAGGAGGTAAAATATAAATATAAATAGGAAACAGAAGAGAAATGTACAGTGATCACCCATTTTCAGCCCACAATCTTTTTCATGCAAATCCCAGTCATATGAGTCGAGTCCATGCATGCGACGATCACGGTATGAATTTGAAGGCAAAATATTTTTGTGCTGAGCTTAGATTAAGTCTTTCCCTGTCTATAATGCTAAATTGAGGTGGTAAAATATAAATATAAATAGGAAACAGAAGAGAAATGTACAGTGATTACCCATTTTCGGCCCACAATCTTTTTCATGCAAATCCCAGTCATATGAGTCGAGTCCATGCATGCTACGATCACGGTATGAATTTGAAGGAAAAATATTTTAGTCCAGATTTTAGATTAGGTCTTTCACTGTCCATAATGCTAAATTGTGGAAGTAAAATAGAAATATAAATAGGAAACAAAAGAGAAATGTACAGTGATAACCCATTTTCGCCCCACAATCTTATTCATGGAAATCCCAGTCATATGAGTCGAGTCCATGCATGCTACGATCACGGTATGAATTTGAAGGCAATATATTTTTGTGCAGATTTTAGATTAGTTCTTTCCCTGTCCATAATGCTAAATTGAGGAGGTAAAATAGAAATATAAATAGGAAACAGAAGAGAAATGTACAGTGATCACCCATTTTCGGCCCACAATCTTTTTCATGGAAATCCCAGTCATATGAGTCGAGTCCATGCATGCTACAATCACGGTATGAATTTGAAGGCAAAATATTTTTGTGCAGATTTTCGATTAGGTCTTTCCCTGTCCATAATGCTAAATTGAGAAGGTAAAATAGAAATATAAATAGGAAACAGAAGAGAAATGTACAGTGATCACCCATTTTCGGCCCACAATCTTTTTCATGGAAATCCCAGTCATATGAGTCGAGTCCATGCATGCTACGATCACGGTATGAATTTGAAGGCAAAATATTTTTGTCCAGATCTTAGATTAGGTCTTTCCCTGTCCATAATGCTAAATTGTGGAGGTAAAATAGAAATATAAATAGGAAACAGAAGAGAAATGTACAGTAATCACCCATTTTCGGCCCACAATCTTTTTCATGGAAATCCCAGTCATATGAGTCGAGTCCATGCATGCTACGATCACGGTATGAATTTGAAGGCAAAATATTTTTGTGCAGATTTTAGATTAGTTCTTTCCCTGTCCATAATGCTAAATTGAGGAGATAAAATATAAATATAAATAGGAAACAGAAGACAAATGTACAGTGATCACCCATTTTCGGCCCACAATCTTTTTCATGCAAATCCCAGTCATATGTCGAGACCATGCATGCTATGATCACGGTATGAATTTGAAGGCAAAATATTTTTGTGCAGATTTTAGATTAGGTCTTTCCCTGTCCATAATGCTAAATTGAGGAGGTAAAATAGAAATATGAATAGGAAACAGAAGAGAAATGTACAGTGATCACCAATTTTCGCCCACAATCTTTTTCATGGAAATCTCAGTCATATGAGTCGAGTCCATGCATGCTACGATCACGGTATGAATTTGAAGGCAAAATATTTTTGTGCAGATTTTAGATTAGTCCTTTCCCTGTCCATAATGCTAAATTGAGGAGGTAAAATATAAATATAAATAGGAAACAGAAGAGAAATGTACAGTGATCACCCATTTTCAGCCCACAATCTTTTTCATGCAAATCCCAGTCATATGAGTCGAGTCCATGCATGCGACGATCACGGTATGAAATTGAAGGCAAAATATTTTTGTCCAGATCTTAGATTAGGTCTTTCCTTGTCCATAATGCTAAATTGTGGAGGTAAAATAGAAATATAAATAGGAAACAAAAGAGAAATGTACAGTGATCACCCATTTTCGGCCCACAATCTTTTTCATGGAAATCCCAGTCATATGAGTCGAGTCCATGCATGCTACGATCACGGTATGAATTTGAAGGCAATATATTTTTGTGCAGATTTTAGATTAGTTCTTTCCCTGTCCATAATGCTAAATTGAGGAGGTAAAATAGAAATATAAATAGGAAACAGAAGAGAAATGTACAGTGATCACCCATTTTCGGCCGACAATCTTTTTCATGGAAATCCCAGTCATATGAGTCGAGTCCATGCATGCTATGATCACGGTATGAATTTGAAAGCAAAATATTTTTGTGCAGAAATTAGATCAGGTTTTTCCCTGTCCATAATGCTAAATTGAGGAGGTAAAATATAAATATAAAGAGGAAACAGAAGAGAAATGTACAGTGATCACCCATTTTCGGCCCACAATCTTTTTCATGGAAATCCCAGTCATATGAGTCGAGTCCATGCATGCTACGATCACGGTATGAATTTGAAGGCAAAATATTTTTGTGCAGATTTTAGATTTCTTCTTTCCCTGTCCATAATGCTAAATTGAAGAAGTAAAATAGAAAAAAAAATAGGAAACAGAACAGAAATGTACAGTGATCACCCATTTTCGGCCCACAATCTTTTTCATGGAAATCCCAGTGATATGACTCGAGTCCATGCATGCTACGATCACTGTATGAATTTGAAAGCAAAATATTTTTGTGCAGATTTTAGATTAGGTCTTTCCCTGTCCATAATGCTAAATAAAGGAGGTAAAATAGAAATATAAATAGGAAACAGAAGAGAAATGTACAGTGATCACCCATTTTCGGCCCCAAATCTTTTTATTGGAAATCCCAGTCATATGAGTCGCGTCCGTGCATGCTACGATCACGGTATGAATTTGAAGGAAAAATATTTTTGTGCAGATTTTAGATTAGGTCTTTCACTGTCCATAATGCTAAATTGAGGAGGTAAAATAGAAATATGAATAGGAAACAGAAGAGAAATGTACAGTGATCACCAATTTTCGCCCACAATCTTTTTCATGGAAATCTCAGTCATATGAGTCGAGTCCATGCATGCGACGATCACGGTATGAAATTGAAGGCAAAATATTTTTGTCCAGATCTTAGATTAGGTCTTTCCCTGTCCATAATGCTAAATTGTGGAGGTAAAATAGAAATATAAATAGGAAACAAAAGAGAAATGTACAGTGATCACCCATTTTCGGCCCACAATCTTTTTCATGGAAATCCCAGTCATATGAGTCGAGTCCATGCATGCTACGATCACGGTATGAATTTGAAGGCAATATATTTTTGTGCAGATTTTAGATTAGTTCTTTCCCTGTCCATAATGCTAAATTGAGGAGGTAAAATAGAAATATAAATAGGAAACAGAAGAGAAATGTACAGTGATCACCCATTTTCGGCCGACAATCTTTTTCATGGAAATCCCAGTCATATGAGTCGAGTCCATGCATGCTACGATCACGGTATGAATTTGAAGACAAAATATTTTTGTGCAGATCTTAGATTGGATCTTTCCCTGTCCATAATGGTAAATTGAGGAGATAAAATATAAATATAAATAGGAAACAGAAGAGAAATGTACAGTGATCACCCATTTTCGGCCCACAATCTTTTTCATGGAAATCCCAGTCATATGAGTCGAGTCCATGCAAGCTACGATCACGGTATGAATTTGAAGGCAAAATATTTTTGTGCAGATTTTAGATTAGTTCTTTCCCTGTCCATAATGCTAAATTGAGGAGATAAAATATAAATATAAATAGGAAACAGAATAGAAATGTACAGTGATCACCCATTTTCGGCCCACAATCTTATTCATGGAAATCCCAGTCATATGAGTCGAGTCCATGCATGCTACGATCACGGTATGAATTTAAAGGCAAAATATTTTTGTCCAGATCATAGATTAGGTCTTTACCTGTCCATAATGCTAAATTGAGGAGGTAAAATATCAATATAAATAGGAAACAAAAGAGAAATGTACAGTGATCACCTATTTTCCGCCGACAATCTTTTTCATGGAAATCCCAGTCATATGAGTCGAGTCCATGCATGCTACGATCACGGTATGAATTTGAATGCAAAATATTTTTGTGCAGATTTTAGATTAGGTCTTTCCCTGTCCATAATGCTAAATTGAGGAGGTAAAATATAAATATAAATAGGAAACAGAAGAGAAATGTACAGTGATCACCCATTTTCGTGCCACAATCTTTTTCATGGAAATCCCAGTCATATGAGTCGAGTCCATGCATGCTACGATCACGGTATGAATTTGAAAGCAAAATATTTTTGTGCAGAAATTAGATCAGGTTTTTCCCTGTCCATAATGCTAAATTGAGGAGGTAAAATATAAATATAAAGAGGAAACAGAAGAGAAATGTACAGTGATCACCCATTTTCGGCCCACAATCTTTTTCATGGAAATACCAGTCATATGAGTCGAGTCCATGCATGCTACGATCACGGTATTAATTTGAAGGCAAAATATTTTTGTGCAGATTTTAGATTTCTTCTTTCCCTGTCCATAATGCTAAATTGAAGAAGTAAAATAGAAAAAAAAATAGGAAACAGAACAGAAATGTACAGTGATCACCCATTTTCGGCCCACAATCTTTTTCATGGAAATCCCAGTGATATGACTCGAGTCCATGCATGCTACGATCACTGTATGAATTTGAAAGCAAAATATTTTTGTGCAGATTTTAGATTAGGTCTTTCCCTGTCCATAATGCTAAATAAAGGAGGTAAAATAGAAATATAAATAGGAAACAGAAGAGAAATGTACAGTGATCACCCATTTTCGGCCCCAAATCTTTTTATTGGAAATCCCAGTCATATGAGTCGCGTCCGTGCATGCTACGGTCACGGTATGAATTTGAAGGCAAAATATTTTAGTGCAGGTTTTAGATTAGGTCTTTCCCTGTCCATAATGCTAAATTGAGGAGGTAAAATATAAATATAAATAGGAAACAGAAAAGAAATGTACAGTGATCACCCATTTTCGGCCCACAATCTTTTTCATGGAAATCCCAGTCATATGAGTCGAGTCCATGCATGCTACGATCACGGTATGAATTTGAAGGGAAAATATTTTTGTGCAGATTTTAGATTAGGTCTTTCACTGTCGAAAATGCTAAATTGAGGAGGTAAAATATAAATATCAATAGGAAACAGAAGAGAAACGTACAGTGATCTCCCATTTTCGGCCCACAATCTTTTTCATGGAAATCCCAGTGATATGAGTCGAGACCATGCATGCTACGATCACGGTATGAATTTGAAGGCAAAATATTTTTGTGCAGATTTTAGATTAGGTCTTTCCCTGTCCATAATGCTAAATTTAGGAGGTAAAATATAAATATAAATAGGAAACAGAACAGAAATGTACAGTGATCACCCATTTTCGGCCCACAATCTTTTTCATGGAAATCCCAGTCATATGAGTCGAGTCCATGCATGCTACGATCACGGTATGAATTTGAAGGGAAAATATTTTTGTGCAGCTTTTACATTAGGTCTTTCCCTGTCCATAATGCTAAATTGAGAAGGTAAAATATAAATATAAATAGGAAACAGAAGAGAAATGTACAGTGATCACCCATTTTCGGCCCACAAACTTTTTCATGGAAATCCCACTGATATGAGTCGAGTCCATGCATGCTACGATCACAGTATGAATTTGAAAGGAAAATATTTTTGTGCAGGTTTTAGATTAGGTCTTTACCTGTCCATAATGCTAAATTGAGGAGGTAAAATATAAATATAAATAGGAAACAGAAGAGAAATGTACAGTGATCACCCATTTTATGCCCAAAATCTTTTTCATGGAAATCCCAGTCATATGAGTCGCGTCCGTGCATGCTACGATCACGGTATGAATTTGAAGGCAAAATATTTTTGTGCAGATTTTAGATTAGGTCTATCCCTGTCCATAATGCTAAATTGAGGAGGTAAAATATAAATATAAATAGGAAACAGAAAAGAAATGTACAGTGATCACCCATTTTCGGCCCAGAATCTTTTTCATGGAAATCCCAGTCATATGAGTCGAGTCCATGCATCCTACGATCACGGTATGAATTTGAAAGAAAAATATTTTTGAGCAGATTTTAGATTAGGTCTATCCCTGTCCATAATGCTAAATTGAGGAGGTAAAATATAAATATAAATAGGAACCAGAAGAGAAATGTACAGTGATCACCCATTTTCGGCCCACAATCTTTTTCATGGAAATCCCAGTCATATGAGTCGATTCCATTCATGCTACGTTCACGGTATGAACTTGAAGGCAAAATATTTTAGTGCAGATTTTAGATTAGGTCTTTCCCTGTGCATAATGCTAAATTGAGAAGTTGAAATATAAATATAAATAGTAAACAGAAGAGAAATGTACAGTGATCACCCATTTTAGGCCCAAAATCTTTTTCATGGAAATCCCTGTCATATGAGTCGAGTCCATGCATGCTACGATCACGGTATGAAATTGAAGGCAAAATATTTTAGTGCAGATTTTAGATTAGGTCTTTCCCTGTCAATAATGCTAAATTGAGGAGGTAAAATATAAATATAAATAGTAAACAGAAGAGAAATGTACAGTGATCACCCATTTTCGGCCCACAATCTTTTTCATGGAAATCCGAGTCATATGAGTCGAGTCCATGCATGCTACGATCACAGTATGAATTTGAAGGCAAAATATTTTTGTGCAGATTTTAGATTAGTTCTTTCCCTGTCCATAATGCTAAATTGAGGAGGTAAAATAGAAATATAAATAGGAAACAGAAGAGAAATGTACAGTGATCACCCATTTTCGGCCTACAATCTTTTTCATGGAAATCCCAGTCATATGAGTCGAGTCCATGCATGTAACGATCACGGTATAAATTTGAAGGCAAAATATTTTTGTGCAGATTTTAGATTAGGTCTTTCCCTGTCCATAATGCTATTTTGAGAAGGTAAAATAGAAATAGAAATAGGAAACAGCAGAGAAATGTACAGTGATCACCCATTTTCGGCCCACAATCTTTTTCGTGGAAATCCCAGTCATATGAGTCAAGTCCATGCATGCTACGATCACGGTATGAATTTGAAAGCAAAATATTTTTGTGCAGATTTTAGATTAGGTCTTTCCCTGTCCATAATGCTAAATTGAGGCAGTAATATATATATATAAATAGGAAACAGAAGAAAAATATACAGTGATCACCCATTTTCGGCCCACGATCTTTTTCATTGAAATCCCAGTCATATGAGTCGAGTCCATGCATGCTACGATCACGGTAGCAATTTGAAGGGAAAATATTTTTGTGCAGATTTTAGATTAGGTCTTTCCCTGTCCATAAAGCTAAATTGAGAAGGTAAAATATAAATATAAATAGGAAACAGAAGAGAAATGTACAGTGATCACCCATTTTCGGCCCACAATCTTTTTCATGGAAATCCCAGTGATATGAGTCGAGACCATGCATGCTACGATCACGGTATGAATTTGAAGGCAAAATATTTTTGTGCAGATTTTAGATTAGGTCTTTCCCTGTTCATAATTCTTTTTTGAGAAGGTAAAATATAAATATAATAGGATACAGAAGAGAAATGTACAGTGATCACCCATTTTAGTTCCACAATCTTTTTCATGGAAATCCCTGTCATATGAGTCGAGTCCATGCATGCTACAATCATGGTATGAATTTGAAGGCAAAATATTTATGTGCAGATTTTAGATTAGGTCTTTCCCTGTCCATAATGTTAAATTGAGGAGGTAAAATATAAATATAAATAGGAAACAGAAGAGAAATGTACTGTGATCACCCATTTTCGGCCCACAAAATTTTCATGGAAATCCCTGTCATATGAGTCGAGTCCATGCATGCTATGATCACGGTATGAATTTGAAGGCAAAATATTTTTGTGCAGATTTTAGATTAGGTCTTTCCCTGTCCATAATGCTAAATTGAGGAGGTAAAATATAAATATAAATAGGAAACAGAAGAAAAATGTACAGTGATCACCCATTTTAGGCCCACAATCTTTTTCATAGAAATCCCTGTCATATGAGTCGAGTCCATGCATGCTACGATCACGGTATGAATTTGAAGGCAAAATATTTTTGTGCAGATTTTAGATTAGGTCTTTCCCTGTCCATAATGCTAAATTGAGGAGGTAAAATAGAAATATAAATAGGAAACAGAAGAGAAATGTACAGTGATCACCCATTTTCGGACCACAATCTTTTTCATGGAAATCCCAGTCATATGAGGCGAGTCCATGCATGCTACGCTCACGGTATGAATTTGAAGGCAAAATATTTTTGTGCAGATTTTAGATTAGGTCTTTCCCTGTCCATAATGCTAAAAAGAGGAGGTAGAATAGAAATATAAATAGGAAACAGAAGAGAAATGTACAGTGATCACCCATTTTCGGCCCACAATCTTTTTCATGGAAATCCCAGTCATATGAGTCGAGTCCATCCATGCTACGATCACGGTAAGAATTTGAAGGGAAAATATTTTTGTGCAGATTTTAGATTAGGTCTTTCCCTGTCCATAATGCTAAATTGAGGAGGTAAAATATAAATATTAATAGGAAACAGAAGAGAAACGTACAGTGATCTCCCATTTTCGGTCCCACAATCTTTTTCATGGAAATCCCAGTGATATGAGTTGAGACCATGCATGCTACGATCACGGTATGAATTTGAAGGCAAAATATTTTTCTGCAGATTTTAGATTAGGTCTTTCCCTGTTCATAATGCTAAATTGAGGAGGTAAAATTTAAATATAAATAGGAAACAGAAGAGACATGTACAGTGATCACCCATTTTGTGCCCACAATCTTTTTCATGGAAATCCCAGTTATATGAGTCGTGTCCATGCATGCTACGATCACTGTGTGAATTTGAAGGCAAAATATTTTTTTGCAGATCTTATATTAGTTCTTTCCCTGTCCATAATGCTAAATTGAGGAAGTAAAATAGAAATATAAATAGGAAACAGAAGAGAAATGTACAGTGATCAGCAATTTTCTGCCCATAATATATTCATGGAAATCCCAGTCATATGAGACGAGTCCATACATGCTACGATCACGGTGTGAATTTGAAGGCAAAATATTTTTTTGAAGATCTTAGATTAGGTTTTTCCTGTCCATAATGCTATATTGAGGAGGTAAAATATAAATATAAATAGGAAACAGAAGAGAAATGTACAGTGATCACCCATTTTCTGCCCACAATCTTTTTCATGGAAATCCCAGTCATATGAGTCGAATCCATATATGCTACGATCACGGTATGAATTTGAAAGCAAAATATTTTTTTGCAGAGCTTAGATTAGGTCTTTCCCTGTCCATAATGCTAAATTGAGGAGGTAAAATATAAATATAAATAGGAAACAGAAGAGAAATGTACAGTGATCACCAATTTTCTGCCCACAATCTTCTTCATGGAAATCCCAGTCATATGAGTCTAGTCCATACATGCTACGATCACGGTATGAATTTGAAGGCAAAATATGTTTTTGCAGATCTTAGATTAGGTCTTTCCCTGTCCATAATGCTAAATTGAGGAAGTAAAATAGAAATATAAATAGGAAACAGAAGAGAAATGTACAGTGATTAGCAATTTTCTGCCCATAATATATTCATGGAAATCCCAGTCATTTGAGACGAGTCCATACATGCTACGATCACGGTGTGAATTTGAAGGCAAAATATTTTTTTGAAGATCTTAGATTAGGTTTTCCCTGTCCATAATGCTAAATGAAGGAAGTAAAATAAAAATATAAATAGGAAACAGATGAGAAATGTACAGTGATCACCCATTTTCTGCCCACAATCTTTTTCATGGAAATCCCAGTCATATGAGTCGTATCCATATATGCTACGATCACGGTATGAATTTGAAAGAAAAAAAATTTTTTTGCAGAGCTTAGATTAGGTCTTTCCCTGTCCATAATGCTAAATGAAGGAAGTAAAAGAGAAATATAAATCGGAAACAGAAAAGAAATGTACAGTGATCACCCATTTTCTGCCCACAATCTTTTTCATGGAAATCCCAGTCATATGAGTCGAGTCCATGCATGCTATGGTCACGGTATGAATTTGAAGGCAAAATATTTTTTTGCAGATTTAAGATTAGGTCTTTCCCTGTTCATAATGCTAAATTGAGGAAGAAAAATAGAAATATAAATAGGAAACAGAAGAGAAATGTACAGTGATCACCCATTTTCTGCCCACAATCTTTTTCATGGAAATCCCAGTCATATGAGTCCGGTCCATAAATGCTACGATCACGGTATGAATTTGAAGTCAAAATATTTTTTTGCAGATCTTAGATTAGGTCTTTCCCTGTTCATAATGCTAAATTGAGGAGGTAAAATTTAAATATAAATAGGAAACAGAAGAGAAATGTACAGTGATCACCCATTTTCTGCCCACAATCTTTTTCATGGAAATCCCAGGCATATGAGTTGAGTCAATGCATGCTATGATCACGGTATGAATTTGAAGGCAAAATATTTTTTTGCAGATCTTAGATTTGGTCTTTCCCTGTCCATAATGCTAAATTGAGGAGGTAAAACAGAAATATAAATACGAAACAGAAGAGAAATGTGCAGTGATCACCCATTTTCGGCCCACAATCTTTTTCATGGAAATCCCATCCATATGAGTCGAGTCCATGCATGCTACGATCACGGTATGAATTTGAAGGCAAAATATTTATTTCCAGATCTTAGATTTGGTCTTTCCCTGTCCATAATGCTAAATTGAGGAGGTAAAATATAAATATAAATAGGAAACAGAAGAGAAATGTCCAGCGATCACCCACTTTCTGCCCACAATCTTTTTCATGGAAATCCCAGTCATATGAGTCGAGTCCATGCATGCTACGATCACGGTATGAATTTCAAGGCAAAATATTTTTTGTAGATCTTAGATTTGGTCTTTCCCTGTCCATAATGCTAAATTGAGGAAGTAAAATAGAAATAGAAATAGAAAACAGAAGAGAAATGTACAGTGATCATCCATTTTCGGCCCACAATCTTTTTCATGGAAATCCCAGTCATATGAGTCGAGTGCATGCATGCTATGATCACGGTATGAATTTGAAGGCAAAATATTTTTGTGCAGAGCTTAGATTATGTCTTTCCCGGTCCATAATGCTAAATTGAGGAGGTAAAATATAAATATAAATAGGAAACAGAAGAGAAATGTACAGTGATCACCCATTTTCGGCCCACAATCATTTTCATGGAAATCCCAGTCATATGAGTCGAGTGCATGCATGCTACGAACACGGTATGAATTTGAAGGCAAAAAATTTTTGTGCAGATCTTAGATTAGGTCTTTCCGTGTCCATAATGCTAAATTGAGGAGGTAAAATAGAAATATAAATAGGAAACAGAAGAGAAATGTACAGTGATCACCCATTTTGTGCCCACAAATTTTTTTCATGGAAATCCCAGTCATATGAGTCGAATCCACGGATGCTACGATCACGGTTTGAATTTGAAGGCAAAATATTTTTTTGCAGATCTTAGATTTGGTCTTTCCCTGTCCATAATGCTAAATTGACGAGGTAAAATATAAATGTAAATAGGAAACAGGAGAGAAATGTACAGTGATCACCCATTTTCTGCCCACAATCTTTTTCATGGAAATCCCAGTCATATGAGTCGAGTCCATGCATGCTACGATCACGGTATGAATTTCAAGGCAAAATATTTTTTGTAGATCTTAGATTTGGTCTTTCCCTGTCCATAATGCTAAATTGAGGAGGTAAAATATAAATATAAATAGGAAACAGAAGAGAAATGTCCAGCGATCACCCACTTTCTGCCCACAATCTTTTTCATGGAAATCCCAGTCATATGAGTCGAGTCCATGCATGCTACGATCACGGTATGAATTTCAAGGCAAAATATTTTTTGTAGATCTTAGATTTGGTCTTTCCCTGTCCATAATGCTAAATTGAGGAAGTAAAATAGAAATAGAAATAGAAAACAGAAGAGAAATGTACAGTGATCATCCATTTTCGGCCCACAATCTTTTTCATGGAAATCCCAGTCATATGAGTCGAGTGCATGCATGCTATGATCACGGTATGAATTTGAAGGCAAAATATTTTTGTGCAGAGCTTAGATTATGTCTTTCCCGGTCCATAATGCTAAATTGAGGAGGTAAAATATAAATATAAATAGGAAACAGAAGAGAAATGTACAGTGATCACCCATTTTCGGCCCACAATCATTTTCATGGAAATCCCAGTCATATGAGTCGAGTGCATGCATGCTACGAACACGGTATGAATTTGAAGGCAAAAAATTTTTGTGCAGATCTTAGATTAGGTCTTTCCGTGTCCATAATGCTAAATTGAGGAGGTAAAATAGAAATATAAATAGGAAACAGAAGAGAAATGTACAGTGATCACCCATTTTGTGCCCACAAATTTTTTTCATGGAAATCCCAGTCATATGAGTCGAATCCACGGATGCTACTATCACGGTTTGAATTTGAAGGCAAAATATTTTTTTGCAGATCTTAGATTTGGTCTTTCCCTGTCCATAATGCTAAATTGACGAGGTAAAATATAAATGTAAATAGGAAACAGGAGAGAAATGTACAGTGATCACCCATTTTCTGCCCACAATCTTTTTCATGGAAATCCCAGTCATATGAGTCGAGTCCATGCATCCTACGATCACGGTATGAATTTGAAGAGAAAATATTTTTGTGCAGAGCTTAGATTAGGTTTTTCCCTGTCCATAATGATAAATTGAGGAGGTAAAATATAAATATAAACAGGAAACAGAAGAGAAATGTACAGTGATCACCCAATTTCTGCCCACAATCTTTTTTCATGGAAATCCCAGTCATATGAGTCGAGTCCATGCATGCTACGATCACGGTATGAATTTGAAGGCAAAATATTTATTTTCAGAGCTTAGATTAGGTCTTTCCCTGTCCATAATGCTAAATTGAGGAGGTAATATAGAAATATAAATAGGAAACAGAATAGAAATGTACAGTGATCACCCATTTTCTGCCAACAATCTTTTTGATGGAAATCCCAGTCATATGAGTCGAGTCCATTCATGCTACGATCACGGTATGAATTTGAAGGCAAAATATTTTTTTGCAGATCTTAGATTAGGTCTTTCCCTGTCCATAATGCTAAATTGAGGATGTAAAATAGAAATATAAATAGGAAACAGAAGAGAAATGTGCAGTGATCACCCATTTTCGGCCCACAATATTTTCATGGAAATCCCATCCATATGAGTCGAGTCCATGCAAGCTACGATCACGGTATGAATTTGAAGGCAAAATATTTTTGTGCAGAGCTTAGATTAGGTCTTTCACTGTCCATAATGCTAAATCAAGGAGGTAAAATAGAAATATAAATAGGAAACAGAAGAGAAATGTACAGTGATCACCCATTTTCGGCCCACAAACTTTTTCATGGAAATCCCAGGCATATGAGTCGAGTCCATGCATGCTACGATCACGGTATGAATTTAAAGGCAAAATATTTATTTGCAGAGCTTAGATTAGGTCTTTCCCTCTCCATAATGCTAAATTGAGGAAGTAAAATAGAAATATAAATTGGAAACAGAAGAGAAATGTACAGTGATCACCCATTTTCTGCCCACAATCTTTTTCATGGAAATCCCAGTCATATGAGTCGAGTCCATGCATGCTATGGTCACGGTATGAATTTGAAGGCAAAATATTTTTGTGCAGATCTTAGATTAGGTCTTTCCCTGTCCATAATGATAAATTGAGGAGGCAATATAGAAATATAAATAGGAAACAGAAGAGAAATGTACAGTGATCACCAATTTTCTTCCCATAATCTTTTTCATGGAAATCCCAGTCATATGAGTCGAGTGCATGCATGCTACGATCACGGTATGAATTTGAAGGCAAAATATTTTTGTGCAGATCTTAGATTATATCTTTCCCTGTCCATAATGCTAAATTGAGGAGGTAAAATATAAATATAAATAGGAAACAGAAGAGAAGTGTACCGTGATCACACATTTTCGTCCCACAATCTATTTCATGGAAATCCCAGTCATATGAGTCGTGTGCATGCATGCTACGATCACGGTATGAATTTGAAGGCAAAATATTTTTTCGGTCAGCATAGATTACGTCTTTCATTGTCCATAATGCTAAATTGAGGAAGTAAAATAGAAATATAAAGAGGAGACAGAAGAGAAAATACAGTGATCACCCATTTTGTTCCCACAAACTTTTTCATGGAAATCCCAGTCATATGAGTCGAGGCTATGCATGCTACGATCACGGTATGAATTTGAAGGCAAAATATTTTTTTGCAGATCTTAGATTAGGTTTTTCACTGTCCATAATGCTAAATTGAGGAGGTAAAATAGAAATATAAATAGGAAACAGAAGAGAAATGTACCGTGATCACCCATTTTCGGCCCACAATCTTTTTCATGGAAATCCCAGTCATATGAGTCGCGTCCATGCATGCTACGATCACGGTATGAATTTGAAGGCAAAATATTTTTTTGCAGAGCATAGATCAGGTCTTTCCCTGTCCATAATGCTAAATTAAGGAAGTAAAATATAAATATAAATTGGAAACAGAAGAGAAATGTACAGTGATTACCCATTTTCTGCCCAGAATCTTTTTCATGGAAATCCCAGTCATATGAGTTGAGTACATGCATGCTACGTTCCCGTTATGAATTTGAAGGGAAAACATTTTTGTGCAGATCTTAGATTAGGTTTTTCCCTGTCCATAATGCTGAATTGAGGAGGTAAAATAGAAATATAAATAGGAAACAGAAGAGAAATGTACAGTGATCACCCATTTTCTGCCCACAATCTTTTTCATGGAAATCCCAGTCATATGAGTCGAGTCCATGCATGCTATGGACACGGTATGAATTTGAAGGCAAAATATTTTTGTGCAAAGCTTAGATTATGTCTTTCCCTGTCCTTAAAGCTAAATTGAGGAGGTAAAATATAAATATAAATAGGAAACAGAAGAGAAATGTACAGTGATCACCCATTTTCTGCCCACAATCTTTTTCATGGAAATCCCTGTCATATGAGTCGAGTCTATGCATGCTACGATCACAGTATGAATTTGAAGACAAAATAATTTTTGCAGATCATAGATTAGGTCTTTCACTGTCCATAATGCTAAATTGAGGAGGTAAAACAGATATATAAATAGGAAACAGAAGAGAAATGTACCGTGATCACCCATTTTCGTCCCACAATCTTTTTCATGGAAATCCCAGTCATATGAGTCGAGTCCATGCATGCTACGATCACGGTATGAATTTGAAGGCAAAATATTTTTTTGCAGAGCTTAGATTAGGTCTTTCCCTGTCCATAAGGCTAAATTGAGGAAGTAAAATAGAAATATAAATTGGAAACAGAAGAGAAATGTACAGTGATTACCCATTTTCTGCCCACAATCTTTTTCATGGAAATCCCAGTCATATGAGTCGAGTCCATGCATGCTACGATCACGGTATGAATTTGAAGGCAAAATATTTTTTCGGACAACATAGATTACGTCTTTCATTGTCCATAATGCTAAATTGAGGAAGTAAAATAGAAATATAAATTGGAAACATAAGAGAAATGTACAGTGATTACCCATTTTCTGCCCACAATCGTTTTCATGGAAATCCCAGTCATATGAGTCGAGTCCATGCATGCTACGATCACGGTATGAATTTGAAGGCAAAATATTTTTTTGCAGAGCATAGATTAGGTCTTTCCATGTCCATAATGCTAAATTAAGGAAGTAAAATATAAATATAAATTGGAAACAGAAGAGAAATGTACAGTGATTACCCATATTCTGCCCAGAATCTTTTTCATGGAAATCCCAGTCATATGAGTCGAGTCCATGCATGCTACGTTCACGGTATGAATTTGAAGGCAAAATATTTTTGTGAAGACCTTAAATTAGGTCTTTCCCTGTCCATAATGCTAAATTGAGGAAGTAAAATATAAATATAAATAGGAAACAGAAGAGAAATGTACAGTGATCACCCATTTACTGCCCACAATATAATTCATGGAAATCCCAGTCATATGAGTCGAGTCCATGCATGCTACGATCACGGTATGAATTTGAAGGCAAAATATTTTTTTGCAGAGCTTAGATTAGGTCTTTCCCTGTCCATAATGCTAAATTGAGGAAGTAAAATATAAATATAAATAGGAAACAGAAGAGTAATGTACCGTGATCACCCATTTTCGGCCCACAATCTTTTTCATGGAAATCCCAGTCATATGAGTCGAGTCCATGCATGCTACGATCACGGTATGAATTTGAAGGCAAATATTTTTTTGCAGAGCATAGATTAGGTCTTTCCCTGTCCATAATGCTAAATTGAGGAAGTAACATAGAAATATAAATAGGAAACAGAAGAGAAATGTACAATGATCACCCATTTTCAGCTCACAATCTTTTTCATGGAAATCCCAGTCATATGACTCGAGTCCATGCATGCTACGATCACGGTATGAATTTGAAGGCAAAATATTTTTGTGCAGATTTTAGATTAGGTCTTTCCCTGTCCATAATGCTAAATTGAGGAAGTTAAATAGAAATATAAATAGGAAACAGAAGAGAAATGTACAGTGATCACCCATTTACTGCCCACAATATAATTCATGGAAATCCCAGTCATATGAGTCGAGTCCATGCATGCTACGATCACGGTATGAAATTGAAGGCAAAATATTTTTGTGCAGATTTTAGATTGGGTCTTTCCCTGGCCATAATCCTAAATTGAGGAAGTAAAATATAAATATAAATAGGAAACAGAAGAGAAATGTACAGTTATCACCCATTTTCAGCCCACAATCATTTTCATGGAAATCCCAGTCATATGAGTCGAGTCCATGCATGCAACGATCACGGTATGAATTTGAAGGCAAAATATTTTTGTGCAGATCTTAGATTAGGTCTTTCCCTGTTCATAATGCTAAATTGTGGAGGTAAAATAAAAATATAAATAGGAAACAGAAGAGAAATGTACTGTGATCACCCATTTTCGGTCCACAATCTTTTTCATGCAAATCCCAGTCATATGAGTCGAGTCCATGCATGCTATGATCACGGTATGAATTTGAAGGCAAAATATTTTGGTGCAGATTTTAGATTAGGTCTTTCTCTTTCCATAATGCTAAATTAAGGAGGTAAAATATAAATATAAATAGGAAACAGAAGAGAAATGTACAGTGATCACCCATTTTCGGCCCACAATATTTTCATGAAAATGCCAGTCGTATGAGTCGAGTCCATGCATGCTACAATCACAGTATGAATTTGAAGGCAAAATATTTTTGTGCAGATCTTAGATTGGGTCTTTCCCTGTCCATAATGGTAAATTGAGGAGATAAAATATAAATATAAATAGGAAACAGAAGAGAAATGTACAGTGATCACCCATTTTTGGCCCACAATCTTTTTCATGGAAATCCCCGTCATATGAGTCGAGTCCATGCATGCTACGATCACGGTATGAATTTGAAGGCAAAATATTTTTGTGCAGAGCTTAGATTCGGTCTTTCCCTGCCCATAATGCTAAATTGAGGAAGTAAAATATAAATATAAATAGGAAACAGAAGAGAAATGTACAGTGAAAAGGCATTTTCGGCCCACAATGTTTTTCATGGAAATCCCATTCATATGAGTCGAGTCCATGCATGCTATGTTCACGGTATGAATTTGAAGGCAAAATGTTTTGGTGCAGATTTTAGAGTAGGTCTTTCCCTGTCCATAATGCTTAATTGAGGAGTTAAAATAGAAATATAAATAGGAAACAGAAGAGAAGTGTACAGTGATCACCCATTTTTGGCCGACAATCTTTTTCATGGAAATCCCAGTCATATGAGTCGAGTCCATGCATGCTACGATCACGGTATGAATTTGAAGGCGAAATATTTTTGTCCAGATCTTAGATTACGTCTTTCCCTGTCCATAATGCTAAATTGTGGAGGTAAAATATAAATATAAATAGGAAACAAAAGAGAAATGTACAGTGATCACCCATTTTCGGCCCACAATCTTTTTCATGGAAATCCCAGTCATATGAGTCGAGTCCATGCATGCTACGATCACGGTATGAATTTGAAGGCAATATATTTTTGTGCAGATTTTAGATTAGTTCTTTCCCTGTCCATAATGCTAAATTGAGGAGGTAAAATATAAATATAAATAGGAAACAGAAGAGAAATGTACAGTGATCACCCATTTTCGGCCCACAATCTTTTTCATGGAAATCCCAGTCATATGAGTCGAGTCCATGCATGCTACAATCACGGTATGAATTTGAAGGCAAAATATTTTTGTGCAGATCTTAGATTGGGTCTTTCCCTCACCATAATGGTAAATTGAGGAGATAAAATATAAATATAAATAGGAAACAGAAGAGAAATGTACAGTGATCACCCATTTTCGGCCCACATTCTTTTTCATGCAAATCCCAGTCATATGAGTCGAGTCCATGCATGCTATGATCACGGTATGAATTTGAAGGCAAAATATTTTTGTGCAGATTTTTGATTAGGTCTTTCCCTGTCCATAATGCTAAATTGAGGAGGTAAAATAGAAATATATATAGGAAACAGAAAAGAAATTTACAGTGATCACCCATTTTCGGCCCACAATCTTTTTCATGGAAATCCCAGTCATATTAGTCGAGTCCATCCATGCTACGATCACGGTATGAATTTGAAGGCAAAATATTTTTGTGCAGAGCTTAGATTCGGTCTTTCCCTGTCCATAATGCTAAATTGAGGAAGTAAAATATAAATATAAATAAAAAACAGAAGAGAAATGTACAGTGATCACCCATTTTCGGCCCACAATCTTTTTCATGCAAATCCCAGTCATATGAGTCGAGTCCATGCATGCTATGATCACGGTATGAATTTGAAGGCAAAATATTTTTGTGCAGATTTTAGATTAGGTCTTTCCCTGTCCATAATGCTAAATTGAGGAGGTAAAATAGAAATATCAATAGGAAACAGAAGAGAAATGTACCGTGATCACCCATTTTCGTCCCACAATCTTTTTCATGGAAATCCCAGTCATATGAGTCGAGTCCATGCATGCTACGATCACGGTATGAATTTGAAGGCAAAATATTTTTTTGCAGAGCTTAGATTAGGTCTTTCCCTGTCCATAAGGCTAAATTGAGGAAGTAAAATAGAAATATAAATTGGAAACAGAAGAGAAATGTACAGTGATTACCCATTTTCTGCCCACAATCTTTTTCATGGAAATCCCAGTCATATGAGTCGAGTCCATGCATGCTACGATCACGGTATGAATTTGAAGGCAAAATATTTTTTCGGACAACATAGATTACGTCTTTCATTGTCCATAATGCTAAATTGAGGAAGTAAAATAGAAATATAAATTGGAAACATAAGAGAAATGTACAGTGATTACCCATTTTCTGCCCACAATCGTTTTCATGGAAATCCCAGTCATATGAGTCGAGTCCATGCATGCTACGATCACGGTATGAATTTGAAGGCAAAATATTTTTTTGCAGAGCATAGATTAGGTCTTTCCATGTCCATAATGCTAAATTAAGGAAGTAAAATATAAATATAAATTGGAAACAGAAGAGAAATGTACAGTGATTACCCATATTCTGCCCAGAATCTTTTTCATGGAAATCCCAGTCATATGAGTCGAGTCCATGCATGCTACGTTCACGGTATGAATTTGAAGGCAAAATATTTTTGTGAAGACCTTAAATTAGGTCTTTCCCTGTCCATAATGCTAAATTGAGGAAGTAAAATATAAATATAAATAGGAAACAGAAGAGAAATGTACAGTGATCACCCATTTACTGCCCACAATATAATTCATGGAAATCCCAGTCATATGAGTCGAGTCCATGCATGCTACGATCACGGTATGAATTTGAAGGCAAAATATTTTTTTGCAGAGCTTAGATTAGGTCTTTCCCTGTCCATAATGCTAAATTGAGGAAGTAAAATATAAATATAAATAGGAAACAGAAGAGTAATGTACCGTGATCACCCATTTTCGGCCCACAATCTTTTTCATGGAAATCCCAGTCATATGAGTCGAGTCCATGCATGCTACGATCACGGTATGAATTTGAAGGCAAATATTTTTTTGCAGAGCATAGATTAGGTCTTTCCCTGTCCATAATGCTAAATTGAGGAAGTAACATAGAAATATAAATAGGAAACAGAAGAGAAATGTACAATGATCACCCATTTTCAGCTCACAATCTTTTTCATGGAAATCCCAGTCATATGACTCGAGTCCATGCATGCTACGATCACGGTATGAATTTGAAGGCAAAATATTTTTGTGCAGATTTTAGATTAGGTCTTTCCCTGTCCATAATGCTAAATTGAGGAAGTTAAATAGAAATATAAATAGGAAACAGAAGAGAAATGTACAGTGATCACCCATTTACTGCCCACAATATAATTCATGGAAATCCCAGTCATATGAGTCGAGTCCATGCATGCTACGATCACGGTATGAAATTGAAGGCAAAATATTTTTGTGCAGATTTTAGATTGGGTCTTTCCCTGGCCATAATCCTAAATTGAGGAAGTAAAATATAAATATAAATAGGAAACAGAAGAGAAATGTACAGTTATCACCCATTTTCAGCCCACAATCATTTTCATGGAAATCCCAGTCATATGAGTCGAGTCCATGCATGCAACGATCACGGTATGAATTTGAAGGCAAAATATTTTTGTGCAGATCTTAGATTAGGTCTTTCCCTGTTCATAATGCTAAATTGTGGAGGTAAAATAAAAATATAAATAGGAAACAGAAGAGAAATGTACTGTGATCACCCATTTTCGGTCCACAATCTTTTTCATGCAAATCCCAGTCATATGAGTCGAGTCCATGCATGCTATGATCACGGTATGAATTTGAAGGCAAAATATTTTGGTGCAGATTTTAGATTAGGTCTTTCTCTTTCCATAATGCTAAATTAAGGAGGTAAAATATAAATATAAATAGGAAACAGAAGAGAAATGTACAGTGATCACCCATTTTCGGCCCACAATATTTTCATGAAAATGCCAGTCGTATGAGTCGAGTCCATGCATGCTACAATCACAGTATGAATTTGAAGGCAAAATATTTTTGTGCAGATCTTAGATTGGGTCTTTCCCTGTCCATAATGGTAAATTGAGGAGATAAAATATAAATATAAATAGGAAACAGAAGAGAAATGTACAGTGATCACCCATTTTTGGCCCACAATCTTTTTCATGGAAATCCCCGTCATATGAGTCGAGTCCATGCATGCTACGATCACGGTATGAATTTGAAGGCAAAATATTTTTGTGCAGAGCTTAGATTCGGTCTTTCCCTGCCCATAATGCTAAATTGAGGAAGTAAAATATAAATATAAATAGGAAACAGAAGAGAAATGTACAGTGAAAAGGCATTTTCGGCCCACAATGTTTTTCATGGAAATCCCATTCATATGAGTCGAGTCCATGCATGCTATGTTCACGGTATGAATTTGAAGGCAAAATGTTTTGGTGCAGATTTTAGAGTAGGTCTTTCCCTGTCCATAATGCTTAATTGAGGAGTTAAAATAGAAATATAAATAGGAAACAGAAGAGAAGTGTACAGTGATCACCCATTTTTGGCCGACAATCTTTTTCATGGAAATCCCAGTCATATGAGTCGAGTCCATGCATGCTACGATCACGGTATGAATTTGAAGGCGAAATATTTTTGTCCAGATCTTAGATTACGTCTTTCCCTGTCCATAATGCTAAATTGTGGAGGTAAAATATAAATATAAATAGGAAACAAAAGAGAAATGTACAGTGATCACCCATTTTCGGCCCACAATCTTTTCCATGGAAATCCCAGTCATATGAGTCGAGTCCATGCATGCTACGATCACGGTATGAATTTGAAGGCAATATATTTTTGTGCAGATTTTAGATTAGTTCTTTCCCTGTCCATAATGCTAAATTGAGGAGGTAAAATATAAATATAAATAGGAAACAGAAGAGAAATGTACAGTGATCACCCATTTTCGGCCCACAATCTTTTTCATGGAAATCCCAGTCATATGAGTCGAGTCCATGCATGCTACAATCACGGTATGAATTTGAAGGCAAAATATTTTTGTGCAGATCTTAGATTGGGTCTTTCCCTCACCATAATGGTAAATTGAGGAGATAAAATATAAATATAAATAGGAAACAGAAGAGAAATGTACAGTGATCACCCATTTTTGGCCCACATTCTTTTTCATGCAAATCCCAGTCATATGAGTCGAGTCCATGCATGCTATGATCACGGTATGAATTTGAAGGCAAAATATTTTTGTGCAGATTTTTGATTAGGTCTTTCCCTGTCCATAATGCTAAATTGAGGAGGTAAAATAGAAATATATATAGGAAACAGAAAAGAAATTTACAGTGATCACCCATTTTCGGCCCACAATCTTTTTCATGGAAATCCCAGTCATATTAGTCGAGTCCATCCATGCTACGATCACGGTATGAATTTGAAGGCAAAATATTTTTGTGCAGAGCTTAGATTCGGTCTTTCCCTGTCCATAATGCTAAATTGAGGAAGTAAAATATAAATATAAATAAAAAACAGAAGAGAAATGTACAGTGATCACCCATTTTCGGCCCACAATCTTTTTCATGCAAATCCCAGTCATATGAGTCGAGTCCATGCATGCTATGATCACGGTATGAATTTGAAGGCAAAATATTTTTGTGCAGATTTTAGATTAGGTCTTTCCCTGTCCATAATGCTAAATTGAGGAGGTAAAATAGAAATATCAATAGGAAACAGAAGAGAAATGTACAGTGATCACCCATTTTCGGCCCACAATCTTTTTCATGGAAATCCCCGTCATATGAGTCGAGTCCATGCATGCTACGATCACGGTATGAATTTGAAGGCAAAATAATTTTGTGCAGATTTTAGATTAGACCTTTCCCTGTCCATAATGCTAAATTGAGGAGGTAAAATATAAATATAAATGGGAAACAGAAGAGAAATGTACAGTGATCACCATTTTTCGGCCCACAATCTTTTTCATGTAAATCCCAGTCATATGAGTCATGTCCATGCATGCTACGATCACGGTATGAATTTGAAGGCAAAATATTTTTTTGTAGATCTTAGATTAGGTCTTTCCCTGTCCATAATGCTAAATTGAGGAGGTAAAATAGAAATATAAATAGGAAACAGAAGAGAAGTGTACAGTGATCACCCATTTTCGGCCCACAATCTTTTCCATGCAAATCCCAGTCATATGAGTCGAGTCCATGCATGCTACGATCACGGTATGAATTTGAAGGCGAAATATTTTTGTCCAGATCTTAGATTACGTCTTTCCCTGTCCATAATGCTAAATTGTGGAGGTAAAATATAAATATAAATAGGAAACAAAAGAGAAATGTACAGTGATCACCCATTTTCGGCCCACAATCTTTTTCATGGAAATCCCATTCATATGAGTCGAGTCCATGCATGCTACGATCACGGTATGAATTTGAAGGCAATATATTTTTGTGCAGATTTTAGATTAGTTCTTTCCCTGTCCATAATGCTAAATTGAGGAGGTAAAATAGAAATATAAATAGGAAACAGAAGAGAAATGTACAGTGATCACCCATTTTCGGCCCACAATCTTTTTCATGGAAATCCCAGTCATATGAGTCGAGTCCATGCATGCTACAATCACGGTATGAATTTGAAGGCAAAATATTTTTGTGCAGATCTTAGATTGGGTCTTTCCCTCTCCATAATGGTAAATTGAGGAGATAAAATATAAATATAAATAGGAAACAGAAGAGAAATGTACAGTGATCACCCATTTTCGGCCCACAATCTTTTTCATGCAAATCCCAGTCATATGAGTCGAGTCCATGCATGCTATGATCACGGTATGAATTTGAAGGCAAAATATTTTTGTGCAGATTTTTGATTAGGTCTTTCCCTGTCCATAATGCTAAATTGAGGAGGTAAAATAGAAATATATATAGGAAACAGAAAAGAAATTTACAGTGATCACCCATTTTCGGCCCACAATCTTTTTCATGGAAATCCCAGTCATATTAGTCGAGTCCATCCATGCTACGATCACGGTATGAATTTGAAGGCAAAATATTTTTGTGCAGAGCTTAGATTCGGTCTTTCCCTGTCCATAATGCTAAATTGAGGAAGTAAAATATAAATATAAATAAAAAACAGAAGAGAAATGTACAGTGATCACCCATTTTCGGCCCACAATCTTTTTCATGGAAATCCCAGTCATATGAGTCGAGTCCATGCATGCTACAATCACGGTATGAATTTGAAGGCAAAATATTTTTGTGCAGATCTTAGATTGGGTCTTTCCCTCTCCATAATGGTAAATTGAGGAGATAAAATATAAATATAAATAGGAAACAGAAGAGAAATGTACAGTGATCACCCATTTTCGGCCCACAATCTTTTTCATGCAAATCCCAGTCATATGAGTCGAGTCCATGCATGCTATGATCACGGTATGAATTTGAAGGCAAAATATTTCTGTGCAGATTTTAGATTAGGTCTTTCCCTGTCCATAATGCTAAATTGAGGAGGTAAAATAGAAATATAAATAGGAAACAGAAGAGAAATGTACAGTGATCACCCATTTTCGGCCCACAATCTTTTTCATGGAAATCCCAGTCATATGAGTCGAGTCCATCCATGCTACGATCACGGTATGAATTTGAAGACAAAATATTTTTGTGCAGAGCTTAGATTCGGTCTTTCCCTGTCCATAATGCTAAATTGAGGAAGTAAAATATAAATATAAATAAAAAACAGAAGAGAAATGTACAGTGATCACCCATTTTCGGCCCACAATCTTTTTCATGGAAATCCCAGTCATATGAGTCGAGTCCATGCATGCTACGATCACGGTATGAATTTGAAGGCAAAATATTTTTGTGCAGATTTTAGATTAGGTCTTTCCCTGTCCATAATGCTAAATTGAGGAGGTAAAATATAAATATAAATAGGAAACAGAAGACAAATGTACAGTGATCACCCATTTTCGGCCCACAATCTTTTTCATGCAAATCCCAGTCATATGAGTCGAGTCTATGCATGCTATGATCACGGTATGAATTTGAAGGCAAAATATTTTTGTGCAGATTTTTGATTAGGTCTTTCCCTGTCCATAATGCTAAATTGAGGAGGTAAAATAGAAATATATATAGGAAACAGAAAAGAAATTTACAGTGATCACCCATTTTCGGCCCACAATCTTTTTCATGGAAATCCCAGTCATATGAGTCGAGTCCATCCATGCTACGATCACGGTATGAATTTGAAGACAAAATATTTTTGTGCAGAGCTTAGATTCGGTCTTTCCCTGTCCATAATGCTAAATTGAGGAAGTAAAATATAAATATAAATAAAAAACAGAAGAGAAATGTACAGTGATCACCCATTTTCGGCCCACAATCTTTTTCATGGAAATCCCAGTCATATGAGTCGAGTCCATGCATGCTACGATCACGGTATGAATTTGAAGGCAAAATATTTTTGTGCAGATTTTAGATTAGGTCTTTCCCTGTCCATAATGCTAAATTGAGGAGGTAAAATAGAAATATAAATAGGAAACCGAAGAGAAATGTACGGTGATCACCCATTTTCGGCCCACAATGTTTTTCATGGAAATCCCAGTCATATGAGTCGAGTCCATGCATGCTACGATCACGGTATGAATTTGAAGGCAAAATATTTTTGTGCAGATTTTAGATTCGGTCTTTCCCTGTCCATAATACTAAATTGAGGAGGTAAAATAGAAATATAAATAGGAAACAGAAGAGAAATGTACAGTGATCACCCATTTTCGGCCCACAATGTTTTTCATGGAAATCCCAGTCATATGAGTCGAGTCCATGCATGCTACGATCACGGTATGAATTTGAAGGCAAAATATTTTTGTGCAGATCTTAGATTAGGTCTTTCCCTGTCCATAATGCTAAATTGAGGAGGTAAAATAGAAATATAAATAGGAAACCGAAGAGAAATGTACGGTGATCACCCATTTTCGGCCCACAATCTTTTTCATGGAAATCCCAGTCATATGAGTCGAGTCCATGCATGCTACGATCACGGTATGAATTTGAAGGCAAAATATTTTTGTGCAGATTTTAGATTAGGTCTTTCCCTGTCCATAATGCTAAATTGAGGAGGTAAAATATAAATATAAATAGGAAACAGAAGAGAAATGTACAGTGATCACCCATTTTCGGCCCACAATGTTTTTCATGGAAATCCCAGTCATATGAGTCGAGTCCATGCATGCTACGATCACGGTATGAATTTGAAGGCAAAATATTTTTGTGCAGATCTTAGATTGGATCTTTCCCTGTCCATAATGGTAAATTGAGGAGATAAAATATAATTATAAATAGGAAACAGAAGAGAAATGTACAGTGATCACCCATTTTCGGCCCACAATCTTTTTCATGCAAATCCCAGTCATGTGAGTCGAGTCCATGCATGCTATGATCACGGTATGAATTTGAAGGCAAAATATTTTTGTGCAGATTTTAGATTAGGTCTTTCCCTGTCCATAATGCTAAATTGAGGAGGTAAAATATAAATATAAATAGGAAACAGAAGAGAAATGTACGGTGATCACCCATTTTCCGCCCACAATCTTTTTCATGGAAATCCCAGTCATATGAGTCGAGTCCATGCATGCTACGATCACGGTATGAATTTGAAGGCAAAATATATTTGTGCAGATTTCAGATTAGGTCTTTCCCTGTCCATAATGCTAAATTGAGGAGGTAAAATATAAATATAAACAGGAAACAGAAGAGAAATGTACAGTGATCACCCATTTTCGGCCCACGATCTTTTTCATGCAAATCCCAGTCATATGAGTCGAGTCCATGCATGCGACGATCACGGTATGAATTTGAAGGCAAAATATTTTTGTCCAGATTTTAGATTAGGTCTTTCCCTGTCCATAATGCTAAATTGTGGAGGTAAAATAGAAATATAAATAGGAAACAAAAGAGAAATGTACAGTGATCACCCATTTTCGGCCGACAATCTTTTTCATGGAAATCCCAGTCATATTAGTCGAGTCCATGCATGCTACGATCACGGTATGAATTTGAAGGCAAAATATTTTTGTGCAGATCTTAGATTGGATCTTTCCCTGTCCATAATGGTAAATTGAGGAGATAAAATATAAATATAAATAGGAAACAGAAGAGAAATGTACAGTGATCACCCATTTTCGGCCCACAATCTTTTTCATGCAAATCCCAGTCATATGAGTCGAGTCCATGCATGCTATGATCACGGTAAAAATTTGAAGGCAAAATATTTTTGTGCATATCTTTGATTTGGTCTTTCCCTGTCCATAATGCTAAATTGAGGAGGTAAAATATAAATATAAATAGGAAACAGAAGAGAAATGTACAGTGATCACCCATTTTCGGCCCACAATCTTTTTCATGGGAATCCCAGTCATATGAGTCGAGTCCATGCATGTTACGTTCACGGTATGAATTTGAAGGCAAAATATTTTTGTGCAGATCTTACATTAGGTCATTCCCTGTCCATAATGCTAAATTTAGGAGGTAAAATAGAAATATAAATAGGAAACAAAAGAGAAATGTACAGTGATCACCCATTTTCGGCCCACAATCTTTTTCATGGAAATCCCAGTCATATGAGTCGAGTCCATGCATGCTGCGATCACGGTATGAATTTGAAGGAAAAATATTTTTGTGCAGATTTCAGATTAGGTCTATCCCTGTCCATAATGCTAATTTGAGGAGGTAAAATAGAAATATAAATAGGAAACAGAAGAGAAATGTACAGTGATCACCCATTTTCGGCCCACAATCTTTTTCATGGAAATCCCAGTCATATGAGTCGAGTCCATGCATGCTACGATCACGGTATGAATTTGAAGGCAAAATATTTTTGTGCAGATTTTAGATTAGGTCTTTCCCTGTCCATAATGCTAAATTGAGGAGGTAAAATAGAAATATAAATAGGAAAGAGAAGAGAAATGTACAGTGATCACCCATTTTCTGCCCACAATTTTTTTTCATGCAAATCCCAGTCATATGAGTCGAGTCCATGCATGCTACGATCACGGTATGTATTTGAAGGCAAAATATTTTTGGGCAGATTTCAGATTAGGTCTTTCCCTGTCCATAATGCTAAATTGAGGAGGTAAAATATCAATATAAATAGGAAACAAAAGAGAAATGTACAGTGATCACCCATTTTCGGCCCACAGTCTTTTTCATGGAAATCCCAGTCATATGAGTCGATTCCATGCATGCTACGATCACGGTATGAATTTGAAGGCAAAATATTTTTGTCCAGATCTTAGATTAGGTCTTTCCCTGTCCGTAATGCTAAATTGCGGAGGTACAATATAAATATAAATAGGAAACAGAAGAGAAATGTACAGTGATCACCCATTTTCCGCCCACAATATTTTTCATGGAAATCCCAGTCATATGAGTCGAGTCCATGCATGCTCCGATCACGGTATGAATTTGAAGGCAAAATATTTTTTTCCAGATCTTAGATTAGGTCTTTCCCTGTCCATAATGCTAAATTGAGGAGGTAAAATAGAAATATAAATAGGAAACAGAAGGGAAATGTACAGTAATCTCCCATTTTCGGCCCACAATCTTTTTCATGGATATCCCAGTCATATAAGTCGAGTCCATGCATGCTACGATCACGGTATGAATTTGAAGGCAAAATATTTTTGAGCAGATTTTAGATTAGATCTTTCTCGGTCCATAATGCTAAATTGAGGAGGTAAAATATAAATATAAATAGGAAACAGAAGAGAAATGTACAGTGATCTCCCATTTTCGGCCCACAATCTTTTTCATGGAAATCCCAGCCATATGAGTCGAGTCCATGCATGCTACGATCACGATATAAATTTGAAGACAAAATATTTTTGTGCAGATCTTAGATTAGGTCATTCCCTGTCCATAATGCTAAATTGAGAAGGTAAAATATAAATATGAATAGGAAACAGAAGAGAAATGTACAGTCATCACCTATTTTCGGCCCACAATCTTTTTCATGGAAATCCCAGTCATATGAGTCGAGTCCATGCATGCTACGATCACGGTATGAATTTGAAGGCAAAATATTTTTGTGCAGATTTTAGATTAGGTCTTTCCCTGTCCATAATGCTAAAGTGAGGAAGTAAAATAGAAATATAAATAGGAAACAGAAGAGAAATGTACAGTGATCTCCCATTTTCGGCCCACAATCTTTTTCATGGAAATCCCAGTCATATGAGTCGAGTCCATGCATGCTACGATCACGGTATGAATTTGAAGGCAAAATATTTTTGTGCAGATTTTAGATTAGGTCTTTCCCTGTCCATAATGCTAAAGTGAGGAAGTAAAATAGAAATATAAATAGGAAACAGAAGAGAAATGTACAGTGATCTCCCATTTTCGGCCCACAATCTTTTTCATGGAAATCCCAGCCATATGAGTCGAGTCCATGCATGCTACGATCACGATATAAATTTGAAGACAAAATATTTTTGTGCAGATCTTAGATTAGGTCATTCCCTGTCCATAATGCTAAATTGAGAAGGTAAAATATAAATATGAATAGGAAACAGAAGAGAAATGTACAGTGATCACCTATTTTCGGCCCACAATCTTTTTCATGGAAATCCCAGTCATATGAGTCGAGTCCATGCATGCTACGATCACGGTATGAATTTGAAGGCAAAATATTTTTGTGCAGATTTTAGATTAGGTCTTTCCCTGTCCATAATGCTAAAGTGAGGAAGTAAAATATAAATATAAATAGGAAACAGAAGAGAAATGTACAGTGATCTCCCATTTTCGGCCCACAATCTTTTTCATGGAAATCCCAGCCATATGAGTCGAGTCCATGCATGCTACGATCACGATATAAATTTGAAGACAGAATATTTTTGTGCAGATCTTAGATTAGGTCATTCCCTGTCCATAATGCTAAATTGAGAAGGTAAAATAGAAATATAAATAGGAAATAGAAGAGAAATGTACAGTGATCACCCATTTTCGGCCCACAATCTTTTTCATGGAAATCCCAGTCATATGAGTCGAGTCCATGCATGCTACAATCACGGTATGAATTTAAAGGCAAAATATTTTTGTAGAGATTTCAGATTAGGTCTTTCCCTGTTCATAATGCTAAATTGAGGAGGTAAAATAGAAATATAAATAGGAAACAGAAGAGAAATGAACAGTGATCACCCATTTTGGGCTCACAATCTTTTTCATGGAAATCCCAGTCATATGAGTCGAGTCCATGCATGCTACGATCACGGTATGAATTTGAAGGCAAAATATTTTTGTGCAGATTTCAGATTAGGTCTTTCCCTGTCCATAATGCTAAATTGAGGAGGTAAAATAGAAATATGAATAGGAAACAGAAGAGAAATATACAGTGATCACCTGTTTTCGGCCCACAATCTTTTTCATGGAAATCCCAGTCATATGAGTCGAGTCCATGCATGCTACGATGACGGTATGAATATGAAGGTAAAATATTTTTGTGCCGATTTTAGATTTGGTCTTTCCCTGTCCATAATGCTAAATTGAGGAGGTAAAATAGAAATATGAATAGGAAACAGAAGAGAAATGTACAGTGATCACCCATTTTCCGCTCACAATCTTTTTCATGGAAATCCCAGTCATATGAGTCGAGTCCATGCATGCTACGATCACGGTATGAATTTGAAGGCAAAATATTTTTGTGCAGATTTTCGATTAGGTCTTTCCCTGTCCATAATGCTAAATTGAGGGGGTAAAATATAAATATAAATAGGAAACAGAAGAGACATCTACAGTGATCACCCATTTTCGGCCCAAAATCTTTTTCATGGAAATCCCAGTCATATGAGTCGAGTCCATGCATGCTACGATCACGGTATGAATTTGAAGGCAAAATATTTTTGTGCAGATTTTAGATTAGGTCTTTCCCTGTCCATAATGATGAATTGAGGAGGTAAAATATAAATATAAATAGGAAACAGAAGAGAAATGTACAGTGATCACCCATTTTCGGCCCTCCATTTTTTTCATGGAAATCCCAGTCAAATGTGTCGAGTCCATGCATGCTACGATCACGATATGAATTTGAAGGCAAAATATTTTAGTGCAGATTTTAGATTAGGTTTTCCCTGTCCATAATGCTAAATTGAGGAGGTAAAATAGAAATATAAATAGGAAACAGAAGAGAAATGTACAGTGATCACCCATTTTCCGCCCACAATCTTTTTTATGGAAATCCCAGTCATATAAGTCGAGTCCATGCATGCTACAATCACGGTATGAATTTGAAGGCAGATATTTTTGAGCAGAGCTTAGATTAGGTCTTTCCCTGTCCATAATGCTAAATTGAGGAATTGAAATATAAATATAAATAGGAAACAGAATAGAAATGTACAGTGATCACCCATTTTAGGCCCACAATCTTTTCATGGAAATCCCAGTCATATGAGTCGAGTCCATGCATGCTACGATCACGGTATGAATTTGAAGGCAAAATATTTTTGTGCAGATTTTAGATTAGGTCTTTCCCTGTCCATAATGCTAAATTGAGGAGGTAAAATATAAATATAAATAGGAAACAGAAGAGAAATGTACAGTGATCACCCACATTTCGGCCCACAATCTTTTTCATGGAAATCCCAGTCATATGAGTCGAGTCCATGCATGCTACGATCACGGTATGAATTTGAAGGCAAAATATTTTTGTGCAGATATTAGATTAGGTCTTTCCCTGTCCATAATGATAAATTGAGGAGGTAAAATATAAATATAAATAGGTAACAGAAGAGAAATGTACAGTGATCACCCATTTTCGGCCCTCCATCTTTTTCATGGAAATCCCAGTCAAATGTGTCGAGTCCATGCATGCTACGATCACGGTATGAATTTGAAGGCAAAATATTTTTGTGAAGATTTTAGATTAGGTCTTTCCCTGTCCATAATGCTAAATTGAGGAGGTAATATAGAAATGTAAATAGGAAACAGAAGAGAAATGTACAGTGATCACCCATTTTCCGCCCACGATCTTTTTCATGGAAATCCCAGTCATATGAGTAGAGTCCATGCATGCTATGATCACGGTATGAATTTGAAGGCAAAATATTTTTCTGCAGATTTTAGATTAGGTCTTTCCCTGTCCATAATGCTAAATTGAGGAGGTAAAATACAAATAAAAATAGGAAACAGAAGAGAAATGTACAGTGATCACCCATTTTAGGCCCACAATCTTTTTCATGGAAATCCCAGTCATATGAGTCGAGTCCATGCATGCTACGATCATGGTATGAATTTGAAGGATAAATATTTTTGTGCAGATTTTAGATTAGTTCTTTCCCTGTCCATAAGGCTAAATTGAGGAGGTAAAATAGAAATATAAATAGGAAACAGAAGAGAAATGTACAGTGATCACCCATTTTAGGCCCACAATCTTTTTCATGGAAATCCCAGTCATATGAGTCGAGTCCATGCATGCTACGATCACGGTATGAATTTGAAGGCAAAATATTTTTGTGCAGATTTCAGATTAGGTCTTTCCCTATCCATAATGCTAAATTGAGGAGGTAAAATAGAAATATAAATAGGAAACAAAAGAGAAATATACAGTGATCACGCATTTTCGGCCCACAATCTTTTTCATGGAAATCCCAGTCATATGAGTCGAGTCCATGCATGCTACGATCAGGGCATGAATTTGAAGGCAAAATATTTTTGTGCAGATTTTCGATTAGGTCTTTCCCTGTCCATAATGCTAAATTAAGGAGGTAAAATATAAATATAAATAGGAAACAGAAGAGAAATGTACAGTGATCACCAGTTTCCGCCCACAATCTTTTTCCTGGAAATCCCAGTCATATGAGTCGAGTCCATGCATGCTACGATCACGGTATGAATTTGAAGGCAAAATATTTTTGTGCAGATCTTAGATTTGGTCTTTCCCTGTCCATAATGCTAAATTGAGGAGGTAAAATAGAAATATAAATAGGAAACAGAAGAAAAATGTACAGTGATCACCTATTTTCGGCCCACAATCTTTTTCATGGAAATCCCAGTCATATGAGTCGAGTCCATGCATGCTACGATCACGGTATGAATTTGAAGGCAAAATATTTTTGTGCAGATTTTAGATTAGGTCTTTCCCTTTCCATAATGCTAAATTGAGGAGGTAAAATATAAATATAAATAGGAAACAGAAGAGAAATGTACAGTGATCACCAGTTTCCGCCCACAATCTTTTTCATGGAAAACCCAGTCATATGAGTCGAGTCCATGCATGCTACGATCACGGTATGAATTTGACGGCAAAATATTTTTGTGCAGATTTCAGATTAGGTCTTTCCCTATCCATAATGCTAAATTGAGGAGGTAAAATAGAAATATAAATAGGAAACAAAAGAGAAATATACAGTGATCACGCATTTTCGGCCCACAATCTTTTTCATGGAAATCCCAGTCATATGAGTCGAGTCCATGCATGCTACGATCACGGTATGAATTTGAAGGCAAAATATTTTTGTGCAGATTTTCGATTAGGTCTTTCCCTGTCCATAATGCTAAATTGAGGAGGTAAAATATAAATATAAATAGGAAACAGAAGAGACATGTACAGTGATCACCCATTTTCCGCCCAGAATCTTTTTCATGGAAATCCCAGTCATATCAGTCGACTCCATGCATGCTACGATCACGGTATGAATTTGAAGGCAAAATATTTTTGTGCAGATTTTGGATTAGGTCTTTCCCTGTCCATAATGCTAAATTGAGGAGGTAAAATATAAATATAAATAGGAAACGAAAGAGAAATGTACAGTGATCACCCATTTTCGGCCCACAATCTTTTTCATGGAAATCCCAGTCATATGAGTCGAGTCCATGCATGCTACGATCACGGTATGAATTTGAAGGCAAAATATTTTTGTGCAGATTTTAGATTAGGTCTTTCCCTGTCCATAATGATAAATTGAGGAGGTAAAATATAAATATAAATAGGTAACAGAAGAGAAATGTACAGTGATCACCCATTTTCGGCCCTCCATCTTTTTCATGGAAATCCCAGTCAAATGTGTCGAGTCCATGCATGCTACGATCACGGTATGAATTTGAAGGCAAAATATTTTTGTGAAGATTTTAGATTAGGTCTTTCCCTGTCCATAATGCTAAATTGAGGAGGTAATATAGAAATGTAAATAGGAAACAGAAGAGAAATGTACAGTGATCACCCATTTTCCGCCCACGATCTTTTTCATGGAAATCCCAGTCATATGAGTCGAGTCCATGCATGCTATGATCACGGTATGAATTTGAAGGCAAAATATTTTTCTGCAGATTTTAGATTAGGTCTTTCCCTGTCCATAATGCTAAATTGAGGAGGTAAAATACAAATAAAAATAGGAAACAGAAGAGAAATGTACAGTGATCACCCATTTTAGGCCCACAATCTTTTTCATGGAAATCCCAGTCATATGAGTCGAGTCCATGCATGCTACGATCATGGTATGAATTTGAAGGATAAATATTTTTGTGCAGATTTTAGATTAGTTCTTTCCCTGTCCATAAGGCTAAATTGAGGAGGTAAAATAGAAATATAAATAGGAAACAGAAGAGAAATGTACAGTGATCACCCATTTTAGGCCCACAATCTTTTTCATGGAAATCCCAGTCATATGAGTCGAGTCCATGCATGCTACGATCACGGTATGAATTTGAAGGCAAAATATTTTTGTGCAGATTTCAGATTAGGTCTTTCCCTATCCATAATGCTAAATTGAGGAGGTAAAATAGAAATATAAATAGGAAACAAAAGAGAAATATACAGTGATCACGCATTTTCGGCCCACAATCTTTTTCATGGAAATCCCAGTCATATGAGTCGAGTCCATGCATGCTACGATCAGGGCATGAATTTGAAGGCAAAATATTTTTGTGCAGATTTTCGATTAGGTCTTTCCCTGTCCATAATGCTAAATTAAGGAGGTAAAATATAAATATAAATAGGAAACAGAAGAGAAATGTACAGTGATCACCAGTTTCCGCCCACAATCTTTTTCCTGGAAATCCCAGTCATATGAGTCGAGTCCATGCATGCTACGATCACGGTATGAATTTGAAGGCAAAATATTTTTGTGCAGATCTTAGATTTGGTCTTTCCCTGTCCATATTGCTAAATTGAGGAGGTAAAATAGAAATATAAATAGGAAACAGAAGAAAAATGTACAGTGATCACCTATTTTCGGCCCACAATCTTTTTCATGGAAATCCCAGTCATATGAGTCGAGTCCATGCATGCTACGATCACGGTATGAATTTGAAGGCAAAATATTTTTGTGCAGATTTTAGATTAGGTCTTTCCCTGTCCATAATGCTAAATTGAGGAGGTAAAATATAAATATAAATAGGAAACAGAAGAGAAATGTACAGTGATCACCAGTTTCCGCCCACAATCTTTTTCATGGAAAACCCAGTCATATGAGTCGAGTCCATGCATGCTACGATCACGGTATGAATTTGACGGCAAAATATTTTTGTGCAGATTTCAGATTAGGTCTTTCTCTATCCATAATGCTAAATTGAGGAGGTAAAATAGAAATATAAATAGGAAACAAAAGAGAAATATACAGTGATCACGCATTTTCGGCCCACAATCTTTTTCATGGAAATCCCAGTCATATGAGTCGAGTCCATGCATGCTACGATCACGGTATGAATTTGAATGCAAAATATTTTTGTGCAGATTTTCGATTAGGTCTTTCCCTGTCCATAATGCTAAATTGAGGAGGTAAAATATAAATATAAATAGGAAACAGAAGAGACATGTACAGTGATCACCCATTTTCCGCCCACAATCTTTTTCATGGAAATCCCAGTCATATCAGTCGACTCCATGCATGCTACGATCACGGTATGAATTTGAAGGCAAAATATTTTTGTGCAGATTTTGGATTAGGTCTTTCCCTGTCCATAATGCTAAATTGAGGAGGTAAAATATAAATATAAATAGGAAACGAAAGAGAAATGTACAGTGATCACCCATTTTCGGCCCACAATCTTTTTCTTGGAAATCCCAGTCATATGAGTCGAGTCCTTGCATGCTACGATCACGGTATGAATTTGAAGGCAAAATATTTTTGTGCAGATTTTAGATTAGGTCTTTCCCTGTCCATAATGCTAAATTGAGGAATTAAAATAGAAATATAAATAGGAAACAGAAGAGAAATTTACAGTGTTCACCCATTTCCGCTCACAATCTTTTCCATGGAAATCCCAGTCATATGAGTCGAGTCCATGCATGCTACGATCACGGTATGAATTTGAAGGCAAAATATTTTTGTGCAGATTTTAGATTAGGTCTTTCCCTGTCCATAATGCTAAATTGAGGAGGTAAAATATAAATATAAATAGGAAACAGAAGAGAAATGTACAGTGATCACCAGTTTCCGCCCACAATCTTTTTCATGGAAATCCCAGTCATATGAGTCGAGTCCATGCATGCTACGATCACGGTATGAATTTGAAGGCAAAATATTTTTGTGCAGATCTTAGATTTGGTCTTTCCCTGTCCATAATGCTAAATTGAGGAGGTCAAATATAAATATAAATAGGAAACAGAAGAAAAATGTACAGTGATCACCTATTTTCGGCCCACAATCTTTTTCATGGAAATCCCAGTCATATGAGTCGAGTCCATGCATGCTACGATCAGGGTATGAATTTGAAGGCAAAATATTTTTGTGCAGATTTTAGATTAGGTCTTTCCCTGTCCATAATGCTAAATTGAGGAGGTAAAATATAAATATAAATAGGAAACAGAAGAGACATGTACAGTGATCACCCACATTTCAGCCCACAATCTTTTTCATGGAAATCCCAGTCATATGAGTCGAGTCCATGCATGCTACGATCACGGTATGAATTTGAAGGCAAAATATTTTTGTGCAGATTTCAGATTAGGTCTTTCCCTATCCATAATGCTAAATTGAGGAGGTAAAATAGAAATATAAATAGGAAACAAAAGAGAAATATTCAGTGATCACGAATTTTCGGCCCACAATCTTTTTCATGTAAATCCCAGTCATATGTGTCGAGTCCATGCATGCTACGATCACGGTATGAATTTGAAGGCAAAATATTTTTGTGCAGATCATAGATTTGGTTTTTCCCTGTCCATAATGCTAAATTGAGGAGGTAAAATAGAAATATAAATAGGAAACAGAAGAGAAATGTACAGTGATCACCTATTTTCGGCCCACAATCTTTTTCATGGAAATCCCAGTCATATGAGTCGAGTCTATGCATGCTACAATCACGGTATGAATTTGAAGGCAAAATATTTTTGTGCAGATTTTAGATTAGGACTATCCCTGTCCATAATGCTAAATTGAGGAGGTAAAATAGAAATATCAATAGGAAACAGAAGAGAAATGTACAGTGATCACCCACATTTCGGCCCACAATCTTTTTCATGGAAATCCCAGTCATATGAGTCGAGTCCATGCATGCTACGATCACGGTATGAATTTGAAGGCAAAATATTTTTGTGCAGATTTTAGATTTGGTCTTTCCCTGTCCTTAATGCTAAATTGAGGAGGTAAAATATAAATATAAATAGGAAACAGAAGAGAAATGTACAGTGATCACCCATTTTCCGCCCACAATCTTTTTCATGGAAATCCCAGTCATATGAGTCGAGTCCATGCATGCTACGATCACGGTATGAATTTGAAGGCAAAATATTTTTGTGCAGCTCTTAGATTTGGTCTTTCCCTGTCCATAATGCTAAATTGAGGAGGTAAAATAGAAATATAAATAGGAAACAGAAGAGAAATGTACAGTGATCACCCATTTTCGGCCAACAATCTTTTTCATGGAAATCCCAGTCATACGAGTCGATTCCATGCATGCTACGATCAGGGCATGAATTTGAAGGCAAAATATTTTTGTGCAGATTTTAGATTAGGTCTTTCCCTGTCCATAATGCTAAATTGAGGAGGTAAAATATAAATATAAATAGGAAACAGAAGAGAAATGTACAGTGATGACCCACATTTCGGCCCACAATCTTTTTCATGGAAATCCCAGTCATATGAGTCGAGTCCATGCATGCTACGATCACGGTATGAATTTGAAGGCAAAATATTTTTGTCCAGATTTTCGATTAGGTCTTTCCCTGTCCATAATGCTAAATTGAGGTGGTAAAATAGAAATATAAATAGGAAACAGAAGAGACATGTACAGTGATCACCCATTTTCCGCCCGCAATCGTTTTCATGGAAATCCCAGTGATATCAGTCGAGTCCATGCATGCTACGATCACGGTATGAATTTGAAGGCAAAATATTTTTGTGCAGATTTTAGATTAGGTCTTTCCCTGTCCATAATGCTAAATTGAGGAGGTAAAATGTAAATATAAATAGGAAACAGAAGAGATATGTACAGTGATCACCAGTTTCCGCCCACAATCTTTTTCATGGAAATCCCAGTCATATGAGTCGAGTCCATGCATGCTACGATCACGGTATGAATTTGAAGGCAAAATATTTTTGTGCAGATTTCAGATTAGGTCTTTCCCTATCCATAATGCTAAATTGAGGAGGTAAAATAGAAATATAAATAGGAAACAAAAGAGAAATATACAGTGATAACGCATTTTCGGCCCACAATCTTTTTCATGGAAATCCCAGTCATATGAGTCGAGTCCATGCATGCTACGATCACGGTATGAATTTGAAGGCAAAATATTTTTGTGCAGATTTTAGATTAGGTCTTTCCCTGTCCATAATGCTAAATTGAGGAGGTAAAATATAAATATAAATAGGAAACAGAAGAGAAATGTACAGTGATCACCCATTTTCGGCCCACAATCTTTTGCATGGAAATCCCAGTCATATGAGTCGAGTCCATGCATGCTACGATCACGGTATGAATTTGAAGGCTAAATATTTTTGTGCAGATTTTAGATTAGTTCTTTCCCTGTCCATAATGCTAAATTGAGGAAATAAAATAGCAATATAAATAGGAAACAGAAGAGAAATTTACAGTGATCACCCATTTTCCGCTCACAATCTTTTCCATGGAAATCCCAGTCATATGAGTCGAGTCCATGCATGCTACGATCACGGTATGAAATTGAAGGCAAAATATTTTTGTGCAGATTTTAGATTAGGTCTTTCCCTGTCCATATTGCTAAATTGAGGAGGTAAAATATAAATATGAATAGGAAACAGAAGAGAAATGTACAGTGAACACCCATTTTCGGCCCACAATCTTTTTCATGGAAATCCCAGTCATATGAGTCGAGTCCATGCATGCTACGTTCACGGTATGAATTTGAAGGCAAAATATTTTTGTGCAGATTTGAGATTAGGTCTTTCCCTGTCCATAATGGTAAATTGAGGAGGTAAAATAGAAATATAAATAGAAAACAGAAGAGAAATGTACAGTGATCACCCATTTTAGGCCCACAATCTTTTTCATGGAAATCCCAGTCATATGAGTCGAATCCATGCATGCTACGATCACGGTATGAATTTGAAGGCAAAATATTTTTGTGCAGATCTTAGATTAGGTCTTTCCCTGTCCATAATGCTAAATTGAGGAGGTAAAAGATAAATATAAATAGGAAACAGAAGAGAAATGTACAGTGATCACCAGTTTCCGCCCACAATCTTTTTCATGGAAATCCCAGTCATATGAGTCGAGTCCATGCATGCTACGATCACGGTATGAAATTGAAGGCAAAATATTTTTGTGCAGATTTCAGATTAGGTCTTTCCCTATCCATAATGCTAAATTGAGGAGGTAAAATAGAAATATAAATAGGAAACAAAAGAGAAATATACAGTGATAACGCATTTTCGGCCCACAATCTTTTTCATGGATATCCCAGTCATATGAGTCGAGTCCATGCATGCTACGATCACGGTATGAATTTGAAGGCAAAATATTTTTGTGCATATCTTAGATTTGGTCTTTCCCTGTCCATAATGCTAAATTGAGGAGGTAAATTAGAAATATAAATAGGAAACAGAAGAGACATGTACAGTGATCACCCATTTTCCGTCCGCAATCGTTTTCATGGAAATCCCAGTCATATCAGTCGAGTCCATGCATGCTACGATCACGGTATGAATTTGAAGGCAAAATATTTTTGTGCAGATTTTAGATTAGGTCTTTCCCTGTCCATAATGCTAAATTGAGTAGGTAAAATGTAAATATAAATAGGAAACAGAAGAGAAATGTACAGTGATCACCCATTTTCGGCCCACAATCTTTTTCATGGAAATCCCAGTCATATGAGTCGAGTCCATGCATGCTACGATCACGGTATGAATTTGAAGGCAAAATATTTTTGTGCAGATCTTAGATTAGGTCTTTACCTGTCCATAATGCTAAATTGAGGAGGTAAAATATAAATATAAATAGGAAACAAAAGAGAAATGTACAGTGATCACCCATTTTCGGCCCACAATCTTTTTCATGGAAATCCCAGTCATATGAGTCGAGTCCATGCATGCTACGATCACGGTATGAATTTGAAGGCAAAATATTTTTGTGCAGATTTTAGATTAGGTTTTTCCCTGTCCATAATGCTAAATTGAGGAGGTAAAATATAAATATAAATAGGAAACAGAAGAGAAATGTACAGTGATCACCCATTTTAGGCCCACAATCTTTTGCAAGGAAATCCCAGTCATATGAGTCAAGTCCATGCATGCTACGATCACGGTATGAATTTGAAGGCTAAATATTTTTGTGCAGATTTTAGATTAGTTCTTTCCCTGTCCATAATGCTAAATTGAGGAATTAAAATAGAAATATAAATAGGAAACAGAAGAGAAATTTACAGTGATCACCCATTTTCCGCTCACAATCTTTTCCATGGAAATCCCAGTCATATGAGTCGAGTCCATGCATGCTACGATCACGGTATGAATTTGAAGGCAAAATATTTTTGTGCAGATTTGAGATTAGGTCTTTCCCTGTCCATAATGCTAAATTGAGTAGGTAAAATAGAAATATAAATAGGAAACAGAAGAGAAATGTACAGTGATCACCCATTTTCGGCCCACAATCTTTTTCATGGAAATCCCAGTCATATGAGTCGAATCCATGCATGCTACGATCACGGTATGAATTTGAAGGCAAAATATTTTTGTGCAGATCTTAGATTAGGTCTTTACCTGTCCATAATGCTAAATTGAGGAGGTAAAATATAAATATAAATAGGAAACAAAAGAGAAATGTACAGTGATCACCCATTTTCGGCCCACAATCTTTTTCATGGAAATCCCAGTCATATGAGTCGAGTCCATGCATGCTACGATCACGGTATGAATTTGAAGGCAAAATATTTTTGTGCAGATTTTAGATTAGGTTTTTCCCTGTCCATAATGCTAAATTGAGGAGGTAAAATATAAATATAAATAGGAAACAGAAGAGAAATGTACAGTGATCACCCATTTTAGGCCCACAATCTTTTGCATGGAAATCCCAGTCATATGAGTCAAGTCCATGCATGCTACGATCACGGTATGAATTTGAAGGCTAAATATTTTTGTGCAGATTTTAGATTAGTTCTTTCCCTGTCCATAATGCTAAATTGAGGAATTAAAATAGAAATATAAATAGGAAACAGAAGAGAAATTTACAGTGATCACCCATTTTCCGCTCACAATCTTTTCCATGGAAATCCCAGTCATATGAGTCGAGTCCATGCATGCTACGATCACGGTATGAATTTGAAGGCAAAATATTTTTGTGCAGATTTGAGATTAGGTCTTTCCCTGTCCATAATGCTAAATTGAGTAGGTAAAATAGAAATATAAATAGGAAACAGAAGAGAAATGTACAGTGATCACCCATTTTCGGCCCACAATCTTTTTCATGGAAATCCCAGTCATATGAGTCGAATCCATGCATGCTACGATCACGGTATGAATTTGAAGGCAAAATATTTTTGTGCAGATCTTAGATTAGGTCTTTCCCTGTCCATAATGCTAAATTGAGGAGGTTAAATATAAATATAAATAGGAAACAGAAGAGAAATGTACAGTGATCACCCATTTTCGGCCCACAATCTTTTTCATAGAAATCCCAGTCATATGAGTCGAGCCCATGCATGCTACGATCACGGTATGAATTTGAAGGCAAAATATTTTTGTGCAGATTTTAGATTAGGTTTTTCCCTGTCCATAATGCTAAATTGAGGAGGTAAAATATAAATATAAATAGGAAACAGAAGAGAAATGTACAGTGATCACCCATTTTAGGCCCACAATCTTTTGCATGGAAATCCCAGTCATATGAGTCAAGTCCATGCATGCTACGATCACGGTATGAATTTGAAGGCTAAATATTTTTGTGCAGATTTTAGATTAGTTCTTTCCCTGTCCATAATGCTAAATTGAGGAATTAAAATAGAAATATAAATAGGAAACAGAAGAGAAATTTACAGTGATCACCCATTTTCCGCTCACAATCTTTTCCATGGAAATCCCAGTCATATGAGTCGAGTCCATGCATGCTACGATCACGGTATGAAATTGAAGGCAAAATATTTTTGTGCAGATTTTAGATTAGGTCTTTCCCTGTCCATAATGCTAAATTGAGGAGGTAAAATATAAATATGAATAGGAAACAGAAGAGAAATGTACAGTGATCACCAATTTTCGTCCCGCAATCTTTTTCATGGAAATTCCAGTCATATGAGTCGAGTCCATGCATGCTACGATCACGGTATGAATTTGAAGGCAAAATATTTTTGTGCAGATTTGAGATTAGGTCTTTCCCTGTCCATAATGCTAAATTGAGGAGGTTAAATATAAATATAAATAGGAAACAGAAGAGAAATGTACAGTGATCAAACATTTTCGGCCCACAATTTTTTCATGGAAATCCCAGTCATATGAGTCGAGTCCATGCATGCTACGATCAGGGTATGAATTTGAAGGCAAAATATTTTTGTGCAGATTTTAGATTAGGTCTTTCCCTGTCCATAATGCTAAATTGAGGAGGTAAAATATAAATATAAATAGGAAATAGAAGAGAAATGTACAGTGATCACCCGTTTTCGGCCCACAATCTTTTTCATGGAAATCCCAGTCATATGAGTCGAGTCCATGCATGCTACGATTACGGTATGAATTTGAAGGCAAAATATTTTTGTGCAGATTTTAGATTAGGTCTTTCCCTGTTCATAATGCTATTTTGAGAATGTAAAATAGAAATATAAATAGGAAACAGAAGAAAAATGTACAGTGATCACCCATTTTCGGCTCACAATCTTTTTCATGGAAATCCCAGTCATATGAGTCAAGTCCATGCATGCTACGATCACGGTATGAATTTGAAGGGAAAATATTTTTGTGCAGCTTTTAGATTAGGTCTTTCCCTGTCCATAATGTTAAATTGAGGAGGTAAAATAGAAATATAAATAGGAAACAGAAGAGAAATGTACAGTGATCACTCATTTTAGGCCCACAATTTTTTCATGGAAATCCCAGTCATTTGAGTCGAGTCCATGCATGCTACGATCACGGTATGAATTTGAAGGCAAAATATTTTTGTGCAGATTTTAGATTATGTCTTTCCCTGCCGATAATGTTAAATTGAGGAGGTAAAATAGAAATATAAATAGGAAACAGAAGAGAAATGTACAGTGATCACTCATTTTAGGCCCACAATCTTTTTCATTGAAATCCCAGTCATATGAGTCGAGTCCATGCATGCTACAATCACGGTATGAATTTGAAAGCAAAATATTTTTGTGCAGATTTTAGATTAGGTCTTTCCCTGTCCATAATGCTAAATTGATGAGGTAAAATAGAAATATAAATAGGAAACAGAAGAGAAATGTACAGTGATCACCCATTTTCGGCCTACAATCTTTTTCATGGAAATCCCAGTCATATGAGCCGAGTCCATGCATGCTACGATCACGGTATGAATTTGAAGGCAAAATATTTTTGTGCAGATTTTAGATTATGTCTTTCCCTGCCCATAATGTTAAATTGAGGAGGTAAAATAGAAATATAAATAGGAAACAGAAGAGAAATGTACAGTGATCACTCATTTTAGGCCCACAATCTTTTTCATTGAAATCCCAGTCATATGAGTCGAGTCCATGCATGCTACGATCACGGTATGAATTTGAAGGGAAAATATTTTTGTGCAGATTTTAGATTAGGTCTTTCCCTGTTCATAATGCTTTTTTGAGAAGGTAAAATATAAATATAAATAGTAAACAGAAGAGAAATGTACAGTGATCACCCATTTTCGGCCCACAATCTTTTTCATGGAAATCACCGTCATATGAGTCAATCCATGCATGCTACGATCACGGTATGAATTTGAAGGCAAAATATTGTTAAGCAGATTTTATATTAGGTCTATCCCTGTCCATAATGCTAAATTAAGGAGGTAAAATATAAATATAAATAGGAAACAGAAGAGAAATGTACAGCGATCACACATTTTCGGCCCACAATCTTTTTCATGGAAATCCCAGTCATATGAGTCGAGTCCATGCATGCTACGATCACGGTATGAATTTGAAGGCAAAATATTTTTGTGCAGATTTTAGATTAGTTCTTTCCCTGTCCATAATGTTAAATTGAGGAGGTAAAATATAAATATAAATAGGAAACAGAAGAGAAATGTACAGCGATCACCCATTTTCGGCCCACAAACATTTTCATGGAAATCCCAGTCATATGAGTCGAGTCCATTCATGCTACGATCACGGTATGAATTTGAAGGCAAAATATTTTTGTGCAGATTTTAGATTAGGTCTTTCCCTGTCCCTAATGCTATTTTGAGAAGGTAAAATAGAAATATAAATAGGAAACAGAAGAGAAATGTACAGTGATCACCCATTTTCGGCCCACAATCTTTTTCATGGAAATCCCAGTCATATGAGTCGAGTCCATGCATGCTACGATCACGGTATGAATTTGAAGGCAAAATATTTTTGTGCAGATTTTGGATTAGGTCTTTCCCTGTCCATAATGCTAAATTGAGGAGGTAAAATTGAAATATAAATAGGAAACAGAAGAGAAATGTACAGTGATCAGCCATTTTTGGCCCACAATCTTTTTCATGGAAATCCCAGTCATATGAGTCGAGTCCATGCATGCTACGATCACGGTATGAATTTGAAGGCAAAATATTTTAGTGCAGATTTTAGATTAGGTCTTTCCCTGTCCATAATGCTAAACTGAGGAGGTAAAATATAAATATAAATAGGAAACAGAAGAGAAATGTACAGTGATCACCCATTTTCGGCCCACAATCTTTTTCATGGAAATCCCAGTCATATGAGTCGAGTTCATGCATGCTACGATCACGGCATGAATTTGAAGGCAAAATATTTTTGTGCAGATTTTAGATTAGGTCTTTCCCTGTCCATAATGCTAAATTGAGGAGGTAAATAGAAATATAAATAGGAAACAGAAGAGAAATGTACAGTGATCACCCATTTTCGGCCCACAATCTTTTTCATGGAAATCCCAGTCATATGAGTCGACTCCATGCATGCTACGCTCACGGTATGAATTTGAAGGCAAAATATTTTTGTGCAGATCTTAGATTAGGTCTTTCCCTGTCCATAACGCTAAATTGAGGAGGTAAAATATAAATATAAATAGAAAACAGAAGAAAAATGTACAGTGATCACCCATTTTCGGCCCACAATCTTTTTCATGGAAATCCCAGTCATATGAGTCGAGTCCATGCATGCTACGATCACGGTATGAATTTGAAGGAAAAATATTTTTGTGCAGATTTTAGATTAGGTCTTTCCCTGTCCATAATGCTAAATTGAGGAGGTAAATATAAATATCAATATGAAAAAGAAGAGAAATGTACAGTGATCACCCATTTTCGGCCCACAATCTTTTTCATGGAAATCCCAGTCATATGAGTCGAATCCATGCATGCTACGATCACGGTATGAATTTGAAGGAAAATATTTTTGTGCAGATCTTAGATTAGGTCTTTCCCTGTCCATAATGCTAAATTGAGGAGGTAAAATATAAATATAAATAGGAAACAGAAGAGAAATGTTCAGTGATCACCCATTTTCCGCCCACAATCTTTTTCATGGAAATCCCAGTCATATGAGTCGATTGCATGCATGCTACGATCACGGTATAAATTTGAAGGCAAAATATTCTTGTGCAGATTTTAGATTAGGTCTTTCCCTGTCCATAATGCTAAATTGAGGAGGTAAAATATAAATATAAATAGAAAAAAGAAGAAAAATGTACAGTGATCACCCATTTTCGGCCCACAATCTTTTTCATGGAAATCCCAGTCATATGAGTCGAGTCCATGCATGCTACGATCACGGTATGAATTTGAAGGCAAAATATTTTTGTGCAGATTTTAGATTAGGTCTTTCCCAGTCCATAATGCTAAATTGAGGAGGTAAAATAGAAATATAAATAGGAAACAGAAGAGAAATGTACAGTGATCACCCATTTTCGGCCCACAATCTTTTTCATGGAAATCCCAGTCATATGAGTCGAGTCCATGCATGCTACGATCATGGTATGAATTTAAAGGCAAAATCTTTTTGTGCAGATTTTAGATTAGGTCTTTCCCTGTCCATAATGCTAAATTGAGGAGGTAAAATAGAAATATAAATAGGAAACAGAAGAGAAATGTACAGTGATGACCCATTTTCGGCCCACAATCTTTTTCATGGAAATCCCAGTCATATGAGTCGAATCCATGCGTGCTACGATCACGGTATGAATTTGAAGGAAAATATTTTTGTGCAGATCTTAGATTAGGTCTTTCGCTGTCCATAATGCTAAATTGAGGAGGTAAAATATAAATATAAATAGGAAACAGAAGAGAAATGTTCAGTGATCACCCATTTTCGGCCCACAATCTTTTTCATGGAAATCCCAGTCATATGAGTCGATTCCATGCATGCTACGATCACGGTATAAATTTGAAGGCAAAATATTTTTGTGCAGATTTTAGATTAGGTCTTTCCCTGTCCATAATGCTAAATTGAGGAGGTAAAATAGAAATATAAATAGGAAACAGAAGAGAAATGTACAGTGATCACCCATTTTCGGCCCACAATCTTTTTCATGGAAATCCCAGTCATATGAGTCGAGTCCATGCATGCTACGATCACGGTATGAATTTGAAGGCAAAATATTTTTTTGCAGAGCTTAGATGAGGTCTTTCCCTGTTCATAATGCTAAATTGAGGAGGTAATATAGAAATATAAATAGGAAACAGAAGAGAAATGTACAGTGATCACCCATTTTCGGCCCACAATCTTTTTTATGGAAATCCCAGTCATATGAGTCGAGTCCATGCATGCTACGATCACGGTATAAATTTGAAGGCAAAATATTTTTGTACAGATTTTAGATTAGGTCTTTCTCTGTCCATAATGCTAAAATGAGGAGGTAAAATAGAAATATAAATAGGAAACAGGAGAGAAATGTACAGTGATCACCCATTTTCTGCCCACAAACTTTTTCATGGAAATCCCAGTCATATGAGTTGGGTCCATGCATGCTACGATCACGTTATGAATTTGAAGGCAAAATAGTTCTGTGCAGATTTAGATGAGGTCTTTCCCTGTCCATAATGCTAAATTGAGGAGGTAAAATAGAAATATAAATAGGAAACAGAAGAGAAATGTACAGTGATCACCCATTTTGGGCCCACAATCTTTTTCATGGAAATCCCAGTCATATGAGTCGAGTCCATGCATGCTACGATCACGGTATGAATTTGAAGGCAAAACATTTTTGTGCAGAGCTTAGATTAAGTCTTTCCCTGTCCATAATGCTAAATTGAGGAGGTAAAATAGAAATATAAATAAGAAACAGAAGAGAAATGTACAGTGATCACCCATTTTCTGCCCACTATCTTTTTCATGCAAATCCCAGTCATATAAGTTGAGTCCATGCATGCTACGATCACGGTATGAATTTGAAGGCAAAATATTTCTGTGCAGATCTTAGATGAGGTCTTTGTCTGTCCATAATGATAAATTAAGGAGGTAAAATATAAATAGGAAACAGAAGAGAAATGTACAGTTATAACCCATTTTCGGCACACAATTTTTTTCATGGAAATTATAGTCATATGAGTCGAGTCCATGCATGCTACGATCACGGTATGAATTTGAAGGCAAAATATTTTTGTGCAGTTCTTAGATTAGGTCTTTCCCTGTCCATAATGCTAAATTGAGGAGGTAAAATAGAAATATAAATAGGAAACAGAAGAGAAATGTACAGTTATGACCCATTTTCGGCCCACAATCTTTTTCATGGAAATCCCAGTCATATGAGTCGAGTCCATGCATGCTACGATCACGGTATAAAATTGAAGGCAAAATATTTTTGTGCAGTTCTTAGATTAGGTCTTTCCCTGTCCATAATGCTAAATTGAGTAGGTAAAATAGAAATATAAATAGGAAACAGAAGAGAAATGTACAGTGATCACCCATTTTCGGCCCACAATCTTTTTCATGGAAATCCCAGTCATATGAGTCGAGTCCATTCAGGCTACGATCACGGTATGAATTTGAAGGCAAAATATTTTTTTGCAGAGCGTAGTTTAGGTCTCTCCCTGTCCATAATGCTAAATTGAGGAGGTAAAATCGAAATATAAATAGGAAACAGAAGAGAAATGTTCAGTGATCACCCATTTTCTGCCCACAATATTTTTCATGGAAATCCCAGTCATACGAGTCGAGTCCATTCAGGCTACGATCACGGTATAAATTTGAAGGCAAAATATTTTTTTGCAGAGCTTAGATTAGGTCTTTCCCTGTCCATAATGCTAAATGAAGGATGTAAAAAGGAATATAAATAGGAAACAGAAGAGAAATGTACAGTGATCACCCTTTTTCTGCCCACCATCTTTTTCATGGAAATCCCAGTCATATGAGTCGAGTCCATTCAGGCTACGATCACGGTATGAATTTGAAGGCAAAATATTTTTTTGCAGTGCTTAGATTAGGTCTTTCCCTGTCCATAATGCTAAATTGAGGAAGTAAAATATAAATAGGAAACAGAAGAGAAATGTACAGTGATCACCCATTTTCTGCCCACAATCTTTTTCGTGGAAATCCCAGTCATATGAGTCGAGTCCATGCATTCTACGATCACGGTATGAATTTGAAGGCAAAATTTTTTTTTTCAGGTCTTAGATTAGGTCTTTCCCTGTCCATAATGCTAAAGTGAGGAAGTAAAATATAAATATAAATAGGAAACAGAAAAGAAATTTACAGTGATCACCCATTTTATGCCCACAATCTTTTTCATGGGGATCCTAGTCATATGAGTCGAGTCCATGCATGCTACGATCACGGTATGAATTTGAAGGCAAAATATTTTTTTGCAGATCTTAGATTAGGTCTTTCCCTGTCGATAATGTTAAATTGAGGAAGTTAAATAGAAATATAAATAGGAACCAGAAGAGAAATGTACAGTGATCACCCATTTTCTGCCCACAATCTTTTTCATGGAAATCCCAGTCATATGAGTCGAGTCCATGCATGCTATGATCACAGTATGAATTTGAGGGCAAAATATTTTATTGCAGATATTAGATTGGATCATTCCCTGTCCATAATGCTAAATTAAGGATGTAAAATATAATTATAAATAGGAAAGAGAAGAGAAATGTACAGTGATCACCCATTTTCTAACCACAATCCTTTCATGGAAATCCCAGTCATATGAGTCGAGTCCATGCATGCTACGATCACGGTATGAATTTGAAGGCCAAATATTTTTTTGCAGATTTAAGATTAGGTCATTCCCTGTCCATAATGCTAAATTGAGGAAGTAAAATATAAATAGTAAACAGAAGAGAAATGTACAGTGATCACCCATTTCTGCCCACAATCTTTTTCATGGAAATCCCACTCATATAAGTCGAGTCCATGCATGCTACGGTCACGGTATGAATTTGATGGCAAAATATGTTTTTGCAGATCTTAGATTAGGTCTTTCCCTGTCCATAATGCTAAATTGAGGAAGTAAAATATAAATATAAATAGGAAACAGAAGAGAAATTTTCAGTGATCACCCATTTTATGCCTACAATCTTTTTCATGGGGATTCTAGTCATATGAGTCGAGTCCATGCATGCTACGATCACGGTATGAATTTGAAGGCAAAATATTTTTTTGCAGAGCTTAGATTAGGTCTTTCCCTGTCCATAATGCTAAATTGAGGAAGTAAAATATAAATATAAATAGGAAACAGAAGACAAATTGACAGTGATCACCCTGTTTATACCCACAATCTTTTTCATGGGGATCCTAGTCATATGAGTCGAGTCCATGAATGCTACGATCACGGTATGAATTTGAAGGCAAAATATTTTTTTGCAGAGCTTAGATTAGGTCTTTCCCTGTCGATAATGTTAAATTGAGGAAGTTAAATAGAAATATAAATAAGAAACAGAAGAGAAATGTACAGTGATCACCCATTTTCTGCCCACAATCTTTTACATGGAAATCCTATTCATATGAGTCGAGTCCATGCATGCTACGATCACGGTATGAATTTGAAGGCAAAATATTTTTTCGCAGATCTTAGATTGGGTCTTTCCCTGTCCATAATGCTAAATGAAGGAAGTAAAATAGATATATAAATAGGAAACAGAAGAGAAATGTTCAGTGATCACCAATTTTCTGCCCCCAATCTTTTTCATGGAAATCCCAGTCATATGAGTCGTGTCCATGCATGCTACGATCACTGTATGAATTTGAAGACAAAATATTTTTTTGCAGATCTTAGATTACGTCTTTCCCTGACCATAATGCTAAATTGAGGAGGTAAAATATAAATATAAATAGGAAACAGAAGAGAAATGTACAGTGTTCACCCATTTTCTGTCCACAATCTTTTTCATGGAAATCCCAGTCATATGAGTCAAGTCTATGCATTCTACGATCACGGTATGAATTTGAAGACAAAATATTTTTGTGAAGATCTTAGATTAGGTCTTTCCCTGTCCAGAATGCTAAATTGAGGAGGTAAAATATAAATATAAATAGGAAACAGAAGAGAAATGTACAGTGATCACCCATTTTGTGCCCACAATCTTTTTCATGGCAATCCCAGTCATATAAGTCGAGTCCATGCATGCTACGATCACGGTATGAATTTGAATGGAAAATATTTTTTTGCAGATCTTAGATTAGGTCTTTCACTGTCCATAATCCTAAATTGAGGAGGTAAAATATAAATATAAATAAGAATCAGAAGAGAATTGTACAGTGATCACCCATTTTCTGCCCACAATCTTTTTCATGGAAATCCCAGTCATATGAGTCGAGTCCATACATGCTACGATCACGGTATGAATTTGAAGGCAAAATATTTTTTTGCAGATCTTAGATTAGGTCTTTCCCTGTCCATAATGATAAATGAAGGAAGTAAAATATAAATATAAATAGGAAACAGAAGAGAAATGTACAGTGATCACCCATTTTCTGCCCACAATCTTTTTCATGGAAATCCCAGTCAGATGAGTCGACTCCATATATGCTACGATCACGGTATGAATTTGAAGGCAAAATATTTTTTTGCAGATCTTAGATTAGGTCTTTCCCTTTCTATAATGCTAAATTGAGGAGGTAAAATAGAAATATAAATAGGAAACAGGAGAGAAATGTACAGTGATCACCAATTTTCGGCCCACAATCTTTTTTATGGAAATCCCAGTCATATGAATCGAGTCCATTCATGCTACGATCACTCTATGAATTTGAAGGCAAAATATTTTGGTGCAGATCTTAGATTAGTTCTTTCCCTGTCCATAATGCTAAATTGAGGATGTAAAATAGAAATATAAATAAAAAACAGAAGAGAAATGTACAGTGATCACCCATTTTCTGCCCACAATCTTTTTCATGCAAATCCCAGTCATATGAGTCGAGTCCATGCATGCTACAATCACGGTATGAATTTGAAGGCAAAATATTTATTTGCAGATCTTAGATTAGGTCTTTCACTGTCCATAATGCTAAATTGAGGAAGTAAAATATAAATATAAATAAGAATCAGAAGAGAATTGTACAGTGATCACCCATTATCTGCCCACAATCTTTTTCATGGAAATCGCAGTCATATGAGTCGTGTCCATGCATGCTACGATCACGGTATGAATTTGAAGGCAAAATATGTTTTTGCAGAGCTTAGATTAGGTCTTTCCCTGTCCATAATGCTAAATTGAGTAGGTAAAATATAAATATAAATAGGAAACAGTAGAGAAATGTACAGTGATCACCCATTTTGTGCCCACAATGTTTTTCATGGAAATCCCAGTCATATGAGTCGAGTCCATGCATGCTACGATCACGGTATGAATTTGAAGGCAAAATATTTTTTTGCAGATCTTATATTAGGTCTTTCCCTGTCCATAATGCTAAATTGAGGAGGTAAAATATAAATATAAATAGGAAACAGTAGACAAATGTACAGTGATCACCCATTTTGTGCCCACAATCTTTTTCATGGAAATCCCAGTCATATGAGTCGAGTCCATGCATGCTACGATCACGGTATGAATTTGAAGGCAAAATATTTTTTTGCAGATCTTATATTAGGTCTTTCCCTGTCCATAATGCTAAATTGAGGAGGTAAAATATAAATATAAATAGGAAACAGTAGACAAATGTACAGTGATCACCCATTTTGTGCCCACAATCTTTTTCATGGAAATCCCAGTCATATGAGTCGAGTCCATACATGCTACGATCACGGTATGAATTTAAATGCAAAATATTTTTTTACAGATCTTAGATTAGGACTTTCCCTGTCCATAATGCTAAATGAAGGAAGTAAAATAGAAATATAAATAGGAAACTGAAGAGAAATGTACAGTGTGCACCCATTTTCTGCCCTCAATCTTTTTCATGGATATCCCAGTCATATGAGTCGAGTCCATACATGCTACGATTACGGTATGAATTTGAAGGCAAAATATTTTTTTGCAGACCTTAGATTAGGTCTTTCCCTGTCCATAATGCTAAATGAAGGAAGTAAAATATAAATATAAATAGGAAACAGAAGAAAATGTACAGTGATCACCCATTTTCTGCCCACAATTTTTTTCATGGAAATCCCTGTCATATCAGTCGAGTCCATACATGCTATGATCACGGTATGTATTTGAAGGCAAAATATTTTTTTGCAGAGCTTAAATTAGCTCTTTCCCTGTCCATAATGCTAAATGAAGGAAGTAAAATATAAATATAAATAGGAAACAGAAGAGAAATGTACAGTGATCATCCATTTTCTGCCCACAATCTTTTTCATGGAAATCCCAGTCATATGAGTCGAGTCCATACATGCTACGATCACGGTATGAATTTAAATGCAAAATATTTTTTTGCAGAGCTTAGATTAGGTCTTTCCCTGTCCATAATGCTAAATGAAGGAAGTAAAATATAAATATAAATAGGAAACAGAAGAGAAATGTACAGTGTTCACCCATTTTCTGCCCAAAATCTTTTTCATGAAAATCCAAGTCATATGAGTCGAGTCCATACATGCTACAGTCACGGTATGAATTTGAAGGCAAAATATTTTTGTTCAGATCTTAGATTAGGTCTTTCCCTGTCCATAATGCTAAATTGTGGAGGTAAAATAAAAATATAAATAGGAAACTGAAGAGAAATGTACAGTGATCACCCATTTTCGGTCCACAATCTTTTTCATGCAAATCCCAGTCATATGAGTCGAGTCCATGCATGCTATGATCACGGTATGAATTTGAAGGCAAAATATTTTGGTGCAGATTTTAGATTAGGTCTTTCCCTTTCCATAATGCTAAATTAAGGAGATAAAATATAAATATAAATAGGAAACAGAAGAGAAATGTACAGTGATCACCCATTTTCGGCCCACAATCTTTTTCATGGAAATGCCAGTCGTATGAGTCGAGTCCATGCATGCTACGATCATAGTATGAATTTGAAGGCAAAATATTTTTGTGCAGATCTTAGATTGGGTCTTTCCCTGTCCATAATGGTAAATTGAGGAGATAAAATATAAATATAAATAGGAAACAGAAGAGAAATGTACAGTGATCACCCATTTTTGGCCCACAATCTTTTTCATGGAAATCCCCGTCATATGATTCGAGTCCATGCATGCTACGATCACGGTATGAATTTGAAGGCAAAATATTTTTTTGCCGATCTTAAATTAGGGCTTTCCCTGTCCATAATGCTAAATTGAGGAGGTAAAATATAAATATAAATAGGAAACAGAAGAGAAATGTACAGTGATCACCCATTTTCTACCCACAATCTTTTTCATGGAAATCCCAGTCATATGAGTCGAGTCCATACCTGCTACGGTCACGGTATGAATTTGAAGGCAAAATATTTTTGTGCAGATCTTAGATTAGGTCTTTCCCTGTCCAAAATGCTAAATTGAGGAAGTAAAATATAAATATAAATAGGAAACAGAAGAGAAATGTACAGTTATCACCCATTTTCAGCCCACAATCATTTTCATGGAAATCCCAGTCATATTAGTCGAGTCCATGCATGCAACGATCACGGTATGAATTTGAAGGCAAAATATTTTTGTGCAGATCTTAGATTAGGTCTTTCCCTGTCCAAAATGCTAAATTGAGGAAGTAAAATATAAATATAAATAGGAAACAGAAGAGAAATATACAGTGATCACCAATTTTCGGCTCACAATTTTTTTCATGGAAATCCCAGTCATATGAGTCGAGTCCATGCATGCTAGGATCACGGTATGAATTTGAAGGAAAAATATTTTTGTGCAGATTTTAGATTAGGTCTTTCACTGTCCATAATGCTAAATTGAGGGGGTAAAATAGAAATATAAATAGGAAACAGAAGAGAAATGTACAGTGATCACCCATTTTCGGCCCACAATCTTTTTCATGGAAATCCCAGTCATATGAGTCGAGTCCATGCATGCTACGATCACGGTATGAATTTGAAGGCAAAATATTTTTGTCCAGATCTTAGATTAGGTCTTTCCCTGTCCATAATGCTAAATTGTGGAGGTAAAATAGAAATATAAATAGGAAACAAAAGAGAAATGTACAGTGATCACCATTTTTCGGCCCACAATCTTTTTCATGTAAATCCCAGTCATATGAGTCATGTCCATGCATGCTACGATCACGGTATGAATTTGAAGGCAAAATATTTTTTGTAGATCTTAGATTAGGTCTTTCGCTGTCCATAATGCTAAATTGAGAAGGTAAAATATAAATATAAATAGGAAACAGAAGAGAAATGTACAGTGATCACCCATTTTCCGCCCACAATCTTTTTCATGGAAATCCCAGTCATATGAGTCGAGTCCATGCATGCTACGATCACGGTATGAATTTGAAGGCAAAATATTTTTGTCCAGATCTTAGATTACGTCTTTCCCTGTCCATAATGCTAAATTGTGGAGGTAAAATATAAATATGAATAAAAAACAGAAGAGAAATGTACAGTGATCACCCATTTTCGGCCCACAATCTTTTTCATGGAAATCCCAGTCATATGAGTCGAGTCCATGCATGCTACGATCAAGGTATGAATTTGAAGCCAAAATATTTTTGTGCTGAGCTTAGATTAGGTCTTTCCCTGTCCATAATGCTAAATTGAGGTGGTAAAATATAAATATAAATAGGAAACAGAAGAGAAATATACAGTGATCACCAATTTTCGGCTCACAATTTTTTTCATGGAAATCCCAGTCATATGAGTCGAGTCCATGCATGCTACGATCACGGTATGAATTTGAAGGCAAAATATTTTTGTCCAGATCTTAGATTAGGTCTTTCCCTCTCCATAATGCTAAATTGTGGAGGTAAAATAGAGATATAAATAGGAAACAAAAGAGAAATGTACAGTGATAACCCATTTTCGGCCCACAATCTTTTTCATGCAAATCCCAGTCATATGAGTCGAGTCCATGCATGCTACGATCACGGTATGAATTTGAAGGCAAAATATTTTTGTGCAGATTTTAGATTAGTCCTTTCCCTGTTCATAATGCTAAATTGAGGAGGTAAAATAGAAATATAAATAGGAAACAGAAGAGAAATGTACAGTGATCACCATTTTTCGGCCCACAATGTTTTTCATGTAAATCCCAGTCATATGAGTCATGTCCATGCATGCTACGATCACGGTATGAATTTGAAGGCAAAATATTTTTTTGTAGAACTTAGATTAGGTCTTTCCCTGTCCATAATGCTAAATTGAGGAGGTAAAATAGAAATATAAATAGGAAACAGAAGAGAAATGTACAGTGATCACCCATTTTCCGCCCACAATCTTTTTCATGGAAATCCCAGTCATATGAGTCGAGTCCATGCATGCTACGATCACGGTATGAATTTGAAGGCAAAATATATTTGTGCAGATTTCAGATTAGGTCTTTCCCTGTCCATAATGCTAAATTGAGGAGGTAAAATATAAATATAAATAGGAAACAGAAGAGAAATGTACAGTGATCACCCATTTTCAGCCCACAATCTTTTTCATATAAAAATCCCAGTCATATGAGTCGAGTCCATGCATGCGACGATCACGGTATGAATTTGAAGGCAAAATATTTTTGTCCAGATCTTAGATTAGGTCTTTCCCTGTCCATAATGCTAAATTGTGGAGGTAAAATATAAATATAAATAGGAAACAAAAGAGAAATGTACAGTGATCAGCCATTTTCTGCCCACAATCTTTTTCATGGAAATCCCAGTCATATGAGTCGAGTCCATGCATGCTACGATCACGGTATGAATTTGAAGGCAATATATTTTTGTGCAGATTTTAGATTAGTTCTTTCCCTGTCCATAATGCTAAATTGAGGATGTAAAATATAAATATAAATATAAATAAGAAACAGAAGAGAAATGTACAGTGATCACCCATTTTCGGCCCACAATCTTTTTCATGGAAATCCCAGTCATATGAGTCGAGTCCATGCATGCTACGATCACGGTATAAATTTGAAGGCAAAATATTTTTGTGCAGATCTTAGATTGGGTCTTTCCCTGTCCATAATGGTAAATTGAGGAGATAAAATATAAATATAAATAGGAAACAGAGGAGAAATGTACAGTGATCACCCATTTTCGGCCCACCATCTTTTTCATGCAAATCCCAGTCATATGAGTCGAGTCCATGCATGCTATGATCACGGTATGAATTTGAAGACAAAATATTTTTGTGCAGATTTTTGATTAGGTCTTTCCCTGTCCATAATGCTAAATTGAGGAGGTAAAATAGAAATATATATAGGAAACAGAAAAGAAATGTACAGTGATCACCCATTTTGGTCCCACAATCTTTTTCATGGAAATCCCAGTCATATGAGTCGAGTCCATCCATGCTACGATCACGGTATAAATTTGAAGGCAAAATATTTTTGTGCAGAGCTTAGATTCGGTCTTTCCCTGTCCATAATGCTAAATTGAGGAAGTAAAATATAAATATAAATAAAAAACAGGAGAGAAATGTACAGTGATCACCCATTTTCGGCCCACAATCTTTTTCATGGAAATCCCAGTCATATGAGTCGAGTCCATGCATGCTACGATCACGGTATGAATTTGAAGGCAAAATATTTTTGTGCAGATTTTAGATTAGGTCTTTCCCTGTCCATAATGCTAAATTGAGGAGGTAAAATAGAAATATAAATAGGAAACAGAAGAGAAATGTACAGTGATCACCCATTTTCCGCCCACAATCTTTTTCATGGAAATCCCAGTCATATGAGTCGAGTCCATGCATGCTACGATCACGGTATGAATTTGAATGCAAAATATATTTGTGCAGATTTCAGATTAGGTCTTTCCCTGTCCATAATGCTAAATTAAGGAGGTAAAATATAAATATAAACAGGAAACAGAAGAGAAATGTACAGTGATCACCCATTTTCGGCCCACAATCTTTTTCATGGAAATCCCAGTCATATGAGTCGAGTCCATGCATGCTACGATCACGGTATGAATTTGAAGGCAAAATATTTTGTGCAGATTTTAGATTAGTTCTTTCCCTGTCCATAATGCTAAATTGAGGAGGTAAAATAGAAATATAAATAGGAAACAGAAGAGAAATGTACAGTGATCACCCATTTTCGGCCCACAATCTTTTTCATGGAAATCCCAGTCATATGAGTCGAGTCCATGCATGCTATGATCACGGTAAAAATTTGAAGGCAAAATATTTTTGTGCATATCTTAGATTTGGTCTTTCCCTGTCCATAATGCTAAATTGAGGAGGTAAAATATAAATATAAATAGGAAACAGAAGAGAAATGTACAGTGATCACCCATTTTCGGCCCACAATCTTTTTCATGGGAATCCCAGTCATATGAGTCGAGTCCATGCATGTTACGTTCACGGTATGAATTTGAAGGCAAAATATTTTTGTGCAGATCTTACATTAGGTCATTCCCTGTCCATAATGCTAAATTCAGGAGGTAAAATATAACTATAAATAGGAAACAGAAGAGAAATGTACAGTGATCACATTTTCGGCCCACAACCTTTTTCATGGAAATCCCAGTTATATGAGTCGAGTCCTTGCATGCTACGATCACGGTATGAATTTGAAGGCAAAATATTCTTTTACAGATTTTAGATTAGGTCTTTCCCTGTCCATAATGCTAAATTGAGGAGGTAAAATAGAAATATAAATAGGAAACAAAAGAGAAATGTACAGTGATCACCCATTTTCGGCCCACAATCTTTTTCATGGAAATCCCAGTCATATGAGTCGAGTCCATGCATGCTGCGATCACGGTATGAATTTGAAGGAAAAATATTTTTGTGCAGATTTCAGATTAGGTCTATCCCTGTCCATAATGCTAATTTGAGGAGGTAAAATATAAATATAAATAGGAAACAGAAGAGAAATGTACAGTGATTACCCATTTTCGGCCCACAATCTTTTTCATGGAAATCCCAGTCATATGAGTCGAGTCCATGCAAGCTACGATCACGGTATGAATTTGAAGGCAAAATATTTTTGTGCAGATTTTAGATTAGGTCTTTCCCTGTCCATAATGCTAAAGTGAGGAAGTAAAATATAAATATAAATAGGAAACAGAAGAGAAATGTACAGTGATCTCCTATTTTCGGCCCACAATCTTTTTCATGGAAATCCCAGCCATATGAGTCGAGTCCATGCATGCTACGATCACGATATAAATTTGAAGGCAAAATATTTTTGTGCAGATCTTAGATTAGGTCATTCCACGTCCATAATGCTAAATTGAGAAGGAAAATAGAAATATTAATAGGAAACAGAAGAGAAATGTACAGTGATCACCTATTTTCGGCCCACAATCTTTTTCATGGAAATCCCAGTCATCTGAGTCGAGTCCATGCATGCTACGATCACGGTATGAATTTGAAGGCAAAATATTTTTGTAGAGGTCTCAGATTAAGTCTTTCCCTGTTCATAATGCTAATTTGAGGAGGTAAAATAGAAATATGAATAGGAAACAGAAGAGAAATATACAGTGATCACCTATTTTCGGCCCACAATCTTTTTCATGGAAATCCCAGTCATATGAGTCGAGTCCAAGCATGCTACGATCACGGTATGAATTTGAAGGTAAAATATTTTTGTGCCGATTTTAGATTTGGTCTTTCCCTGTCCATAATGCTAAATTGAGGAGGTAAAATATAAATATGAATAGGAAACAGAAGAGAAATGTACAGTGATCACCCATTTTCCGCTCACAATCTTTTTCATGGAAATCCCAGTCATATGAGTCGAGTCCATGCATGCTACGATCACGGTATGAATTTGAAGTCAAAATATTTTTGTGCAGATTTTCGATTAGGTCTTTCCCTGTCCATAATGCTAAATTGAGGAGGTAAAATATAAATATAAATAGGAAACAGACGAGACATGTACAGTGATCACCCATTTTCGGCCCAAAAACTTTTTCATGGAAATCCCAGTCATATGACTCGAGTCCATGCATGCTACGATCACGGTATGAATTTGAAGGCAAAATATTTTTGTGCAGATTTTAGATTAGGTCTTTCCCTGTCCATAATGATAAATTGAGGAGGTAAAATATAAATATAAATAGGAAACAGAAGAGAAATGTACAGTGATCACCCATTTTCGGCCCACAATCTTTTTCATGGAAATCCCAGTCAAATGAGTCGAGTCCATGCATGCTACGATCACGGTATGAATTTGAAGGCAAAATATTTTTGTGAAGATCTTAGATTATGTCATTCCCTGTCCATAAGGCTAAATTGAGGAGGTAAAATAGAAATATGAATAGGAAACAGAAGAGAAATATACAGTGATCACGCATTTTTGGCCCACTATCTTTTTCATGGAAATAGCAGTCATATGAGTCGAGTCCATGCATGCTACGATCACGGTATGAATTTGAAGTCAAAATATTTTTGTGCAGATTTTAGATTTGGTCTTTCCCTGTCCATAATGCTAAATTGAGGAGGTAAAATAGAAATATAAATAGGAAACAGAAGAGAAATGTACAGTGATCACCCATTTTCCGCCCACAATCTTTTTCATGGAAATCCCAGTCATATGAGTCGAGTCCATGCATGCTACGATCACGGTATGAATTTGAAGGCTAAATATTTTTGTGCAGATTTCAGATTAGGTCTTTCCCTATCCATAATGCTAAATTGAGGAGGTAAAATAGAAATATAAATAGGAAACAAAACAGAAATATACAGTGATCACGAATTTTCGGCCCACAATATTTTTCATGGAAATCCCAGTCATATGAGTCGAGTCCATGCATGCTACGATCACGGTATGAATTTGAAGGCAAAATATTTTTGTACAGATTTTCGATTAGGTCTTTCCCTGTCCATAATGCTAAATTGAGGAGGTAAAATAGAAATATAAATAGGAAACAGAAGAGACATGTACAGTGATCACCCATTTTCCGCCGACAATCTTTTTCATGGAAATCCCAGTCATATCAGTCGACTCCATGCATGCTACGATCACGGTATGAATTTGAAGGCAAAATATTTTTGTGCAGATTTTAGATTAGGTCTTTCCCTGTCCATAATGCTAAATTGAGGAGGTAAAATATAAATATAAATAGGAAACAGAAGAGAAATGTACAGTGATCACCCGTTTCCGCCCACAATCTTTTTCATGGAAATCCCAGTCATATGAGTCGAGTCCATGCATGCTACGATCACGGTATGAATTTGACGGCAAAATATTTTTGTGCAGATTTCAGATTAGGTCTTTCCCTATCCATAATGCTAAATTGAGGAGTCAAAATATAAATATAAATAGGAAACAAAAGAGAAATATACAGTGATCACGCATTTTCGGCCCACTATCTTTTTCATGGAAATCCCAGTCATATGAGTCGAGTCCATGCATGCTACGATCACGGTATGAATTTGAAGTCAAAATATTTTTGTGCAGATTTTAGATTTGGTCTATACCTGTCCATAATGCTAAATTGAGGAGGTAAAAAAAAAATATAAATAGGAAACAGAAGAGAAATGTACAGTGATCACCCATTTTCAACCCACAATCTTTTTCATGGAAATCCCAGTCATATGAGTCGAGTCCATGCATGCTACGATCACGGTATGAATTTGAAGGCAAAATATTTTGTGCAGATTTTAGATTAGGTCTTTCCCTGTCCATAATGCTAAGTTGAGGAGGTAAAATAGAAATATAAATAGGAAACAGAAGAGAAATGTACAGTGATCACCCATTTTCCGCCCACAATCTTTTTCATGGAAATCCCAGTCATATGAGTCGAGTCCATGCATGCTACGATCACGGTATGAATTTGAAGGCAAAATATTTTTGTACAGATTTTCGATTAGGTCTTTCCCTGTCCATAATGCTAAATTGAGGAGGTAAAATAGAAATATAAATAGGAAACAGAAGAGACATGTACAGTGATCACCCATTTTCCGCCGACAATCTTTTTCATGGAAATCCCAGTCATCTCAGTCGACTCCATGCATGCTACGATCACGGTATGAATTTGAAGGCAAAATATTTTTGTGCAGATTTTAGATTTGGTCTTTCCCTGTCCATAATGCTAAATTGAGGAGGTAAAATAGAAATATAAATAAGAAACAAAAGAGAAATGTACAATGATCACCCATTTTCGGCCCACAATCTTTTTCATGGAAATCCCAGTCATATGAGTCGAGTCCATGCATGCTACGATCACGGTATGAATTTGACGGCAAAATATTTTTGTGCAGATTTCAGATTAGGTCTATCCCTATCCATAATGCTAAATTGAGGAGGTAAAATAGAAATATAAATAGGAAACAAAAGAGAAATATACAGGGATCACGCATTTTCGGCCCACAATCTTTTTCATGGAAATCCCAGTCATATGAGTCGAGTCCATGCATGCTACGATCACGGTATGAATTTGAAGGCAAAATATTTTTGTGCAGATCTTAGATTTGGTCTTTCCCTGTCCATAATGCTAAATTGAGGAGGTAAAATAGAAATATAAATATGAAACAGAAGAGAAATGTACAGTGATCACCTATTTTCGGCCCACAATCTTTTTCATGGAAATCCCAGTCATATGAGTCGAGTCCATGCATGCTACGATCACGGTATGAATTTGAAGGCAAAATATTTTTGTGAAGATTTTAGATTAGGTCTTTCCCTGTCCATAATGCTAAATTGAGGAGGTAAAATAGAAATATAAATAGGAAACAAAAGAGAAATGTACAGTGATCACCCATTTTCGGCCCACAATCTTTTTCATGGAAATCCCAGTCATATGAGTCGAGTCCATGCATGCTACGATCACGGTATGAATTTGAAGGCAAAATATTTTTGTGCAGATTTTAGATTAGGTCTTTCCCTGTCCATAATGCTAAATTGAGGAGGTAAAATAGAAATATAAATAGAAAACAGAAGAGAAATGTACAGTGATCACCCATTTTAGGCCCACAATCTTTTTCATGGAAATCCCAGTCATATGAGTCCAGTCCATGCATGCTACGTTCACGGTATGAATTTGAAGGCAAAATATTTTTGTGCAGATTTCAGATTAGATCTTTCCTTATCCATAATACTAAATTGAGGAGGTAAAATAGAAATATAAATAGGAAACAAAAGAGAAATATACAGTGATCACGCATTTTCGGCCCACAATCTTTTTCATGGAAATCCCAGTCATATGAGTCGAGTCCATGCATGCTACGATCACGGTATGAATTTGAAGGCAAAATATTTTTGTGCAGATTTTCGATTAGGTCTTTCCCTGTCCATAATGCTAAATTGAGGAGGTAAAATAGAAATATAAATAGGAAACAGAAGAGACATGTACAGTGATCACCCATTTTCCGCCCACAATCTTTTTCATGGAAATCCCAGTCATATCAGTCGACTCCATGCATGCTACGATCACGGTATGAATTTGAAGGCAAAATATTTTTGTGCAGATCTTAGATTTGGTCTTTCCCTGTCCATAATGCTTAATTGAGGAATTACAATAGAAATATAAATAGGAAACAGAAGAGAAATGTACAGTGATCACCCATTTTCCGCCCACAATCTTTTTCATGGAAATCCCAGTCATATGAGTCGAGTCCATGCATGCTACGATCACGGTATGAATTTGAAGGCAAAATATTTTTGTGCAGATTTCAGATTAGGTCTTTCCCTATCCATAATGCTAAATTGAGGAGGTAAAATAGAAATATAAATAGGAAACAAAACAGAAATATACAGTGATCACGAATTTTCGGCCCACAATCTTTTTCATGGAAATCCCAGTCATATGAGTCGAGTCCATGCATGCTACGATCACGGTATGAATTTGAAGGCAAAATATTTTTGTACAGATTTTCGATTAGGTCTTTCCCTGTCCATAATGCTAAATTGAGGAGGTAAAATAGAAATATAAATAGGAAACAGAAGAGACATGTACAGTGATCACCCATTTTCCGCCGACAATCTTTTTCATTGAAATCCCAGTCATATCAGTCGACTCCATGCATGCTACGATCACGGTATGAATTTGAAGGCAAAATATTTTTGTGCAGATTTTAGATTAGGTCTTTCCCTGTCCATAATGCTAAATTGAGGAGGTAAAATATAAATATAAATAGGAAACAGAAGAGAAATGTACAGTGATCACCCGTTTCCGCCCACAATCTTTTTCATGGAAATCCCAGTCATATGACTCGAGTCCATGCATGCTACGATCACGGTATGAATTTGACGGCAAAATATTTTTGTGCAGATTTCAGATTAGGTCTTTCCCTATCCATAATGATAAATTGAGGAGGCAAAATATAAATATAAATAGGAAACAAAAGAGAAATATACAGTGATCACGCATTTTCGGCCCACTATCTTTTTCATGGAAATCCCAGTCATATGAGTCGAGTCCATGCATGCTACGATCACGGTATGAATTTGAAGTCAAAATATTTTTGTGCAGATTTTAGTTTTGGTCTTTACCTGTCCATAATGCTAAATTGAGGAGGTAAAAAAAAATATAAATAGGAAAAAAAAGAGAAATGTACAGTGATCACCCATTTTCAACCCACAATCTTTTTCATGGAAATCCCAGTCATATGAGTCGAGTCCATGCATGCTACGATCACGGTATGAATTTGAAGGCAAAATATTTTGTGCAGATTTTAGATTAGGTCTTTCCCTGTCCATAATGCTAAATTGAGGAGGTAAAATAGAAATATAAATAGGAAACAGAAGAGAAATGTACAGTGATCACCCATTTTCCGCCCACAATCTTTTTCATGGAAATCCCAGTCATATGAGTCGAGTCCATGCATGCTACGATCACGGTATGAATTTGAAGGCAAAATATTTTTGTGCAGATTTCAGATTAGGTCTTTCCCTATCCATAATGCTAAATTGAGGAGGTAAAATATAAATATAAATAGGAAACAAAACAGAAATATACAGTGATCACGCATTTTCGGCCCACAATCTTTTTCATGGAAATCCCAGTCATATGAGTCGAGTTCATGCATGCTACGATCACGGTATGAATTTGAAGGCAAAATATTTTTGTGCAGATTTTCGATTAGGTCTTTCCCTGTCCATAATGCTAAATTGAGGAGGTAAAATAGAAATATAAATAGGAAACAGAAGAGACATGTACAGTGATCACCCATTTTCCGCCCACAATCTTTTTCATGGAAATCCCAGTCATATCAGTCGATTCCATGCATGCTACGATCAGGGCATGAATTTGAAGGCAAAATATTTTTGTGCAGATTTTAGATTAGGTCTTTCCCTGTCCATAATGCTAAATTGAGGAGGTAAAATATAAATATAAATAGGAAACAGAAGAGAAATGTACAGTGATCACCCATTTTCGGCCGACAATCTTTTTCATGGAAATCCCAGTCATATGAGTCGAGTCCATGCATGCTACGATCACGGTATGAATTTGAAGGCAAAATATTTTTGTCCAGATCTTAGATTAGGTCTTTCCCTGTCCATAATGCTAAATCGTGGAGGTAAAATAGAAATATAAATAGGAAACAAAACAGAAATGTACAGTGATAACCCATTTTCGGCCCACAATCTTTTCCATGTAAATCCCAGTCATATGAGTCATGTCCATGCATGCTACAATCACGGTATGAATTTGAAGGCAAAATATTTTTTTGTAGATCTTAGATTAGGTGTTTGCCTGTCCATAATGCTAAATTGAGGAGGTAAAATATAAATATAAATAGGAAACAGTAGAGAAATGTACAGTGATCACCCATTTTCGGCCCACAATCTTTTTCATGGAAATCCCAGTCATATGAGTAGAGTCCATGCATGCTATGATCACGGTATGTATTTGAAGGCAAAATATTTTTGTGCAGATTTTAGATTAGGTCTTTCCCTGTCCATAATGCTAAATTGAGGAGGTAAAATATAAATATGAATAGGAAACAGAAGAGAAATGTACAGTGATCACCCATTTTCGGCCCACAATCTTTTTCATGGAAATCCCAGTCATTTGAGCCGAGTTCATGCATGCTACGATCACGGTATGAATTTGAAGGCAAAATATTTTTGTGCAGATTTTAGATTAGGTCTTTCCCTGTCCATAATGCTAAATTGAGGAGGTAAAATAGAAATATAAATAGGAAACAGAAGAGAAATGTACAGTGATCACCCATTTTCGGCCCACAATCTTTTTCATGGAAATCCCAGTCATATGAGTCCAGTCCATGCATGCTACGATCACGGTATGAATTTGAAGGCAAAATATTTTTTTGCAGATTTTAGATTAGGTCTTTCCCTGTCCATAATGCTAAATTGAGGAGGTAAAATAGAAATAGAAATAGGAAACAGAAGAGAAATGTAGAGTGATCACCCATTTTCGGCCCACTATCTTTTTCATGGAAATCCCAGTCATATGAGTCGAGTCCATGCATGCTACGATCACAGTATGAATTTGAAGGCAAAATATTTTTGTGCAGATTTTAGATTAGGTCTTTCCCTGTCCATAATGCTAAATTGAGGAGGTAAAATATAAATATAAATAGGAAACAGAAGAGAAATGTACAGTGATCACCCATTTTCGGCCCACAATCTTTTTCATGGAAATCCCAGTCATATGACTCGATTCCATGCATGCTACGATCAGGGCATGAATTTGAAGGCAAAATATTTTTGTGCAGATTTTAGATTAGGTCTTTCCCTGTCCATAATGCTAAATTGAGGAGGTAAAATATAAATATAAATAGGAAACAGAAGAGAAATGTACAGTGATCACCCATTTTCGGCCCACAATCTTTTTCATGTAAATCCCAGTCATATGAGTCGAGTCCATGCATGCTACGATCACGGTATGAATTTGAAGGCAAAATATTTTTGTCCAGAACTTAGATTAGGTCTTTCCCTGTCCATAATGCTAAATTGTTGAGGTAAAATAGAAATATAAATAGGAAACAGAAGAGAAATGTACAGTGACCACCATTTTTCGGCCCACAATCTTTTTCATGTAAATCCCAGTCATATGAGTCATGTCCATGCATGCTACGATCACGGTATGAATTTGAAGGCAAAATATTTTTGTCCAGAACTTAGATTAGATCTTTCCCTGTCCATAATGCTAAATTGAGGAGGTAAAATAGAAATATAAATAGGAAACAGAAGAGAAATGTACAGTGATCACCCATTTTCCGCCCACAATCTTTTTCATGGAAATCCCAGTCATATGAGTCGAGTCCATGCATGCTACGATCACGGTATGAATTTGAAGGCAACATATATTTGTGCAGATTTCAGATTAGGTCTTTCTCTGTCCATAATGCTAAATTGAGGAGGTAAAATATAAATATAAATAGGAAACAGAAGAGAAATGTACAGTGATCACCCATTTTCAGCCCACAATCTTTTTCATGCAAATCCCAGTCATATGAGTCGAGTCCATGCATGCGACGATCACGGTATGAATTTGAATGCTAAATATTTTTGTCCAGATCTTAGATTAGGTCTTTCCCTGTCCATAATGCTAAATTGTGGAGGTAAAATATAAATATAAATAGGAAACAGAAGAGAAATGTACAGTGATCACCCATTTTCCGCCCACAATCTTTTTCATGGAAATCCCAGTCATATGAGTCGAGTCCATGCATGCTATGATCACGGTATGAATTTGAAGGCAAAATATTTTTGTGCAGATTTTTGATTAGGTCTTTCCCTGTCCATAATGCTAAATTGAGGAGGTAAATAGAAATATATATAGGAAACAGAAAAGAAATGTACAGTGATCACCCATTTTCAGCCCACAATCTTTTTCATGGAAATCCCAGTCACATGAGTCGAGTCCATCCATGCTACGATCACGGTATGAATTTGAAGGCAAAATATTTTTGTGTAGATCTTAGATTGGGTCTTTCCCTGTCCATAATGGTAAATTGAGGAGATAAAATATAAATATAAATAGGAAACAGAAGAGAAATGTACAGTGATCACCCATTTTCGGCCCACAATCTTTTTCATGCAAATCCCAGTCATATGAGTCGAGTCCATGCATGCTATGATCACGGTATGAATTTGAAGGCAAAATATTTTTGTGCAGATTTTTGATTAGGTCTTTCCCTGTCCATAATGCTAAATTGAGGAGGTAAATAGAAATATATATAGGAAACAGAAAAGAAATGTACAGTGATCACCCATTTTCAGCCCACAATCTTTTTCATGGAAATCCCAGTCACATGAGTCGAGTCCATCCATGCTACGATCACGGTATGAATTTGAAGGCAAAATATTTTTGTGCAGAGCTTAGATTCGGTCTTTCCCTGTCCATAATGCTAAATTGAGGAAGTAAAATATAAATATAAATAAAAAACAGAAGAGAAATGTACAGTGATCACCCATTTTCGGCCCACAATCTTTTTCATGTGAAATCCCAGTCATATGAGTCCAGTCCATGCATGCTACGATCACGGTATGAATTTGAAGGCAAAATATTTTTGTGCAGATTTTAGATTAGGTCTTTCCCTGTCCATAATGCTAAATTGAGGAGGTAAAATAGAAATAGAAATAGGAAACAGAAGAGAAATGTACAGTGATCACCCATTTTCGGCCCACAATCTTTTTCATGGAAATCCCAGTCATATGAGTCGAGTCCATGCATGCTACGATCACGGTATGAATTTGAAGGGAAAATATTTTTGTGCAGATTTTAGATTAGTTCTTTCCCTGTCCATAATGGTAAATTGAGGAGATAAAATATAAATATAAATAGGAAACAGAAGAGAAATGTACAGTGATCACCCATTTTCGGCCCACAATCTTTTTCATGCAAATCCCAGTCATATGAGTCGAGTCCATGCATGCTATGATCACGGTATGAATTTGAAGGCAAAATATTTTTGTGCAGATTTTAGATTAGGTCTTTCCCTGTCCATAATGCTAAATTGAGGAGGTAAAATAGAAATATAAATAGGAAAAAGAAGAGAAATGTACAGTGATCAACCATTTTCGGCCCACAAACTTTTTCATGGAAATCCCAGTCATATGAGTCGAGTCCATGCATGCTACGATCACGGTATGAATTTGAAGGCAAAATATTTTTGTGCAGATCTTAGATTGGGTCTTTCCCTGTCCATAATGGTAAATTGAGGAGATAAAATATAAATATAAATAGGAAACAGAAGAGAAATGTACAGTGATCACCCATTTTCGGCCGACAATCTTTTTCATGCAAATCCCAGTCATATGAGTCGAGTCCATGCATGCTATGATCACGGTATGAATTTGAAGGCAAAATATTTTTGTGCAGATTTTTGATTAGGTCTTTCCCTGTCCATAATGCTAAATTGAGGAGGTAAAATAGAAATATATATAGGAAACAGAAAAGAAATGTACAGTGATCACCCATTTTCGGCCCACAATCTTTTTCATGGAAATCCCAGTCATATGAGTCGAGTCCATCCATGCTACGATCACGGTATGAATTTGAAGGCAAAATATTTTTGTGCAGAGCTTAGATTCGGTCTTTCCCTGTCCATTATGCTAAATTGAGGAAGTAAAATATAAATATAAATGAAAAACAGAAGAGAAATGTACAGTGATCACCCATTTTCGGCCCACAATCTTTTTCATGCAAATCCCAGTCATATGTGTCGAGTCCATGCAAGCTACGATCACGGTATGAATTTGAAGGCAAAATATTTTTGTGCAGATTTTAGATTAGTCCTTTCCCTGTCCATAATGCAAAATTGAGGAGGTAAAATAGAAATATAAATAGGAAACAGAAGAGAAATGTACAGTGATGAACATTTTTCGGCCCACAATCTTTTTCATGTAAATCCCAGTCATATGAGTCATGTCCATGCATGCTACGATCACGGTATGAATTTGAAGGCAAAATATTTTTTTGTAGATCTTAGATTAGGTCATTCCCTGTCCATAATGCTAAATTGAGGAGGTAAAATAGAAATATAAATAGGAAACAGAAGAGAAATGTACAGTGATCACGCATTTTCCGCCCACAATCTTTTTCATGGAAATCCCAGTCATATGAGTCGAGTCCATGCATGCTACGATCACGGTATGAATTTGAAGGCAAAATATATTTGTGCAGATTTCAGATTAGGTCTTTCCCTGTCCATAATGCTAAATTGTGGAGGTAAAATATAAATATAAATAGGAAACAAAAGAGAAATGTACAGTGATCACCCATTTTCGGCCCACAATCTTTTTCATGGAAATCCCAGTCATATGAGTCGAGTCCATGCATGCTACGATCACGGTATGAATTTGAAGGCAATATATTTTTGTGCAGATTTTAGATTAGTTCTTTCCCAGTCCATAATGCTAAACTGAGGAGGTAAAATATAAATATAAATAGGAAACAGAAGAGAAATGTACAGTGGTCACCCATTTTCGGCCGACAATCTTTTTCATGGAAATCCCAGTCATATGAGTCGAGTCCATGCATGCTACGATCACGGTATGAATTTGAAGGCAAAATATTTTTGTGCAGATCTTAGATTGGGTCTTTCCCTGTCCATAATGGTAAATTGAGGAGATAAAATATAAATATAAATAGGAAACAGAAGAGAAATGTACAGTGATCACCCATTTTCGGCCGACAATCTTTTTCATGCAAATCCCAGTCATATGAGTCGAGTCCATGCATGCTATGATCACGGTATGAATTTGAAGGCAAAATATTTTTGTGCAGATTTTAGATTAGGTCTTTCCCTGTCCATAATGCTAAATTGAGGAGGTAAAATAGAAATATAAATAGGAAAAAGAAGAGAAATGTACAGTGATCACCCATTTTCGGCCCACAATCTTTTTCATGGAAATCCCAGTCATATGAGTCGAGTCCATGCATGCTACGATCACGGTATGAATTTGAAGGCAAAATATTTTTGTCCTGATGTTAGATTAGGTCTTTCCCTGTCCATAATGCTAAATTGAGGAGGTAAAATAGAAATAGAAATAGGAAACAGAAGAGAAATGTACAGTGATCACCCATTTTCGGCCCACAATCTTTTTCATGCAAATCCCAGTCATATGAGTCGAGTCCATGCATGCTATGATCACGGTATGAATTTGGAGTCAAAATATTTTTGTGCATGTCTTAGATTTGGTCTTTCCCTGTCCATAATGCTAAATTGAGGAGGTAAAATAGAAATATAAATAGGAAACAGAAGAGAAATGTACAGTGATCACCCATTTTCGGCCCACAATCTTTTTCATGGAAATCCCAGTCATATGAGTCGAGTCCATGCATGCTACGATCACGGTATGAATTTGAAGGCAAAATTTTTTTGTGCAGATTTTAGATTAATTCTTTCCCTGTCCATAATGCTAAATTGAGGAGGTAAAATAGAAATATAAATAGGAAACAGAAGAGAAATGTACAGTGATCAACCATTTTCGGCCCACAATCTTTTTCATGCAAATCCCAGTCATATGAGTCGAGTCCATGCATGCTATGATCACGGTATGAATTTGAAGGCAAAATATTTTTGTGCATGTCTTAGATTTGGTATTTCCCTGTCCATAATGCTAAATTGAGGAGGTAAAATAGAAATATAAATAGGAAACAGAAGAGAAATGTACAGTGATCACCCATTTTCGGCCCACAATCTTTTTCATGGAAATCCCTGTCATATGAGTCGAGTCCATGCATGCTACGATCACGGTATGAATTTGAAGGCAAAATATTTTTGTGCAGATTTTAGATTAGGTATTTCCCTGTCCATAATGCTAAATTGAGGAAGTAAAATAGAAATATAAATAGGAAACAGAAGAGAAATGTACAGTGATCACCCATTTTCGGCCCACAATCTTTTTCATGGGAATCCCAGTCATATGAGTCGAGTCCATGCATGCTATGATCACGGTATGAATTTGAAGGCAAAATATTTTTGTCCAGATCTTAGATTAGGTCTTTCCCTGTCCATAATGCTAAATTGAGGAGGTAAAATAGAAATAGAAATAGGAAACAGAAGAGAAATGTACAGTGATCACCCATTTTCGGCCCACAATCTTTTTCATGCAAATCCCAGTCATATGAGTCGAGTCCATGCATGCTATGATCACGGTATGAATTTGGAGGCAAAATATTTTTGTGCATGTCTTAGATTTGGTCTTTCCCTGTCCATAATGCTAAATTGAGGAGGTAAAATAGAAATATAAATAGGAAACAGAAAAGAAATGTACAGTGATCACCCATTTTCGGCCCACAATCTTTTTCATGGGAATCCCAGTCATATGAGTCGAGTCCATGCATGCTACGATCACGGTATGAATTTGAAGGCAAAATATTTTTGTGCAGATTTTAGATTAGGTCTTTCCCTCTCCATAATGCTAAATTGAGGAGGTAAAATAGAAATATAAATAGGAAACAGAAGAGAAATGTACAGTGATCACCCATTTTCGGCCCACAATCTTATTCATGGAAATCCCAGTCATATGAGTCGAGTCCATGCATGCTACGTTCACGGTATGAATTTGAAGGCAAAATATTTTTGAGCAGATCTTAGATTAGGTCTTTCCCTGTCCATAATGCTAAATTGAGGTGGTAAAATATAAATATAAATAGGAAACAAGAGAAATATACAGTGATCACCAATTTTCGGCTCACAATCTTTTTCATGGAAATCCCAGTCATATGAGTCGAGTCCATGCATGCTACGATCATGGTATGAATTTGAAGGCAAAATATTTTTGTGATGATTTTAGATTAGGTCTTTCCCTGTCCATAATGCTAAATTGAGGAGGTAAAATAGAAATATAAATAGGAAACAGAAGAGAAATGTACAGTGATCACCCATTTTCTGCCCACAATCTTTTTCATGGAAATCCCAGTCATATGAGTCGAGTCCATGCATGCTACGATCACGGTATGAATTTGAAGGCAAAATATTTTTGTGCAGATTTTAGATTAGGTCGTTCCCTCTCCATAATGCTAAATTGAGGAGGTAAAATAGAAATATAAATAGGAAACAGAAGAGAAATGTACAGTGATCATCCATTTTCCGCCCACAATCTTTTTCATGGAAATCCCAGTCATATGAGTCGAGTCCATGCATGCTACGATCACGGTATGAATTTGAAGGCAATATATTTTTGTGCAGATTTTAGATTAGTTCTTTCCCTGTCCATAATGCTAAATTGAGGAGGTAAAATATAAATATAAATAGGAAACAGAAGAGAAATGTACAGTGATCACCCATTTTCGGCCGACAATCTTTTTCATGGAAATCCCAGTCATATGAGTCGAGTCCATGCATGCTACTATTACGGTATGAATTTGAAGGCAAAATATTTTTGTGCAGATCTTAGATTGGATCTTTCCCTGTCCATAATGGTAAATTGAGGAGATAAAATATAAATATAAATAGGAAACAGAAGAGAAATGTACAGTGATCACCCATTTTCGGCCCACAATATTTTTCATGCAAATCCCAGTCATATGAGTCGAGTCCATGCATGCTATGATCACGGTAAAAATTTGAAGGCAAAATATTTTTGTGCATATCTTAGATTTGGTCTTTCCCTGTCCATAATGCTAAATTGAGGAGGTAAAATAGAAATATAAATAGGAAACAGAAGAGAAATGTACAGTGATCACCCATTTTCGGCCCACAATCTTTTTCATGGAAATCCCAGTCATATGAGTCGAGTCCATGCATGCTGCGATCACGGTATGAATTTGAAGGAAAAATATTTTTGTGCAGATTTCAGATTAGGTCTATCCCTGTCCATAATGCTAAATTGTGGAGGTAAAATATCAATATAAATAGGAAACAGAAGAGAAATGTACAGTGATCACCCATTTTCGGCCCACAATATTTTTCATGCAAATCCCAGTCATATGAGTCGAGTCCATGCATGCTATGATCACGGTAAAAATTTGAAGGCAAAATATTTTTGTGCATATCTTAGATTTGGTCTTTCCCTGTCCATAATGCTAAATTGAGGAGGTAAAATAGAAATATAAATAGGAAACAGAAGAGAAATGTACAGTGATCACCCATTTTCCGCCCACAATCTTTTTCATGGAAATCCCAGTCATATGAGTCGAGTCCATGCATGCTACGATCACGGTATGTATTTGAAGGCAAAATATATTTGTGCAGATTTCAGATTATGTCTTTCCCTGTCCATAATGCTAAATTGAGGAGGTAAAATATAAATATAAACAGGAAACAGAAGAGAAATGTACAGTGATCACCCATTTTCGGCCCACAATCTTTTTCATGCAAATCCCAGTCATATGAGTCGAGTCCATGCATGCTACGATCACGGTATGAATTTGAAGGCAATATATTTTTGTGCAGATTTTAGATTAGTTCTTTCCCTGTCCATAATGCTAAATTGACGAGGTAAAATAGAAATATAAATAGGAAACAGAAAAGAAATGTACAGTGATCACCCATTTTCGGCCGACAATCTTTTTCATGGAAATCCCAGTCATATGAGTCGAGTCCATGCATGCTACGATTACGGTATGAATTTGAAGGCAAAATATTTTTGTGCAGATCTTAGATTGGATCTTTCCCTGTCCATAATGGTAAATTGAGGAGATAAAATATAAATATAAATAGGAAACAGAAGAGAAATGTACAGTGATCAACCATTTTCGGCCCACAATGTTTTTCATGCAAATCCCAGTCATATGAGTCGAGTCCATGCATGCTATGATCACGGTAAAAATTTGAAGGCAAATATTTTTGTGCATATCTTAGATTTGGTCTTTCCCTGTCCATAATGCTAAATTGAGGAGGTAAAATAGAAATATAAATAGGAAACAGAAGAGAAATGCACAGTGATCACCCATTTTCGGCCCACAATCTTTTTCATGGGAATCCCAGTCATATGAGTCGAGTCCATGCATGTTACGTTCACGGTATGAATTTGAAGGCAAAATATTTTTGTGCAGATCTTACATTAGGTCTTTCCCTGTCCATAATGCTAAATTGAGGAGGTAAAATAGAAATATAAATAGGAAACAGAATGGAAATGTACAGTGATCTCCCATTTTCGGCCCACTATCTTTTTCTCGGATATCCCAGTCATATGAGTCGAGTCCATGCATGCTACGATACGGTATGAATTTGAAGGCAAAATATTTTTTGAGCAGATTTTAGATTAGGTCTTTCTCGGGCCTAAGGCAAAATTGAGGAGGTAAAATATAAATATAAATAGGAAACAGAAGAGAAATGTGCAGTGATCACCCATTTTCGGCCCACAATATTTTTCATGGAAATCCCAGTCATATGAGTCGAGTCCATGCATGCTACGATCACGGTATGAATTTGAAGGCAAAATATTTTTGAGCAGATTTTAGATTAGATCTTTCTCGGTCCATAATGCTAAATTGAGGAGGTAAAATAGAAATATAAATAGGAAACAGAATGGAAATGTACAGTGATCTCCCATTTTCGGCCCACTATCTTTTTCTCGGATATCCCAGTCATATGAGTCGAGTCCATGCATGCTACGATCACGATATGAATGTGAAGGCAAAATATTTTTGAGCAGATTTTAGATTAGGTCTATCCCTGTCCATAATGCTAAAGTGAGGAGATAAAATATACATATAAATAGGAAACAGAAGAGAAATGTACAGTGATCACCTATTTTCTGCCCACAATCTTTTTCATGGAAATCCCAGCCATATGTGTCGAGTCCATGCATGCTACGATCACGGTATGAATTTGAAGGCAAAACATTTTTGTGCAGATTTTAGATTAGGTCTTTCCCTGTCCATAATGCTAAATTGAGGAGGTAAAATAGAAATATAAATAGGAAATAGAAGAGAAATGTACAGTGATCACCCATTTTCGGCCCACAATCTTTTTCATGGAAATCCCAGTCATATGAGTCGAGTCCATGCATGCTACGATCACGGTATGAATTTGAAGGCAAATTCAGATTAGGTCTTTCCCTGTTCATAATGCTAAATTGAGGAGGTAAAATAGAAATATAAATAGGAAACAGAAGAGAAATGTACAGTGATCACCCATTTTCGGCTCACAATCTTTTTCATGGAAATCCCAGTCATATGAGTCGAGTCCATGCATGCTACGATCACGGTATGAATTTGAAGCAAAATATTTTTGTCCAGATCTTAGATTACGTCTTTCCCTGTCCATAATGCTAAATTGTGGAGGTAAAATAGAAATATAAATAGGAAACAGAAGGGAAATGTACAGTGATCTCCCATTTTCGGCCCACAATCTTTTTCATGGATATCCCAGTCATATGAGTCGAGTCCATGCATGCTACGATCACGGTATGAATTTGAAGGCAAAACATTTTTGAGCAGATTTTAGATTAGATCTTTCTCGGTCCATAATGCTAAATTGAGGAGGTAAAATAGAAATATAAATAGGAAACAGAATAGAAATGTGCAGTGATCACCCATTTTCCGCCCACAATCTTTTTCATGGAAATCCCAGTCATATGAGTCGAGTCCATGCATGCTACGATCACGGTATGAATTTGAATGCAAAATATTTTTGTGCAGATTTTAGATTAGGTCTTTCCCTGTCCATAATGCTAAATTGAGGAGGTAAAATATAAATATAAATAGGAAACAGAAGAGAAATGAACAGTGATCACCCATTTTCGGCTCACAATCTTTTTCATGGAAATCCCAGTCATATGAGTCGAGTCCATTCATGCTATGATCACGGTATGAATTTGAAGGCAAAATATTTTTGTGCAGATTTTAGATTAGGTCTTTCCCTGTCCATAATGCTAAATTGAGTAGGTAAAATAGAAATATAAATAGGAAACAGAAGAGAAATGTACAGTGATCTCCCATTTTCGGCCCACAATCTTTTTCATGGAAATCCCAGCCATATGAGTCGAGTCCATGCATGCTACGATCACGATATGAATTTGAAGGTAAAATATTTTTGTGCAGATTTTAGATTAGGTCTTTCCCTGTCCATAATGCTAAATTGATGAGGTAAAATAGAAATATAAATAGGAAACAGAAGAGAAATGTACAGTGATCACCCATTTTCGGCTCACAATTTTTTTCATGGAAATCCCAGTCATATGAGTCGAGTCCATGCATGCTACGATCACGGTATGAATTTGAAGGCAAAATATTTTTGTGCAGATTTTAGATTAGGTCTTTCCATGTCCATAATGCTAAAGTGAGGAAGTAAAATATAAATATAAATAGGAAACAGAAGAGAAATGTACAGTGATCTCCCATTTTCGGCCAACAATCTTTTTCATGGAAATCCCAGCCATATGAGTCGAGTCCATGCATGCTACGATCACGATATAAATATGAAGGCAAAATATTTTTGTGCAGATTTTAGATTAGGTCTTTCCCTGTCCATAATGCTAAATTGAGGAGGTAAAATAGAAATATAAATAGGAAACAGAAGAGAAATGTACAGTGATCACCCATTTTCCGCCCACAATCTTTTTCATGGAAATCCCAGTCATATGAGTCGAGTCCATGCATGCTACGATCACGGTATGAATTTGAAGGCATTATATTTTTGTGCAGATCTTAGATTAGGTCATTCCCTGTCCATAATGCTAAATTGAGAAGGTAAAATAGAAATATGAATAGGAAACAGAAGTGAAATGTACAGTGATCACCTATTTTCGGCCCAAAATCTTTTTCATGGAAATCCCAGTCATATGAGTCGAGTCCATGCATGCTACGATCACGGTATGAATTTGAAGGCAAAATATTTTTGTACAGATTTTAGATTAGGTCTTTCCCTGTCCATAATGCTAAATTGAGGAGGTAAAATAGAAATATAAATAGGAAATAGAAGAGAAATGTACAGTGATCACCCATTTTCGGCCCACAATCTTTTTCATGGAAATCCCAGTCATATGAGTCGAGTCCATGCATGCTACGATCACGGTATGAATTTGAAGGCAAAATATTTTTGTAGAGATTTCAGATTAGGTCTTTCCCTGTTCATAATGCTAAATTGAGGAGGTAAAATATAAATATAAATAGAAAACAGAAGAGAAATGAACAGTGATCACCCATTTTCGGCTCACAATCTTTTTCATGGAACTCGCAGTCATATGAGTCGAGTCCATACATGCTACGATCACGGTATGAATTTGAAGGCAAAATATTTTTGTGCAGATTTTAGATTAGATCTTTCCCTGTCCATAATGCTAAAGTGAGGAGGTAAAATAGAAATATAAATAGGAAACAGAAGAGAAATGTACAGTGATCAACCATTTTCGGCCCACAATCTTTTTCATGGAAATCCCAGTCATATGAGTCGAATCCATGCATGCTACGATCACGGTATGAATTTGAAGGTAAAATATTTTTGTGCCGATTTTAGATTTGGTCTTTCCCTGTACATAATGCTAAATTAAGGAGGTAAAATAGAAATATGAATAGGAAACAGAAGAGAAATGTACAGTGATCACCCATTTTCCGCTCACAATCTTTTTCATGGAAATCCCAGTCATATGAGTCGAGTCCATGCATGCTACGATCACGGTATGAATTTGAAGGCAAAATATTTTTGTGCAGATTTTAGATTAGGTCTTTCCCTGTCCATAATGATAAATTGAGGAGGTAAAATATAAATATAAATAGGAAACAGAAGAGAAATGTACAGTGATCACCCATTTTTGGCCCTCAATCTTTTTCATGGAAATCCCAGTCAAATGAGTCGAGTCCATGCATGTTACGTTCACGGTATGAATTTGAAGGCAAAATATTTTTGTGCAGATCTTACATTAGGTCTTTCCCTGTCCATAATGCTAAATTGAGGAGGTAAAATAGAAATATAAATAGGAAACAGAATGGAAATGTACAGTGATCTCCCATTTTCGGCCCACTATCTTTTTCTCGGATATCCCAGTCATATGAGTCGAGTCCATGCATGCTACGATACGGTATGAATTTGAAGGCAAAATATTTTTTGAGCAGATTTTAGATTAGGTCTTTCTCGGGCCTAAGGCAAAATTGAGGAGGTAAAATATAAATATAAATAGGAAACAGAAGAGAAATGTGCAGTGATCACCCATTTTCGGCCCACAATATTTTTCATGGAAATCCCAGTCATATGAGTCGAGTCCATGCATGCTACGATCACGGTATGAATTTGAAGGCAAAATATTTTTGAGCAGATTTTAGATTAGATCTTTCTCGGTCCATAATGCTAAATTGAGGAGGTAAAATAGAAATATAAATAGGAAACAGAATGGAAATGTACAGTGATCTCCCATTTTCGGCCCACTATCTTTTTCTCGGATATCCCAGTCATATGAGTCGAGTCCATGCATGCTACGATCACGATATGAATGTGAAGGCAAAATATTTTTGAGCAGATTTTAGATTAGGTCTATCCCTGTCCATAATGCTAAAGTGAGGAGATAAAATATACATATAAATAGGAAACAGAAGAGAAATGTACAGTGATCACCTATTTTCTGCCCACAATCTTTTTCATGGAAATCCCAGCCATATGTGTCGAGTCCATGCATGCTACGATCACGGTATGAATTTGAAGGCAAAACATTTTTGTGCAGATTTTAGATTAGGTCTTTCCCTGTCCATAATGCTAAATTGAGGAGGTAAAATAGAAATATAAATAGGAAATAGAAGAGAAATGTACAGTGATCACCCATTTTCGGCCCACAATCTTTTTCATGGAAATCCCAGTCATATGAGTCGAGTCCATGCATGCTACGATCACGGTATGAATTTGAAGGCAAATTCAGATTAGGTCTTTCCCTGTTCATAATGCTAAATTGAGGAGGTAAAATAGAAATATAAATAGGAAACAGAAGAGAAATGTACAGTGATCACCCATTTTCGGCTCACAATCTTTTTCATGGAAATCCCAGTCATATGAGTCGAGTCCATGCATGCTACGATCACGGTATGAATTTGAAGCAAAATATTTTTGTCCAGATCTTAGATTACGTCTTTCCCTGTCCATAATGCTAAATTGTGGAGGTAAAATAGAAATATAAATAGGAAACAGAAGGGAAATGTACAGTGATCTCCCATTTTCGGCCCACAATCTTTTTCATGGATATCCCAGTCATATGAGTCGAGTCCATGCATGCTACGATCACGGTATGAATTTGAAGGCAAAACATTTTTGAGCAGATTTTAGATTAGATCTTTCTCGGTCCATAATGCTAAATTGAGGAGGTAAAATAGAAATATAAATAGGAAACAGAAGAGAAATGTGCAGTGATCACCCATTTTCCGCCCACAATCTTTTTCATGGAAATCCCAGTCATATGAGTCGAGTCCATGCATGCTACGATCACGGTATGAATTTGAATGCAAAATATTTTTGTGCAGATTTTAGATTAGGTCTTTCCCTGTCCATAATGCTAAATTGAGGAGGTAAAATATAAATATAAATAGGAAACAGAAGAGAAATGAACAGTGATCACCCATTTTCGGCTCACAATCTTTTTCATGGAAATCCCAGTCATATGAGTCGAGTCCATTCATGCTATGATCACGGTATGAATTTGAAGGCAAAATATTTTTGTGCAGATTTTAGATTAGGTCTTTCCCTGTCCATAATGCTAAATTGAGTAGGTAAAATAGAAATATAAATAGGAAACAGAAGAGAAATGTACAGTGATCTCCCATTTTCGGCCCACAATCTTTTTCATGGAAATCCCAGCCATATGAGTCGAGTCCATGCATGCTACGATCACGATATGAATTTGAAGGTAAAATATTTTTGTGCAGATTTTAGATTAGGTCTTTCCCTGTCCATAATGCTAAATTGATGAGGTAAAATAGAAATATAAATAGGAAACAGAAGAGAAATGTACAGTGATCACCCATTTTCGGCTCACAATTTTTTTCATGGAAATCCCAGTCATATGAGTCGAGTCCATGCATGCTACGATCACGGTATGAATTTGAAGGCAAAATATTTTTGTGCAGATTTTAGATTAGGTCTTTCCATGTCCATAATGCTAAAGTGAGGAAGTAAAATATAAATATAAATAGGAAACAGAAGAGAAATGTACAGTGATCTCCCATTTTCGGCCAACAATCTTTTTCATGGAAATCCCAGCCATATGAGTCGAGTCCATGCATGCTACGATCACGATATAAATATGAAGGCAAAATATTTTTGTGCAGATTTTAGATTAGGTCTTTCCCTGTCCATAATGCTAAATTGAGGAGGTAAAATAGAAATATAAATAGGAAACAGAAGAGAAATGTACAGTGATCACCCATTTCCCGCCCACAATCTTTTTCATGGAAATCCCAGTCATATGAGTCGAGTCCATGCATGCTACGATCACGGTATGAATTTGAAGGCATTATATTTTTGTGCAGATCTTAGATTAGGTCATTCCCTGTCCATAATGCTAAATTGAGAAGGTAAAATAGAAATATGAATAGGAAACAGAAGTGAAATGTACAGTGATCACCTATTTTCGGCCCAAAATCTTTTTCATGGAAATCCCAGTCATATGAGTCGAGTCCATGCATGCTACGATCACGGTATGAATTTGAAGGCAAAATATTTTTGTGCAGATTTTAGATTAGGTCTTTCCCTGTCCATAATACTAAATTGAGGAGGTAAAATAGAAATATAAATAGGAAATAGAAGAGAAATGTACAGTGATCACCCATTTTCGGCCCACAATCTTTTTCATGGAAATCCCAGTCATATGAGTCGAGTCCATGCATGCTACGATCACGGTATGAATTTGAAGGCAAAATATTTTTGTAGAGATTTCAGATTAGGTCTTTCCCTGTTCATAATGCTAAATTGAGGAGGTAAAATATAAATATAAATAGAAAACAGAAGAGAAATGAACAGTGATCACCCATTTTCGGCTCACAATCTTTTTCATGGAACTCGCAGTCATATGAGTCGAGTCCATACATGCTACGATCACGGTATGAATTTGAAGGCAAAATATTTTTGTGCAGATTTTAGATTAGATCTTTCCCTGTCCATAATGCTAAAGTGAGGAGGTAAAATAGAAATATAAATAGGAAACAGAAGAGAAATGTACAGTGATCAACCATTTTCGGCCCACAATCTTTTTCATGGAAATCCCAGTCATATGAGTCGAATCCATGCATGCTACGATCACGGTATGAATTTGAAGGTAAAATATTTTTGTGCCGATTTTAGATTTGGTCTTTCCCTGTACATAATGCTAAATTAAGGAGGTAAAATAGAAATATGAATAGGAAACAGAAGAGAAATGTACAGTGATCACCCATTTTCCGCTCACAATCTTTTTCATGGAAATCCCAGTCATATGAGTCGAGTCCATGCATGCTACGATCACGGTATGAATTTGAAGGCAAAATATTTTTGTGCAGATTTTAGATTAGGTCTTTCCCTGTCCATAATGATAAATTGAGGAGGTAAAATATAAATATAAATAGGAAACAGAAGAGAAATGTACAGTGATCACCCATTTTTGGCCCTCAATCTTTTTCATGGAAATCCCAGTCAAATGAGTCGAGTCCATGCATGCTACGATCACGGTATGAATTTGAAGGCAAAATATTTTTGTGCAGATTTTAGATTAGGTCTTTCCCTGTCCATAATGCTAAATTGAGGAGGTAAAATACAAATAAAAATAGGAAACAGAAGAGAAATGTACAGTGATCACCCATTTTAGGCCCACAATCTTTTTCATGGAAATCCCAGTCATATGAGTCGAGTCCTTGCATGCTACGATCACGGTATGAATTTGAAGGGAAAATATTTTTGTGTAGAGCTTAGATTAGGTCTTTCCCTGTCCATAATGCTAAATTGAAGAAGTAAAATATAAATATAAATAGGAAACAGAAGAGAAATGTACAGTGATCACCCATTTTCGGCCCACAATCCTTTCATGGAAATCCCAGTCATATGAGTTGAGTCCATGCATGCTATGATCACGGTATGAATTTGAAGGAAAAATATTTTTGTGCAGATTTTAGATTAAGTCTTTCCCTGTGCATAATTCTAAATTGAGGAGGTAAAATATAAATATAAATAGTAAACAGAAGAGAAATGTACAGTGATCACCCATTTTCGGCCCAAAATCTTTTTCATGGAAATCCCAGTCATATGAGTCGAGTCCATGCATGCTACGATCACGGTATGAATTTGACGGCAAAATATTTTTGTACAGATTTCAGATTAGGTATTTCCCTGTCCATAATGCTAAAGTGAGGAGGTAAAATATAAATATAAATAGGAAACAGAAGAGAAATGTACCGTGATCACCCATTTTCGGCCCACAATCTTTTTCATGGAAATCCCAGTCATATGAGTCGAGTCCATGCATGCTACGTTCACGGTATGAATTTGAAGGCAAAATATTTTTGTGCAGATCTTAGATTAGGTCATTCCCTGTCCATAATGCTAAATTGAGGAGGTAAAATAGAAATATGAATAGGAAACAGAAGAGAAATGTACAGTGATCACCCATTTTTGACTCACAATCTTTTTCATGGAAATCCCAGTCATATGAGTCGAGTCCATGCATGCTACGATCACGGTATGAATTTGAAGGCAAAATATTTTTGTGCAGATTTTAGATTAGGTCTTTCCCTGTCCATAATGCTAAATTGAGGAGGTAAAATAGAAATATAAATAGGAAATAGAAGAGAAATGTACAGTGATCACCCATTTTCCGCCCACAATCTTTTTCATGGAAATCCCAGTCATATGAGTCGAGTCCATGCATGCTATGGACACGGTATGAATTTGAAGGCAAAATATTTTTGTGCAGAGCTTAGATTAGGTCTTTCCCTGTCCTTAAAGCTAAATTGAGGAGGTAAAATATAAATATAAATAGGAAACAGAAGAGAATGGTACAGTGATAAGCCATTTTCTGCCCAGAATCTTTTTCATGGAAATCCCAGTCATATGAGTCGAGTCCATGTATGCTACGATCACGGTATGAATTTGAAGGCAAAATATTTTTTTGCAGATCTTGGATTAGGTTTTTCACTGTCCATAATGCTAAATTGAGTAGGTAAAAAAGAAAAATAAATAGGAAACAGAAGAGAAATGTACCGTGATCACCCATTTTCGTCCCACAATCTTTTTCATGGAAATCCCAGTCATATGAGTCGAGTCCATGCATGCTATGATCACGGTATGAATTTGAAGGCAAAATATTTTTTTGCAGAGCTTAGATTAGGACTTTCAATGTCCATAATGCTACATGAAGGAAGTAAAATACAAATATAAATAGGAAACAGAAGAGAAACATACAGTGATCACCCATTTGCTGCCCACAATATTTTCATGGAAATCCCTGTCATATGAGTCGAGTCCATAGATGCTAAGATCACGGTATCAATTTGAAGGCAAAATAGTTTTGTGCATATCTTAGATTAGGTCTTTCCCAGTCCATAATGCTAAATGAAGGAAGTAAAATAGAAATATAAATAGGAAACAGAAGAGAAATGTACAGTGATCACCCATTTTCTGCCCACAATCTTTTTCATGGAAATCCTAGTCATATGAGTCGAGTCCATGCATGCTACGATCACGGTATGAATTTGAAGGCAAAATGTTTTTGTGCAGATTTTAGAGTTGGTCTTTCCCTGTCCATAATGCTAAATGAAGGAAGTAAAATAGAAATATAAATAGGAAACAGAAGAGAAATGTACAGTGATCACCCATTTTCTGCCCGCAATCTTTTTCATGGAAATCCCAGTCATATGAGTCGAGTCCATGCATGCTACGATCACGGTATGAATTTGAAGGCAAAATATTTTTTTGCAGAACTTAGATTAGGTCTTTCCCTGTCCATAATGCTAAATTGAGGAAGTAAAATATAAATATAAATAGGAACCAGATGAGAAATGTACAGTGATCACCCATTTTCTGCCCACAATCTTTTTCATGGAAATCCCAATGATATGAGTCGATTCCATGCACGCTACGATCACGGTATGAATTTGAAGGCAAAATATTTTTGTGCAGAACTTAGATTAGGTCATTCCCTGTCCATAATGCTAAATTGAGGAAGTAAAATAGAAATATAAATAAGAAAATGAAGAGAAACGAACAGTCATCACCCATTTTCTGCCAACAATCTTTTTCATGGAAATCCCAGTCATATGAGTCGAGTCCATGCATCCTACGATCACGGTATGAATTTAAAGGCAAATTTGTGTTTGCAGAACTTAGATTAGGTCGTTCCTTGTCCATAATGCAAATTTAGGAAGTAAAATAGAAATATCAATAGGAAACAGAAGAGAAATATACAGTGATCACCCATTTTCTGCCCAGAATCTTTTTCATGGAAATCCCAGTCTTATGAGTCGAGTCCATACATGCTACGTTCACGGTATGAATTTGAAGGCAAAATATTTTTGTGCAGATCTTAGATTAGGTCTTTCCCTGTCCATAATGCTAAATTGCGGAAGTAAAATATAAATATAAATAAGAAACAGAAGAAAAATGTACAGTGATCACCCATTTTCTGCGCACAGTCATTTTCATGGAAATCCCAGTCATATGAGTCGAGTCCATGCATGCTACGATCACGGTATGAATTTGAAGGCAAAACATTTTTTTGCAGATCTTAGATTAGGTCATTCCCTGTCCATAATGCTAAATTGAGGAAGTAAAATATAAATATAAATAAGAAAATGAAGAGAAATGTACAGTGATCACGCATTTTCTGCCCACACCCATTTTCATGGAAATCCCTGTCATATGAGGCGAGTCCATGCATGCTACGATCACAGTATGAATTTGAAGGCTAATTTTATTTTGCAGATCTTAGATTAGGTCTTTCCCTGTCCCTAATGCTAAATTGAGGAGTTAAATAGAAATAGAAATAGGAAACAGAAGAGTAATGTACAGTGATAACCCATTTTGTGCTTACAATCTTTTTCATGGAAATCCCAGTCATATGAGACGAGTCCATGCATACTACGATCACGGTATGAAGTTGAAGGCAAAATATTTTTGTGCAGATCTTAGATTAAGACTTTCCTTGTCCATAATGCTAAATGAAGGAAGTAAATATAAATATAATTAGGAAACGGAAGAGAAATGTACAGTGATCACCCATTTTCTCCCCACAATCTTTTTCATGGAAATCCTAGTCATATGAGTCGAGTCCATGCATGCTACGATCACGATATGAATTTGAAGGCAAAATATTTTTGTGCAGAGCTTAGATTAGATCTTTCCCTGTCCATAATGCTAAATTGAGGAGGTAAAATATAAATATAAATAGGAAACAGAAGAGAAATGTACAGTGATCACCCATTTTCGGCCGACAATCTTTTTCATGGAAATCCCAGTCATATGAGTTGAGTCCATGCATGCTACGATCACGGTATGAATTTGAAGGCAAAACATTTTTGTGAAGATATAAGATTAGATCTTTCCCCGTCCATAATGCTAAATTGAGGAGGTAAAATAGAAATATAAATGAGAAAAAAAGAAAAATGTATAGTGATCACCCATTTTCTGCCCACAATCTTTTTCATGGAAATTCCAGTCATATGAGTCGAGTCCATACATGCTACGATCACGGTATGAATTTGAAGGCAAAATATTTTTTTACAGAGCTTAGATTAGGTCTTTCCCTGTCCATAATGCTAAATTGCGGAAGTAAAATATAAATATAAATAGGAAACAGAAGAGAAATGTACAGTGATCACCCATTTTCTGCGCACAGTTATTTTCATGGAAATCCCAGTCATATGAGTCGAGTCCATGCATGCTACGATCAAGGTATGAATTTGAAGGCAAAACATTTTTTTGCAGATCTTAGATTAGGTCATTCCCTGTCCATAAAACTAAATTGAGGAAGTAAAATAAAAATATAAATAAGAAAATGAAGAGAAATGTACAGTGATCACCCATTTTCTGCCCACACCCTTTTTCATGGAAATCCCAGTCATATGAGGCGAGTCCATGCATGCTACGATCACAGTATGAATTTGAAGGCAAATTTTATTCTGCAGATCTTAGATTAGGTCTTTCCCTGTCCCTAATGCTAAATTGAGGAGTTAAATAGAAATAGAAATAGGAAACAGAAGAGTAATGTACAGTGATAACCCATTTTGTGCTCACAATCTTTTTCATGGAAATCCCAGTCATATGAGACGAGTCCATGCATACTACGATCACGGTATGAAGTTGAAGGCAAAATATTTTTTTGCAGATCTTAGATTAGGTCTTTCCCTGTCGCTAATGCTAAATTGAGGAGTTAAATAGAAATAGAAATAGGAAACAGAAGAGAAATGTACAGTGATCACCCATTTTCTGCCGACAATCTTTTTCATGGTAATCCCAGTCATATGAGTCGAGTCCATGCATGCTACGATCACGGTATGAATTTGAATGCAAAATATTTTTGTGCAGATCCTAGATGAGGTCTTTCCCTGTCCATAATGCTAAATTGAGGAGGTAAAATAGAAATAAAAATAGGAAACAGAAGAGAAATGTACAGTGATGACCTATTTTCTGCCCACAATCTTTTTCATGGAAATCCCAGTCATATGAGTCGAGTCCATGCATGCTACGATCACCGTATGAATTTGAAGGCAAATATTTTTGTGCAGATCTTAGATGAGATCTTTCCCTGTCCATAATGCTAAATTGAGGAGGTAAAATAGAAATACAAATAGGAAACAGAAGAGAAAGGTACAGTGATCACCCATTGTGTGCCCACAATGTTTTTCATGGAAATCCCAGTCATATGATTCGAGTCCATGCATGCTACGATCACGGTATGAATTTGAAGGCAAAATATTTTTGTGCAGAGCTTAGATTATGTCTTTCCCTGTCCATAATGCTAAATGAAGGAAGTAAAATAGAAATAGGAATAGGAAACAGCAGAGAAATGTGCAGTGATCACCCATTTTCTGCCCAGAAACTTTTTCATGAAAATCCCAGTCATATGAGTCGAGTCCATGCATGCTACGATCACGGTATGAATTTGAAAGCAAAATATTTTTTTGCAGATCTTAGATTAGGTCTTTCCCTGTCAATAATGCTAAATTGAGGAGGTAAAATAGAAATATAAATAGGAAACAGAAGAGAAATGTACAGTGATCACCCATTTTCTGCTCACAATCTTTTTCATGGAAATCCCAGTCATATGAGTCAAGTCCATGCATGCTACGATCACGGTATGAATTTGAAGGCAAAATATTTTTGTGCAGATCTTAGATTAGGTCTTTCCCTGTCCATAATTCTAAATTGAGGAAGTAAAATATAAATATAAATAGGAAACAGAAGAGAAATGTTCAGTGATCACCCATTTTCTGCCCACAATCTTTTTCATCGAAATCCCAGTCATATGAGTCGAGTCCATGCATGCTACGATCACGGTATGAATTTGAAGGCAAAATATATTTTTGCAGATCTTAGATTAGGTCTTTCCCTGTCCATAATGCTAAATTGAGGAGGTAAAATAGAAATATATATAGGAAACAGAAGAGAAATGTACAGTGATCACCCATTTTCGGCCCACAATCTTTTTCATGGAAATCCCAGTCATATGAGTCGAGTCCATGCATGCTACGATCACGGTATGAATTTGAAGGCAAAATATTTTTGTGCAGATTTTAGATTAGGTCTTTGCCAGTAGATAATGCTAAATTGAAGAAGTAAAATAGAAATATAAATAGGAAACAGAAGAGAAATGTACAGTGATCACCCATTTTCGGCCTACAATCTTTTCCATGGAAATGCCAATCATATGAGTCGAGTCTATGCATGCTACGATCACGGTATGAATTTGAAATCAAAATATTTTTTTGCAGAGCTTAGATTAGGTCTTTCCCTGTCCATAATGCTAAATTGAGGAGGTAAAATATAAATATAAATAGGAAACAGAAGAAAAATGTACAGTGAACACCCATTTTCGGCCCACAATCTTTTTCATGGAAATCCCAGTCACATGAGTCGTGTCTATGCATGATACGATCACGGTATGAATTTGAAAGCAAAATATTTTTGTGCAGATGTTAGATTAGGTCTTTCCCTGTCCATAATGCTAAATTGCGGAGGTAAAATAGAAATATAAAGAGGAAAGAGAAGAGAAATGTACAGTGATCACCCATTTTCTGCCCACAATCTTTTTCATGGAAATCCCAGTCATATGAGTCAAGTCCATGCATGCTACGATCACGGTATGAATTTGAAGGGAAAATATTTTTTTGCAGAACTTAGATTAGGTCTTTCCCTGTCCATAATGCTAAATGAAGGAAGTAAAATATAAATATAAATAGGAAACAGAAGAGAAATGTACATTGATCACCCATTTTCTGCCGACAATCTTTTTCATGGAAATCCCAGACATATGAGTCGAGTCCATGCATGCTACGATCACGGTATGTATTTGAAGGCAAAATATTTTTTTGCAGATCTTAGATTAGGTCTTTCCCTGTCCATAATGCTAAATTGAGGAAGTAAAATAGAAATATAAATAAGAAACAGAAGAAAAATGTACACTGATCACCCATTTTCTGCCCACAATCTTTTTCATGGAAATCCCAGTCATATGAGTCGCGTCCATGCATGCTACGATCACGGTATGAATTTGAAGGCAAAATATTTTTTTGCAGATCTTAGATTAGGTCTTTCCCTGTCCATAATGCTAAATTGAGGAAGTAAAATATAAATATAAATAAGAAACAGAAGAAAAATATGCAGTGATCACCCATTTTCTGCCCACAATCATTTTCATGGAAATCCCAGTCCTATGAGTCAAGTCCATGCATGCTACGATCACGGTATGAATTTGAAGGCAAAATATTTTTTTGCAGAACTTAGATTTGGTCTTTCCCTGTCCATAATGCTAAATTGAGGAAGTAAAATATAAATATAAATAGGAAACAGAAGAGAAAAGTACACTGATCACCCATTTTCTGCCCACAATCTTTTTCATGGAAATCCCAGTCATATGAGTCGCGTCCATGCATGCTACGATCACGGTATGAATTTGAAAGCAAAATATCTTTTTTCAGATCTTAGATTAGGTCTTTCCCTGTCCATAATGCTAAATTGAGGAAGTAAAATAGAAATATGAATAGGAAACAGAAGAGAAATGTACAGTGATCACCCATTTTCTGCCCACAATCTTTTTCATGGAAATCCCAGTCATATGAGTCGAATCCATGCATGCTACGATCACGGTATGAATTTGAAGGCAAAATATTTTTTTGCAGATCTTAGATTAGGTCTTTCCCTGTCCATAATGCTAAATGAAGGAAGTAAAATAGAAATATAAATAGGAAACAGAAGAGAAATGTACAGTGATCACCCATTTTCTGCCCACAATCATTTTCATGGAAATCCCAGTCCTATGAGTCGAGTCCATGCATGCTAAGATCACGGTATGAATTTGAAGGCAAAATATTTTTTTGCAGATCTTAGATTAGGTCTTTCCCTGTCCATAATGCTAAATGAAGGAAGTAAAATAGAAATATAAATAGGAAACAGAAGAGAAATGTACAGTGATCACCCATTTTCTGCCCACAATCTTTTTCATGGAAATCCCAGTCATATGAGTCGAGTCCATGCATGCTACGATCACGGTATGAATTTGAAGGCAAAATATTTTTGTGCAGAGCTTAGATTAGGTCTTTCCCTGTCCATAACGCTAAATTGAGAAGGTAAAATATAAATATAAATAGGAAACAGAAGAGAAATGTACAGTGATCACCAATTTCGGCCGACAATCTTTTTCATGGAAATCCCAGTCATATGAGTCGAGACCATGCATGCTACGTTCACGGTATGAATTGAAGGCAAAATATTTTTGAGCAGATTTTAGATGAGGTCTTTCCCTGTCCATAATGCTAAATTGAGGATGTAAATAGAAATATAAATAGGAAACAGAAGAGAAATGTACAGTGATCCCCCAGTTTCGGCCCACAATCTTTTTCATGTAAATCCCAGTCATATGAGTCGAGTCCATGCATTCTACGATCACGGTATGAATTTGAAGGCAAAATATTTTTGTGCAGATCTTAGATTACGTCATTCCCTGTCCATAATGCTAAATTGAGGAGGTAAAATAAAAATATAAATAGGAAACAGAAGAGAAATGTACAGTGAACACCCATTTTCGGCCCAAAATCTTTTTCATGGAAATCCCAGTCATATGAGTCGAGACCATGTATGCTACGTTCACGGTATGAATTTGAAGGCAAAATATTTTTGAGCAGATTTTAGATTAGGTCTTTCCCTGTCCATAATGCTAAATTGAGGAGGTAAAATATAAATATAAATAGGAAACAGAAGAGAAATGTACAGTGATCACCCATTTTCGGCCCACAATTTTTTCATGGAAATCCCAGTCATATGAGTCGAGTCCATGCATGCTATGATCAGTGTATGAATTTAAAGGCAAAATATTTTTGTGCAGATCTTAGATTTGGTATTTCCCTGTCCATAATGCTAAATTGAGGAGGTAAAATAGAAATATAAATAGGAAACAGAAGAGAAATGTACAGTTAACACCCATTTTCGGCCCACAATCTTTTTCATGGAAATCCCAGTCATATGAGTCGAGTCCATGCATGCTACGATCACGGTATGAATTTGAAGGCAAAATATTTTTGTGCAGATTTTAGATTAGGTCTTTCCCTGTTCATAATGCTAAATTGAGGAGGTAAATAGAAATATAAATAGGAAACAGAAGAGAAATGTGTCAGTGATCACCCATTTTCGGCCCACAATCTTTTTCATGGAAATCCCAGTCATATGAGTCGAGTCCATGCATGCTACGATCACGGTATGAATTTGAAGGCAAAATATTTTTGTGCAGATCTTAGATTACGTCATTCCCTGTCCATAATGCTAAATTGAGGAGGTAAAATATAAATATAAATAGGAAACAGAAGAGAAATGTACAGTGATCACCCATTTTCGGCCCACAATTTTTTCATGGAAATCCCAGTCATATGAATCGAGTCCATGCATGCTACGATCACGGTATGAATTTGAAGGCAAAATATTTTTGTGCAGATTTTAGATTAGGTCTTTCCCTGTCCATAATGCTAAATTGAGGAAGTAAATAGAAATATAAATAGGAAACAGAAGAGAAATGTAAAGTGATCACCCATTTTCGGCCCACAATCTTTTTCATTGAAATCCCAGTCATATGAGTCGAGTCCATGCATGTTACGATCACGGTATGAATTTGAAGTCAAAATATTTTTGTGCAGATCTTAGATTTGGTCTTTCCCTGTCCATAACGCTAAATTGAGGAGGTAAAATATAAATATAAATAGGAAACAGAAGAGAAATGTACAGTGACCACCCATTTTCGGCCGACAATCTTTTTCATGGAAATCCCAGTCATATGAGTCGAGTCCATGCATGCTACGATCACGGTATGAATTTAAATGCAAAAGATTTTTGTGCAGATCTTCGATTAGGTCTTTCCGTGTCCATAATGCTAAATTAAGGAGGTAAATAGAAATGTAAATAGGAAACAGAAGAGAAATGTACAGTGATCAACCATTTTCGGCCCACAATCTTTTTCATGGAAATCCCAGTCATATGAGTCGTGTCCATGCATGCTACGATCACGGTATGAATTTGAAGGCAATATATTTTTGTGCAGAGCTTAGATTCGGTCTTTCCCTGTCCATAATGCTAAATTGAGGAAGTAAAATATAAATATAAATAGAATACAGAAGAGAAATGTACAGTGATCACCCATTTTCGGCCCACAATCTTTTTCATGGAAATCCCAGTCATATTAGTCGAATCCATGCATGCTACGTTCACGGTATGAATTTGAAGGCAAAATATTTTTGTGCAGATTTTAGATTACGTCTTTCCCTGTCCATAATGCTAAATTGAGGACGTAAATAGAAATATGAATAGGAAACAGAAGAGAAATGTAAAGTGATCACCCATTTTCGGCCCACAATCTTTTTCATGGAAATCCCAGTCATATGAGTCGTGTCCATGCATGTTACGATCACAGTATGAATTTGAAGGCAAAATATTTTTGTGCAGATCTTAGATTTGGTCTTTCCCTGTCCATAATGCTAAATTGAGGAGGTAAAATAGAAATATAAATAGGAAACAGAAGAGAAATGTACAGTGATCACCCATTTTCTGCCCACTATCTTTTTCATGGAAATCCCAGTCATATGAGTCGAGTCCATGCATGCTACGATCACGGTATACATTTGAAGGCAAAATATTTTTGTGCAGATTTTAGAGTAGGTCTTTCCCTGTCCATAATGCTAAATTGAGGAGGTAAAATATAAATATAAATAGGAAACAGAAGAGAAATGTACAGTGATTACCCATTTTCGGCCCACAATCTTTTTCATGGAAATCCCAGTCATATGAGTTTGAGTCCATGCATGCTACGATCATGGTATGAATTTGATGGCAAAATATTTTTGTGCAGATCTTAGATTAGGTCTTTCCCTGTCCATAATGCTAAATTGAGGAGGTTAAAGAAAAATATAAATAGGAAACAGAAAAGAAATGTACAGTTAACACCCATTTTCGGCCCACAATCTTTTTCATGGAAATCCCAGTCATATGAGTCGAGACCATGCATACTACGTTCACGGTATGAATTTGAAGCCAAAATATTTTTGTGCAGATTTTAGATTAGGTCTTTCCCTGTCCATAATGCTAAATTGAGGAGGTAAAATAGAAATAGAAATAGGAAACAGAAGAGAAATGTACAGTGATCACCCATTTTCGGCCCACAATCTTTTTCATGGAAATCCCAGTCATATGAGTCGAGTCCATGCATGCTACGATCACGCCTTGAATTTGAAGGCAAAATATTTTTGTGCAGATCTCAGATTACGTCTTTCCCTGTCCATAATGCTAAATTGAGGAGGTAAAATATAAATATGAATAGGAAACAGAAGAGAAATGTACAGTGATCACCCATTTTCGGCCCACAATCTTTTTCATGGAAATCCCAGTCATATGAGTCGAGTCCATACATGCTACGATCACGGTATGAATTTGAAGGCAAAATATTTTTGTGCAGATCTTAGATTAGGTCTTTCCCTGTCCATAATGCTAAATTGAGGAGGTAAAAGAAAAATATAAATAGGAAACAGAAAAGAAATGTACAGTTAACACCCATTTTCGGCCCACAATCTTTTTCATGGAAATCCCAGTCATATGAGTCGAGACCATGCATGCTACGTTCACGGTATGAATTTGAAGGCAAAATATTTTTGTGCAGATTTTAGATTAGGTCTTTCCCTGTCCATAATGCTAAATTGAGGAGGTAAAATAGAAATAGAAATAGGAAACAGAAGAGAAATGTACAGTGATCACCCATTTTCGGCCCACTATCTTTTTCATGGAAATCCCAGTCATATGAGTCGAGTCCATGCATGCTACGATCACGGTATGAATTTGAAGGCAAAATATTTTTGTGCAGATTTTACATTAGGTCATTCCCTGTCCATAATGCTAAATTGCGGAGGTAAATAGAAATATAAATAGGAAACAGAAGAGAAATGTACAGTGATCACCCATTTTTTGCCCACAATCTTTTTCATGGAAATCCCAGTCATATGATTCGAGTCCATGCATGCTACGATCACGGTATGAATTTGAAGGCAAAATATTTTTGTGCAGATCTTAGATTAGGTCTTTCCCTGTCCATAATGCTAAATTGAGGAGGTAAAATAAAAATATAAATAGGAAAACGAAAAGAAATGTACAGTTAACACCCATTTTCGGCCCACAATCTTTTTCATGGAAATCCCAGTCATATGAGTCGAGACCATGCATGCTACGTTCACGGTATGAATTTGAAGGCAAAATATTTTTGTGCAGATTTTAGATTAGGTCTTTCCCTGTCCATAATGCTAAATTGAGGAGGTAAAATAGAAATATAAATATGAAACAGAAGAGAAATGTACAGTGATCACCCATTTTCGGCCCACAATCTTTTTCATGGAAATCCCAGTCATATGAGTCGAGTCCATGCATGCTACGATCACGGTATGAATTTGAAGGCAAAATATTTTTGTGCAGATTTTAGATTAGGTCTTTCCCTGTCCATAATGCTAAATTGAGGAGGTAAATAGAAATATAAATAGGAAACAGAAGAGAAATGTGTCAGTGATCACCCATTTTCGGCACACAATCGTTTTCATGGAAATCCCAGTCATATGAGTCGAGTCCATGCATGCTACGATCACGGTATGAATTTGAAGGCAAAATATTTTTGTGCAGATCTTAGATTACGTCATTCCCTGTCCATAATGCTAAATTGAGGAGGTAAAATATAAATATAAATAGGAAACAGAAGCGAAATGTACAGTGATCTCCCATTTTCGGCCCACAATTTTTTCATGGAAATCCCAGTCATATGAGTCGAGTCCATGCATGCTACGATCACGGTATGAATTTGAAGGCAAAATATTTTTGTGCAGATTTTAGATTAGGTCTTTCCCTGTCCATAATGCTAAATTGAGGAGGTAAATAGAAATATAAATAGGAAAGAGAAGAGAAATGTACAGTGATCACCCATTTTCTCCCACAATCTTTTTCATGGAAATCCCAGTCATATGATTCGAGTCCATGCATGCTACGTTCACGGTATGAATTTGAAGGCAAAATATTTTTGTGCAGTTTTTAGATTAGGTCTTTCCCTGTCCATAATGCTAAATTGAGGAGGTAAAATATAAATATAAATAGAAAACAGAAAAGAAATGTACAGTGATCACCCATTTTCGGCCCACAATCTTTTTCATGGAAATCCCAGTCATATGAGTCGAGTCCATGCATGCTACGATCACGGTATGAATTTGAAGGCAAAATATTTTTGTGCAGATTTTAGATTAGGTCTTTCCTTGTCCATAATGCTAAATTGAGGAGGTAAATAGAAATATAAATAGGAAACAGAAGAGAAATGTAAAGTGATCACCCATTTTCGGCCCACAATCTTTTTCATGGAAATCCCAGTCATATGAGTCGAGTCCATGCATGTTACGATCACGGTATGAATTTGAAGGCAAAATATTTTTGTGCAGAACTTAGAATTGGTCTTTCCCTGTCCATAATGCTGAATTGAGGAGGTAAAATAAAAATATAAATAGGAAACAGAAGAGAAATGTACAGTGAACACCCATTTTCGGCCCAAAATCTTTTTCATGGAAATCCCAGTCATATGAGTCGAGACCATGTATGCTACGTTCACGGTATGAATTTGAAGGCAAAATATTTTTGAGCAGATTTTAGATTAGGTCTTTCCCTGTCCATAATGCTAAATTGAGGAGGTAAATATAAATATAAATAGGAAACAGAAGAGAAATGTACAGTGATCACCCATTTTCGGCCCACAATCTTTTTCATGGAAATCCCAGTCATATGAGTCGAGTCCATGCATTCTACGATCACGGTATGAATTTGAAGGCAAAATATTTTTGTGCAGATCTTAGATTACGTCATTCCCTGTCCATAATGCTAAATTGAGGAGGTAAAATATAAATATAAATAGGAAACAGAAGAGAAATGTACAGTGATCACCCATTTTCGGCCCACAATTTTTTCATGGAAATCCCAGTCATATGAGTCGAGTCCATGCATGCTATGATCACTGTATGAATTTGAAGGCAAAATATTTTTGTGCAGATTTTAGATTAGGTCTTTCCCTGTCCATAATGCTAAATTGAGGAGGTATATAGAAATATAAATAGGAAACAGAAGAGAAATGTACAGTGATCACCCATTTTCTGCCCACAATCTTTTTCATGGAAATCCCAGTCATATGATTCGAGTCCATGCATGCTACGATCACGGTATGAAATTGAAGGCAAAATATTTTTGTGCAGATTTTAGATTAGGTCTTTCCCTGTCCATAATGCTAAATTGAGGAGGTAAAATAGAAATAGAAATAGGAAACAGAAGAGAAATGTACAGTGATCACCCATTTTCGGCCCACTATCTTTTTCATGGAAATCCCAGTCATATGAGTCGAGTCCATGCATGCTACGATCACGGTATGAATTTGAAGGCAAAATATTTTTGTGCAGATTTTACATTAGGTCATTCCCTGTCCATAATGCTAAATTGAGGAGGTAAATAGAAATATAAATAGGAAACAGAAGAGAAATGTACAGTGATCACCCATTTTCGGCCCACAATCTTTTTCATGGAAATCCCGGTCATATGATTCGAGTCCATGCATGCTACGATCACGGTATGAATTTGAAGGCAAAATATTTTTGTGCAGATCTTAGATTAGGTCTTTCCCTGTCCATAATGCTAAATTGAGGAGGTAAAATAAAAATATAAATAGGAAAACGAAAAGAAATGTACAGTTAACACCCATTTTCGGCCCACAATCTTTTTCATGGAAATCCCAATCGTATGAGTCGAGTCCATGCATGCTACGATCATCGTATGAATTTGAAGGCAAAATATTTTTGTGCAGATTTTAGATTAGGTCTTTCCCTGTCCATAATGCTAAATTGAGGAGGTAAAATATAAATATAAATAGGAAACAGAAGAGAAATGTACAGTGATCACCCATTTTCGGCCCACAATCTTTTTCATGGAAATCCCAATCGTATGAGTCGAATCCATGCATGCTACGATCATCGTATGAATTTGAAGGCAAAATATTTTTGTGCAGATTTTAGATTAGGTCTTTCCCTGTCCATAATGCTAAATTGAGGAGGTAAAATAGAAATATAAATAGGAAACAGAAGAGAAATGTACAGTGATCACCCATTTTCGGCCCACAATCTTTTTCATGGAAATCCCAGTCATATGAGTCGAGTTCATGCATGCTACGATCACGGTATGAATTTGAAGGCAAAATATTTTTGTGCAGGTTTTAGATTAGGTCTTTCCCTGTCCATAATGCTAAATTGAGGAGGTAAATAGAAATATAAATAGGAAACAGAAGAGAAATGTACAGTGATCACCCATTTTCGGCCCACAATCTTTTTCATGGAAATCCCAATCATATGAGTCGAGTCCATGCATGCTACGATCACGCCTTGAATTTGAAGGCAAAATATTTTTGTGCAGATCTTAGATTACGTCTTTCCCTGTCCATAATGCTAAATTGAGGAGGTAAAATATAAATATATATAGGAAACAGAAGAGAAATGTACATTGATCACCCATTTTCAACCTACAATGTTTTTCATGGAAATCCCAGTCATATGAGTCGAGTCCATACATGCTACGATCACGGTATGAATTTGAAGGCAAAATATTTTTGTGCAGATCGTCGATTAGGTCATTCCCTGTCCATAATGCTAAATTGAGGAGGTAAAATATAAATATAAATAGGAAACAGAAGAGAAATGTACAGTGATCACCCATTTTCGGCCCACAATCATTTTCATGGAAATCCCAGTCATATGAGTCGAGTCCATGCATCCTACGATCACGGTATGAATTTGAAGGCAAAATATTTTTGTGCAGATCTTAGATTAGGTCATTCCCTGTCCATAATGCTAAATTGAGAAGGTAAAATAGAAACATAAATAGGAAACAGAAGAGAAATGTACAGTGATCACCCATTTTCCGCCCACAATAATTTTCATGGAAATCCCAGTCATATGAGTCGAGTCTATGCATGCTACGATCACGGTATGAATTTGAAGGCAAAATATTTTTGTGCAGATTTTAGATTAGGTCTTTCCATGTCCATAATGCTAAATTAAGGAGGTAAGTTAGAAATATAAATAGGAAACACAAGAGAAATGTACAGTGATCACCCATTTTCGGCCCACAATCTTTTTCATGGAAATCCCAGTCATATGAGTCGAGACCATGCATGCTACGATCACGGTATGAATTTGAAGGCAAAATATTTTTGTGCAGATTTTAGATTAGGTCTTTCCCTGTCCATAATGCTAAATTGAGGAGGTAAAATATAAATATAAATAGGAAACAGAAGAGAAATGTACAGTGATCACCCATTTTCTGCCCACAATCTTTTTCATGGAAATCCCAGTCATATGAGTCGAGTCCATGCATGCTACGATCACTGTATGAATTTGAAGGCAAAATAGTTTTGTGCAGATCTTCGATTAGGTCATTCCCTGTCCATAATGCTAAATTGAGGAGGTAAAATAGAAATATAAATAGGAATCAGAAGAGAAATGTACAGTGATCACCCATTTTCGGTGCACAATGTTTTTCATGGAAATCCCAGTCATATGAGTCGAGTCCGTGCATGCTACGATCACGGTATGAATTTGAAGGCAAAATATTTTTGTGCAGATTTTAGATTAGGTCTTTCCCTGTCCATAAAGCTAAATTGAGGAGGTAAGTTAGAAATATAAATAGGAAACAGAAGAGAAATGTACAGTGATCACCCATTTTCGGCCCACAATATTTTTCATGGAAATCCCAGTCATATGAGTCGAGTCCATGCATGCTACGATCACGGTATGAATTTGAAGGCAAAATATTTTTGTGCAGATTTTAGATTAGGTCTTTCCCTGTCCATAATGCTAAATTGAGGAGGTAAAATAGAAATGTAAATAGGAAACAGAAGAGAAATGTACAGTGATCACCCATTTTCGGCCCACAATCTTTTTCATGGAAATCCCAGTCATATGAGTCGAGACCATGCATGCTACGTTCACGGTATGAATTTGAAGGCAAAATATTTTTGTGCATGTTTTAGATTAGGTCTTTCCCTGTCCATAATGCTAAATTGAGGAGGTAAATAGAAATATAAATAGGAAACAGAAGAGAAATGTACAGTGATCACCCATTTTCGGCCCACAATCTTTTTCATGGAAATCCCAGTCATATGAGTCGAGTCCATGCATGCTACGATCACGGTATGAATTTGAAGGCAAAATATTTTTGTGCAGATTTTAGATTAGGTCTTTCCCTGTCCATAATGCTAAATTGAGGAGGTAAAATAGAAATATAAATAGGAAACAGAAGAGAAATGTACAGTGATCACCCATTTTCGGCCCACAATCTTTTTCATGGAAATTCCAGTCATATGAGTCGAGACCATGCATGATACGTTCACGGTATGAATTTGAAGGCAAAATATTTTTTTGCAGATCTTAGATTAGGTCTTTCCCTGTCCATAATGCTAAATTGAGGATGCAAAATAGAAATATAAATAGGAAACAGAAGAGAAATGTACAGTGATCACCCATTTTCGGCCCACAATCTTTTTCATGGAAATCCCAATCGTATGAGTCGAGTCCATGCATGCTACAATCATCATATGAATTTGAAGGCAAAATATTTTTGTGCAGATTTTAGATTAGGTCTTTCCCTGTCCATAATGCTAAATTGACGAGGTAAAATATAAATATAAATAGGAAACAGAAGAAAAATGTACAGTGATCACCCATTTTCGGCCCACAATCTTTTTCATGGAAATCCCAGTCATATCAGTCGAGTTCATGCATGCTACGATCACGGTATGAATTTGAAGGCAAAATATTTTTGTGCAGATTTTAGATTAGGTCTTTCCCTGTCCATAATGCTAAATTGAGGAGGTAAAATAGAAATATAAATAGGAAACAGAAGAGAAATGTACAGTGATCACCCATTTTCGGCCCACAATCTTTTTCATGGAAATCCCAGTCATATGAGTCGAGACCATGCATGCTACGTTCACGGTATGAATTTGAAGGCAAAATATTTTTGTGCAGGTTTTAGATTAGGTCTTTCCCTGTCCATAATGCTAAATTGAGGAGGTAAATAGAAATATAAATAGGAAACAGAAGAGAAATGTACAGTGATCACCCATTTTCGGCCCACAATCTTTTTCATGGAAATCCCAGTCATATGAGTCGAGTCCATTCATGCTACGATCACGCCTTGAATTTGAAGGCAAAATATTTTTGTGCAGATCTTAGATTACGTCTTTCCCTGTCCATAATGCTAAATTGAGGAGGTAAAATATAAATATGAATAGGAAACAGAAGAGAAATGTACAGTGATCACCCATTTTCTGCCCACAATCTTTTTCATGGAAATCCCTGTCATATGAGTCGTGTCCATGCATGCTACGATCACGGTATGAATTTGAAGGCAAAATATTTTTGTGCAGATTTTAGATTAGGTCTTTCCCTGTCCATAATGCTAAATTGAGGAGGTAAAATATAAATATAAGTAGAAAACAGAAGAGAAATGTTCAGTGATCACCCATTTTCCGCCCACAATCATTTTCATGGAAATCCCAGTCATATGAGTCGAGTGCATGCATGCTAGGATCACGGTATGAATTTGAAGGCAAAATATTTTTCTGCAGATTTTTGATTAGGTCTTTACCTGTCCATAAAACTAAATGAAGGAAGTAAAATAGAAATATAAATAGGAAACAGAAGAGAACTGTACAGTGATCACCCATTTTCGGCCCACAATCATTTTCATGGAAATCCCAGTCATATGAGTCGAGTCCATGCATCCTACGATCACGGTATGAATTTGAAGGCAAAATATTTTTGTGCAGATCTTCGATTAGGTCATTCCCTGTCCATAATGCTAAATTGAGAAGGTAAAATAGAAATATAAATAGGAAACAGAAGAGAAATGTACAGTGATCACCCATTTTCGGCCCACAATCTTTTTCATGGAAATCCCAGTCATATGAGTCGAGTCCATTCATGCTACGATCACGCCTTGAATTTGAAGGCAAAATATTTTTGTGCAGATCTTAGATTACGTCTTTCCCTGTCCATAATGCTAAATTGAGGAGGTAAAATATAAATATGAATAGGAAACAGAAGAGAAATGTACAGTGATCACCCATTTTCTGCCCACAATCTTTTTCATGGAAATCCCTGTCATATGAGTCGTGTCCATGCATGCTACGATCACGGTATGAATTTGAAGGCAAAATATTTTTGTGCAGATTTTAGATTAGGTCTTTCCCTGTCCATAATGCTAAATTGAGGAGGTAAAATATAAATATAAGTAGAAAACAGAAGAGAAATGTTCAGTGATCACCCATTTTCGGCCCACAATCATTTTCATGGAAATCCCAGTCATATGAGTCGAGTCCATGCATCCTACGATCACGGTATGAATTTGAAGGCAAAATATTTTTGTGCAGATCTTCGATTAGGTCATTCCCTGTCCATAATGCTAAATTGAGAAGGTAAAATAGAAATATAAATAGGAAACAGAAGAGAAATGTACAGTGATCACCCATTTTCCGCCCACAATAATTTTCATGGAAATCCCAGTCATATGAGTCGAGTCTATGCATGCTACGATCACGGTATGAATTTGAAGGCAAAATATTTTTGTGCAGATTTTAGATTAGGTCTTTCCATGTCCATAATGCTAAATTAAGGAGGTAAGTTAGAAATATAAAAAGGAAACAGAAGAGAAATGTACAGTGATCACCCATTTTCGGCCCACAATCTTTTTCATGGAAATCCCAGTCATATGAGTCGAGACCATGTATGCTACGATCACGGTATGAATTTGAAGGCAAAATATTTTTGTGCAGAGTTTAGATTAGGTCTTTCTCTGTCCATAATGCTAAATGAAGGAAGTAAATAGAAATATAAATAGGAAAGAGAAGAGAAATGAACAGTGATCACCCATTTTCAGCCCACAATCTTTTTCATGGAAATCCGAGTCATATTAGTCGAGTCCATGCATGCTACGATCACGGTATGAATTTGAAGGCAAAATATTTTTGTGCAGAGCTTAGATTAGGTCTTTCCCTGTCCATAATGCTAAATGAAGGAAGTAAAATATAAATATAAATAGGAAACAGAAGAGAAATGTACAGTGATCACCCATTTTCGGCCGACAATCTTTTTGATGGAAATCCCAGTCATATGAGTCGAGTCCATGCATGCTACGATCACGGTATGAATTTGAAGGCAAAATATTTTTGTGCAGATTTTAGATTAGGTCTTTCCCTGTCCATAAAGCTAAATTGAGGAGGTAAGTTAGAAATATAAATAGGAAAATGAAAGAGAAATGTACAGTGATCACCCATTTTCGGCCCACAATCTTTTTCATGGAAATCCCAGTCATATGAGTCGAGTCCATGCATGCTACGATCACGGTATGAATTTGAAAGCAAAATATTTTTGTGCAGATCTTAGATTAGGTCTTTACCTGGCCATAATGCTAGATTGACGAGGTAAAATAGAAATATAAATAGGAAAGAGAAGAGAAATGTACAGTGATCACCCATTTTCGGTGCACAATGTTTTTCATGGAAATCCCAGTCATATTAGTCCATTCAATGCATGGTACGATCACGGTATGAATTTGAAGGCAAAATATTTTTGTGCAGAGCTTAGATTAGGTCTTTCCCTGTCCATAATGATAAATGAAGGAAGTAAAATATAAATATAAATAGGAAACAGAAGAGAAATGTACAGTGATCACCCATTTTCGGCCCACAATCCTTTTCATGGAAATCCCAGTCTTATGAGTCGAGTCCATGCATGCTGCGATCACGTTATGAATTTGAAGGCAAAATATTTTTGTGCAGATTTTAGATCATATCTTTCCCTGTACATAATGCTAAATTGAGAAGGTAAAATAGAAATATAAATAGGAAAAAGAAGAGAAATGTACAGTGATCACCCATTTTCGGGACAAAATTTTTTTCATGGGAATCCCAGTCATATGAGTCGCGTCCGTGCATGCTACGATCACGGTATGAATTTTAAGGCTAAATATTTTTGTGCAGAGCTTAGATTAGGTCTTTCCCTGTCCATAATGCTAAATTGAGGAGGTAAAATATAAGTATATATAGGAAACAGAAAAGAAATATACAGTGATCACCCATTTTTGGCCGACAAACTTTTTCATGGAAATCCCAGTCATATTAGTCGATTCAATGCATGCTACGATCACGGTATGAATTTGAAGGCAAAATATTTTTGTGCAGATTTTAGATTATTTCTTTCCCTGTACATAATGCTAAATTGAGAAGGTAAAATATAAATATAAATAGGAAACAGAAGAGAAATGTACAGTGATCACCCATTTTCGGCCCAAAAACTTTTTCATGGAAATCACAGTCATATGAGTCGATACCATGCATGCTACTTTCACGGTATGAATTTGAAGGCAAAATATTTTTGTGAAGATTTTAGATTAGGTCTTTCCCTGTCCATAATGCTAAATTGAGGAGGTAAAATAGAAATATAAATAGGAAACAGAAGAGAAATCTACAGTGATCACCCATTTTCGGCCCACAATCTTTTTCATGGAAATCCCAGTCATATCAGTCGAGTCCATGCATGCTACGTTCACGGTATGAATTTGAAGGCAAAATATTTTTGTGCAGATTTTAGATTAGGTCTTTCCCTGTCCATAATGCTAAATATAGGAGGTAAAATATAAATATAAATAGGAAACAGAAGAGAAATGTACAGTGATCACCCATTTTTGGCCCACAATCTTTTTCATGGAAATCCCAGTCCTATGAGTCGAGTCCATGCATGCTCCGATCACGGTATGAATTTGAAGGCAAAATATTTTTGTGCAGATTTTAGATTAGGTCTTTCCCTGTCCATAATGCTAAATTGAGGAGGTAAAATATAAATATAAATAGGAAACAGAAGAGAAATGTACAGTGATCACCCATTTTCGGCCCACAATCTTTTTCATTGAAATCCCAGTCATATGAGTCGAGTCCATTCATGCTACGATCATGGTATGAATTTCAAGGCAAAATACTTTTGTGCAGTTTTTAGATTATGTCTTTCCCAGTCCATAATGCTAAATTGAGGAGGTAAAATAGAAATATAAATAGGAAACAGAAGAGAAATGTACAGTGATCACCAATTTTCCGCCCACAATGTTTTTCATGGAAATCCCAGTCATATCAGTCGAGTCCATGCATGCTCCGATCACGGTATGAATTTGAAGGCAAAATATTTTTGTGCAGATTTTAGATTAGGTCTTTCCCTGTCCATAATGCTAAATTGAGGAGGTAAAATATAAATATAAATAGGAAACAGAAGAGAAATGTACAGTGATCACCCATTTTCGGCCCATAATCTTTTTCATGGAAATCCCAGTCATATGAGTCGAGTCCATGCATGCTACGATCACGGTATGAATTTGAAGGCAAAATATTTTTGTGCAGATCTTAGATTAGGTCTTTCCCTGTCCATAATGCTAAATTGAGGAGGTAAAATATAAATATAAATAGGAAACAAAAGAGAAATATACAGTGATCACGCATTTTCGGCCCACAATCTTTTTCATGGAAATCCCAGTCATATGAGTCGAGTCCATGCATGCTACGATCACTGTATGAATTTGAAGGCAAAATATTTTTGTGCAGATTTTAGATTATATCTTTCCCTGTACATAATGCTAAATTGAGGAGGTAAAATATAAATATAAATAGGAAACAGATGAGAAATGTACAGTGATCACCCATTTTCGGCCCAAAAACTTTTTCATGGAAATCACAGTCATATGAGTCGATACCATGCATGCTACTTTCACGGTATGAATTTGAAGGCAAAATATTTTTGTGAAGATTTTAGATTAGGTCTTTCCCTGTCCATAATGCTAAATTGAGGAGGTAAAATATAAATATAAATAGGAAACAGAAGAGAAAAGTACAGTGATCACCCATTTTTGGCCCACAATCTTTTTCATGGAAATCCCAGTCCTATGAGTCGAGTCCATGCATGCTCCGATCACGGTATGAATTTGAAGGCAAAATATTTTTGTGCAGATTTTAGATTAGGTCTTTCCCTGTCCATAATGCTAAATTGAGGAGGTAAAATATAAATATAAATAGGAAACAGAAGAGAAATGTACAGTGATCACCCATTTTCGGCCCACAATCTTTTTCATGGAAATCCCAGTCATATGAGTCGAGTCCATGCATGCTACGATCACGGTATGAATTTGAAGGCAAAATATTTTTGTGCAGATCTTAGATTTGGTCTTTCCATGTCCTTAATGCTAAATTGAGGAGGTAAAATATAAATATCAATAGGAAACAGAAGAGAAATATACAGTGACCACCCATTTTCGGCCCACAATCTTTTTCATGGAAATCCCAGTCATATGAGTCGAGTCCATGCATGCTACGTTCACGGTATGAATTTGAAGGCAAAATATTTTTGTGCAGATTTTAGATTAGGTCTTTCCCTGTCTATAATGCTAAATTGAGGAGGTAAAATATAAATATGAATAGGAAACAGAAGAGAAATGTAGAGTGATCACCCATTTTCGGCCCACACTCTTTTTCATTGAAATCCCAGTCATATGAGTCGAGTCCATGCATGCTACGATCACGGTATGAATTTGAAGGCAAAATATTTTTGTGCAGATTTTAGATTAGGTCTTTCCCTGTCTATAATGCTAAATTGAGGAGATAAAATAGAAATATAAATAGGAAACAGAAGAGAAATGTACAGTGATCACCCATTTCCGGCCCACAATCTTTTTCATGGAAATCCCAGTCATATGAGTTGAGTCATGCATGCTACGATCAAGGTATTAATTTGAAAGCAAAATATTTTTGTGCAGATTTTAGATTAGGTCTTTCCCTGTCCATAATGCTAAATTGAGGAGGTAAAATATAAATATAAATAGGAAACAGAAGAGAAATGTACAGTGATCACCCATTTTCGGGCCGCAATCTTTTTCATGGAAATCCCAGTCATATGAGTCGAGTCCATGCATGCTACGTTCACGGTATGAATTTGAAGGCAAAATATTTTTGTGCAGATTTTAGATTAGGTCTTTCCCTGTCTATAATGCTAAATTGAGGAGGTAAAATATAAATATAAATAGGAAACAGAAGAGAAATGTACAGTGATCACCCATTTTCGGCCCACACTCTTTTTCATTGAAATCCCAGTCATATGAGTCGAGTCCATGCATGCTACGATCACGGTATGAATTTGAAGGCAAAATATTTCTGTGCAGATTTTAGATTAGGTCTTTCCCTGTCCATAATGCTAAATTGAGGAGATAAAATAGAAATATAAATAGGAAACAGAAGAGAAATGTACAGTGATCACCCATTTTCGGCCCACAATCTTTTTCATGGAAATCCCAGTCATATGAGTTGAGTCATGCATGCTACGATCAAGGTATTAATTTGAAAGCAAAATATTTTTGTGCAGATTTTAGATTAGGTCTTTCCCTGTCCATAATGCTAAATTGAGGAGGTAAAATATAAATATAAATAGGAAACAGAAGAGAAATGTACAGTGATCACCCATTTTCGGGCCGCAATCTTTTTCATGGAAATCCCAGTCATATGAGTCGAGTCCATGCATGCTACGATCACGGTATGAATTTGAAGGCAAAATATTTTTGTGCAGATTTTAGATTAGGTCTTTCCCTGTCTATAATGCTAAATTGAGGAGATAAAATAGAAATATAAATAGGAAACAGAAGAGAAATGTACAGTGATCACCCATTTCCGGCCCACAATCTTTTTCATGGAAATCCCAGTCATATGAGTTGAGTCATGCATGCTACGATCAAGGTATTAATTTGAAAGCAAAATATTTTTGTGCAGATTTTAGATTAGGTCTTTCCCTGTCCATAATGCTAAATTGAGGAGGTAAAATATAAATATAAATAGGAAACAGAAGAGAAATGTACAGTGATCACCCATTTTCGGGCCGCAATCTTTTTCATGGAAATCCCAGTCATATGAGTCGAGTCCATGCATGCTACGTTCACGGTACGAATTTGAAGGCAAAATATTTTTGTGCAGATTTTAGATTAGGTCTTTCCCTGTCTATAATGCTAAATTGAGGAGGTAAAATAGAAATATAAATAGGAAACAGAAGAGAAATGTACAGTGATCACCCATTTTCGGCCCACACTCTATTTCATTGAAATCCCAGTCATATGAGTCGAGTCCATGCATGCTACGATCACGGTATGAATTTGAAGGCAAAATATTTCTGTGCAGATTTTAGATTAGGTCTTTCCCTGTCCATAATGCTAAATTGAGGAGATAAAATAGAAATATAAATAGGAAACAGAAGAGAAATGTACAGTGATCACCCATTTTCGGCCCACAATCTTTTTCATGGAAATCCCAGTCATATGAGTTGAGTCATGCATGCTACGATCAAGGTATTAATTTGAAAGCAAAATATTTTTGTGCAGATTTTAGATTAGGTCTTTCCCTGTCCATAATGCTAAATTGAGGAGGTAAAATATAAATATAAATAGGAAACAGAAGAGAAATGTACAGTGATCACCCATTTTCGGGCCGCAATCTTTTTCATGGAAATCCCAGTCATATGTGTCGAGTCCATGCATGCTACGTTCACGGTATGAATTTGAAGGCAAAATATTTTTGTGCAGATTTTAGATTAGGTCTTTCCCTGTCTATAATGCTAAATTGAGGAGGTAAAATAGAAATATAAATAGGAAACAGAAGAGAAATGTACAGTGATCACCCATTTTCGGCCCACACTCTTTTTCATTGAAATCCCAGTCATATGAGTCGAGTCCATGCATGCTACGATCACGGTATGAATTTGAAGGCAAAATATTTCTGTGCAGATTTTAGATTAGGTCTTTCCCTGTCCATAATGCTAAATTGAGGAGATAAAATAGAAATATAAATAGGAAACAGAAGAGAAATGTACAGTGATCACCCATTTTCGGCCCACACTCTTTTTCATTGAAATCCCAGTCATATGAGTCGAGTCCATGCATGCTACGATCACGGTATGAATTTGAAGGCAAAATATTTTTGTGCAGATCTTAGATTAGGTCTTTCCCTGTCCATAATGCTAAATTGAGGAGGTAAAATATAAATATAAATAGGAAACAAAAGAGAAATATACAGTGATCACGCATTTTCGGCCCACAATCTTTTTCATGGAAATCCCAGTCATATGAGTCGAGTCCATGCATGCTACGATCACTGTATGAATTTGAAGGCAAAATATTTTTGTGCAGATTTTAGATTATATCTTTCCCTGTACATAATGCTAAATTGAGGAGGTAAAATATAAATATAAATAGGAAACAGAAGAGAAATGTACAGTGATCACCCATTTTCGGCCCAAAAACTTTTTCATGGAAATCACAGTCATATGAGTCGATACCATGCATGCTACTTTCACGGTATGAATTTGAAGGCAAAATATTTTTGTGAAGATTTTAGATTAGGTCTTTCCCTGTCCGTAATGCTAAATTGAGGAGGTAAAATATAAATATAAATAGGAAACAGAAGAGAAATGTACAGTGATCACCCATTTTTGGCCCACAATCTTTTTCATGGAAATCCCAGTCCTATGAGTCGAGTCCATGCATGCTCCGATCACGGTATGAATTTGAAGGCAAAATATTTTTGTGCAGATTTTAGATTAGGTCTTTCCCTGTCCATAATGCTAAATTGAGGAGGTAAAATATAAATATAAATAGGAAACAGAAGAGAAATGTACAGTGATCACCCATTTTCGGCCCACAATCTTTTTCATTGAAATCCCAGTCATATGAGTCGAGTCCATTCATGCTACGATCATGGTATGAATTTCAAGGCAAAATATTTTGTGCAGTTTTTAGATTATGTCTTTCCCTGTCCATAATGCTAAATTGAGGAGGTAAAATAGAAATATAAATAGGAAACAGAAGAGTAATGTACAGTGATCACCAATTTTCCGCCCACAATGTTTTTCATGGAAATCCCAGTCATATCAGTCGAGTCCATGCATGCTCCGATCACGGTATGAATTTGAAGGCAAAATATTTTTGTGCAGATTTTAGATTAGGTCTTTCCCTGTCCATAATGCTAAATTGAGGAGGTAAAATATAAATATAAATAGGAAACAGAAGAGAAATGTACAGTGATCACCCATTTTCGGCCCACAATCTTTTTCATGGAAATCCCAGTCATATGAGTCGAGTCCATGCATGCTACGATCACGGTATGAATTTGAAGGCAAAATATTTTTGTGCAGATCTTAGATTTGGTCTTTCCATGTCCTTAATGCTAAATTGAGGAGGTAAAATATAAATATCAATAGGAAACAGAAGAGAAATATACAGTGACCACCCATTTTCGGCCCACAATCTTTTTCATGGAAATCCCAGTCATATGAGTCGAGTCCATGCATGCTACGTTCACGGTATGAATTTGAAGGCAAAATATTTTTGTGCAGATTTTAGATTAGGTCTTTCCCTGTCTATAATGCTAAATTGAGGAGGTAAAATATAAATATGAATAGGAAACAGAAGAGAAATGTAGAGTGATCACCCATTTTCGGCCCACACTCTTTTTCATTGAAATCCCAGTCATATGAGTCGAGTCCATGCATGCTACGATCACGGTATGAATTTGAAGGCAAAATATTTTTGTGCAGATTTTAGATTAGGTCTTTCCCTGTCTATAATGCTAAATTGAGGAGATAAAATATAAATATAAATAGGAAACAGAAGAGAAATGTACAGTGATCTCCCATTTCCGGCCCACAATCTTTTTCATGGAAATCCCAGTCATATGAGTTGAGTCATGCATGCTACGATCAAGGTATTAATTTGAAAGCAAAATATTTTTGTGCAGATTTTAGATTAGGTCTTTCCCTGTCCATAATGCTAAATTGAGGAGGTAAAATATAAATATAAATAGGAAACAGAAGAGAAATGTACAGTGATCACCCATTTTCGGGCCGCAATCTTTTTCATGGAAATCCCAGTCATATGAGTCGAGTCCATGCATGCTACGATCACGGTATGAATTTGAAGGCTAAATATTTTTGTGCAGATTTTAGAGTAGTTCTTTCCCTGTCCATAATGCTAAATTGAGGAAATAAAATAGCAATATAAATAGGAAACAGAAGAGAAATTTACAGTGATCACCCATTTTCCGCTCACAATCTTTTCCATGGAAATCCCAGTCATATGAGTCGAGTCCATGCATGCTACGATCACGGTATGAAATTGAAGGCAAAATATTTTTGTGCAGATTTTAGATTAGGTCTTTCCCTGTCCATAATGCTAAATTGAGGAGGTAAAATATAAATATGAATAGGAAACAGAAGAGAAATGTACAGTGAACACCCATTTTCGGCCCACAATCTTTTTCATGGAAATCCCAGTCATATGAGTCGAGTCCATGCATGCTACGTTCACGGTATGAATTTGAAGGCAAAATATTTTTGTGCAGATTTGAGATTAGGTCTTTCCCTGTCCATAATGGTAAATTGAGGAGGTAAAATAGAAATATAAATAGAAAACAGAAGAGAAATGTACAGTGATCACCCATTTTAAGCCCACAATCTTTTTCATGGAAATCCCAGTCATATGAGTCGAATCCATGCATGCTACGATCACGGTATGAATTTGAAGGCAAAATATTTTTGTGCAGATCTTAGATTAGGTCTTTCCCTGTCCATAATGCTAAATTGAGGAGGTAAAAGATAAATATAAATAGGAAACAGAAGAGAAATGTACAGTGATCACCCATTTTAGGCCCACAATCTTTTTCATGGAAATCCCAGTCATATGAGTCCAGCCCATGCATGCTACGATCACGGTATGAATTTGAAGGCTAAATATCTTTGTGCAGATTTTAGATTAGTTCTTTCCCTGTCCATAATGCTAAATTGAGGAGGTAAAATATAAATATGAATAGGAAACAGAAGAGAAATGTACAGTGATCACCCATTTTCGGCCCACAATCTTTTTCATGGAAATCCCAGTCATATGCGTAGAATCCATGCATGCTACGATTACGGTATGTATTTGAAGGCAAAATATTTTTGTGCAGATTTTAGATTAGGTCTTTCCCTGTCCATAATGCTAAATTGAGGAGGTAAAATAGAAATATAAATAGGAAACAGAAGAGAAATGTACAGTGATCACCCATTTTCCGCCCACAATCTTTTTCATGGAAATCCCAGTCATATGAGTCGAGTCAATGCATGCTACGATCACGGTATGAATTTGAAGGCAAAATATTTTTGTACAGATTTCAGATTAGGTCTTTCCCTGTCCATAAGGCGAAATTGAGGAGGTAAAATAGAAATATAAATAGGAAACAGAAGAGAAATGTACAGTTATCACCCATTTTCGGCCCACAATCATTTTCATGGAAATCCCAGTCATATGTGTCGAGTCCATGCATGCTACGATCACGGTATGAATTTGAAGGCAAAATATTTTTGTGCAGATCTTAGATTAGGTCATTCCCTGTCCATAATGCTAAATTGAGGAGGTAAAATAGAAATATGAATAGGAAACAGAAGAGAAATGTACAGTGATCACCCATTTTCGACTCACAATCTTTTTCATGGAAATCCCAGTCATATGAGTCGAGTCCATGCATGCTACGATCACGGTATGAATTTGAAGGCAAAATATTTTTGTGCAGATTTTAGATTAGGTCTTTCCCCGTCCATAATCCTAAATTGAGGAGGTAAAATATAAATATAAATAGGAAACAGAAGAGAAATGTACAGTGATCACCCATTTTCAACCCACAATCTTTTTCATGGAAATCCCAGTCATATGAGTCGAGTCCATGCATGCTACGATCACGGTATGAATTTGAAGGCAAAATATTTTTGTGCAGATTTTAGATTAGGTCTTTCCCTGTCCATAATGCTAAATTGAGGAGGTAAAATATAAATATAAATAGGAAACAGAAGAGAAATGTACAGTGATCACCAGTTTCCGCCCACAATCTTTTTCATGGAAATCCCAGTCATATGAGTCGAGTCCATGCATGCTACGATCACGGTATGAATTTGACGGCACAATATTTCTGTGCAGATTTCAGATTAGGTCTTTACCTATCCATAATGCTAAATTGAGGAGGCAAAATATAAATATAAATAGGAAACAAAAGAGAAATATACAGTGATCACGCATTTTTGGCCCACTATCTTTTTCATGGAAATAGCAGTCATATGAGTCGAGTCCATGCATGCTACGATCACGGTATGAATTTGAAGTCAAAATATTTTTGTGCAGATTTTAGATTTGGTCTTTCCCTGTCCATAATGCTAAATTGAGGAGGTAAAATAGAAATATAAATAGGAAACAGAAGAGAAATGTACAGTGATCACCCATTTTCCGCCCACAATCTTTTTCATGGAAATCCCAGTCATATGAGTCGAGTCCATGCATGCTACGATCACGGTATGAATTTGAAGGCTAAATATTTTTGTGCAGATTTCAGATTAGGTCTTTCCCTATCCATAATGCTAAATTGAGGAGGTAAAATAGAAATATAAATAGGAAACAAAACAGAAATATACAGTGATCACGAATTTTCGGCCCACAATATTTTTCATGGAAATCCCAGTCATATGAGTCGAGTCCATGCATGCTACGATCACGGTATGAATTTGAAGGCAAAATATTTTTGTACAGATTTTCGATTAGGTCTTTCCCTGTCCATAATGCTAAATTGAGGAGGTAAAATAGAAATATAAATAGGAAACAGAAGAGACATGTACAGTGATCACCCATTTTCCGCCGACAATCTTTTTCATGGAAATCCCAGTCATATCAGTCGACTCCATGCATGCTACGATCACGGTATGAATTTGAAGGCAAAATATTTTTGTGCAGATTTTAGATTAGGTCTTTTCCTGTCCATAATGCTAAATTGAGGAGGTAAAATATAAATATAAATAGGAAACAGAAGAGAAATGTACAGTGATCACCCGTTTCCGCCCACAATCTTTTTCATGGAAATCCCAGTCATATGAGTCGAGTCCATGCATGCTACGATCACGGTATGAATTTGACGGCAAAATATTTTTGTGCAGATTTCAGATTAGGTCTTTCCCTATCCATAATGCTAAATTGAGGAGGCAAAATATAAATATAAATAGGAAACAAAAGAGAAATATACAGTGATCACGCATTTTCGGCCCACTATCTTTTTCATGGAAATCCCAGTCATATGAGTCGAGTCCATGCATGCTACGATCACGGTATGAATTTGAAGTCAAAATATTTTTGTGCAGATTTTAGATTTGGTCTATACCTGTCCATAATGCTAAATTGAGGAGGTAAAAAAAAAATATAAATAGGAAACAGAAGAGAAATGTACAGTGATCACCCATTTTCAACCCACAATCTTTTTCATGGAAATCCCAGTCATATGAGTCGAGTCCATGCATGCTACGATCACGGTATGAATTTGAAGGCAAAATATTTTGTGCAGATTTTAGATTAGGTCTTTCCCTGTCCATAATGCTAAGTTGAGGAGGTAAAATAGAAATATAAATAGGAAACAGAAGAGAAATGTACAGTGATCACCCATTTTCCGCCCACAATCTTTTTCATGGAAATCCCAGTCATATGAGTCGAGTCCATGCATGCTACGATCACGGTATGAATTTGAAGGCAAAATATTTTTGTGCAGATTTCAGATTAGGTCTTTCCCTATCCATAATGCTAAATTGAGGAGGTAAAATAGAAATATAAATAGGAAACAAAAAAGAAATATACAGTGATCACGAATTTTCGGCCCACAATCTTTTTCATGGAAATCCCAGTCATATGAGTCGAGTCCATGCATGCTACGATCACGGTATGAATTTGAAGGCAAAATATTTTTGTACAGATTTTCGATTAGGTCTTTCCCTGTCCATAATGCTAAATTGAGGAGGTAAAATAGAAATATAAATAGGAAACAGAAGAGACATGTACAGTGATCACCCATTTTCCGCCGACAATCTTTTTCATGGAAATCCCAGTCATCTCAGTCGACTCCATGCATGCTACGATCACGGTATGAATTTGAAGGCAAAATATTTTTGTGCAGATTTTAGATTTGGTCTTTCCCTGTCCATAATGCTAAATTGAGGAGGTAAAATAGAAATATAAATAAGAAACAAAAGAGAAATGTACAATGATCACCCATTTTCGGCCCACAATCTTTTTCATGGAAATCCCAGTCATATGAGTCGAGTCCATGCATGCTACGATCACGGTATGAATTTGACGGCAAAATATTTTTGTGCAGATTTCAGATTAGGTCTATCCCTATCCATAATGCTAAATTGAGGAGGTAAAATAGAAATATAAATAGGAAACAAAAGAGAAATATACAGGGATCACGCATTTTCGGCCCACAATCTTTTTCATGGAAATCCCAGTCATATGAGTCGAGTCCATGCATGCTACGATCACGGTATGAATTTGAAGGCAAAATATTTTTGTGCAGATCTTAGATTTGGTCTTTCCCTGTCCATAATGCTAAATTGAGGAGGTAAAATATAAATATAAATATGAAACAGAAGAGAAATGTACAGTGATCACCTATTTTCGGCCCACAATCTTTTTCATGGAAATCCCAGTCATATGAGTCGAGTCCATGCATGCTACGATCACGGTATGAATTTGAAGGCAAAATATTTTTGTGAAGATTTTAGATTAGGTCTTTCCCTGTCCATAATGCTAAATTGAGGAGGTAAAATATAAATATAAATAGGAAACAAAAGAGAAATGTACAGTGATCACCCATTTTCGGCCCACAATCTTTTTCATGGAAATCCCAGTCATATGAGTCGAGTCCATGCATGCTACGATCACGGTATGAATTTGAAGGCAAAATATTTTTGTGCAGATTTTAGATTAGGTCTTTCCCTGTCCATAATGCTAAATTGAGGAGGTAAAATAGAAATATAAATAGAAAACAGAAGAGAAATGTACAGTGATCACCCATTTTAGGCCCACAATCTTTTTCATGGAAATCCCAGTCATATGAGTCCAGTCCATGCATGCTACGTTCACGGTATGAATTTGAAGGCAAAATATTTTTGTGCAGATTTCAGATTAGATCTTTCCTTATCCATAATACTAAATTGAGGAGGTAAAATAGAAATATAAATAGGAAACAAAAGAGAAATATACAGTGATCACGCATTTTCGGCCCACAATCTTTTTCATGGAAATCCCAGTCATATGAGTCGAGTCCATGCATGCTACGATCACGGTATGAATTTGACGGCAAAATATTTTTGTGCAGATTTCAGATTAGGTCTATCCCTATCCATAATGCTAAATTGAGGAGGTAAAATAGAAATATAAATAGGAAACAAAAGAGAAATATACAGGGATCACGCATTTTCGGCCCACAATCTTTTTCATGGAAATCCCAGTCATATGAGTCGAGTCCATGCATGCTACGATCACGGTATGAATTTGAAGGCAAAATATTTTTGTGCAGATCTTAGATTTGGTCTTTCCCTGTCCATAATGCTAAATTGAGGAGGTAAAATATAAATATAAATATGAAACAGAAGAGAAATGTACAGTGATCACCTATTTTCGGCCCACAATCTTTTTCATGGAAATCCCAGTCATATGAGTCGAGTCCATGCATGCTACGATCACGGTATGAATTTGAAGGCAAAATATTTTTGTGAAGATTTTAGATTAGGTCTTTCCCTGTCCATAATGCTAAATTGAGGAGGTAAAATATAAATATAAATAGGAAACAAAAGAGAAATGTACAGTGATCACCCATTTTCGGCCCACAATCTTTTTCATGGAAATCCCAGTCATATGAGTCGAGTCCATGCATGCTACGATCACGGTATGAATTTGAAGGCAAAATATTTTTGTGCAGATTTTAGATTAGGTCTTTCCCTGTCCATAATGCTAAATTGAGGAGGTAAAATAGAAATATAAATAGAAAACAGAAGAGAAATGTACAGTGATCACCCATTTTAGGCCCACAATCTTTTTCATGGAAATCCCAGTCATATGAGTCCAGTCCATGCATGCTACGTTCACGGTATGAATTTGAAGGCAAAATATTTTTGTGCAGATTTCAGATTAGATCTTTCCTTATCCATAATACTAAATTGAGGAGGTAAAATAGAAATATAAATAGGAAACAAAAGAGAAATATACAGTGATCACGCATTTTCGGCCCACAATCTTTTTCATGGAAATCCCAGTCATATGAGTCGAGTCCATGCATGCTACGATCACGGTATGAATTTGAAGGCAAAATATTTTTGTGCAGATTTTCGATTAGGTCTTTCCCTGTCCATAATGCTAAATTGAGGAGGTAAAATAGAAATATAAATAGGCAACAGAAGAGACATGTACAGTGATCACCCATTTTCCGCCCACAATCTTTTTCATGGAAATCCCAGTCATATCAGTCGACTCCATGCATGCTACGATCACGGTATGAATTTGAAGGCAAAATATTTTTGTGCAGATCTTAGATTTGGTCTTTCCCTGTCCATAATGCTAAATTGAGGAGGTAAAATAGAAATATAAATAGGAAACAGAAGAGAAATGTACAGTGATCACCTATTTTCGGCCCACAATCTTTTTCATGGAAATCCCAGTCATATGAGTCCAGTCCATGCATGCTACGATGACGGTATGAATTTGAAGGCAAAATATTTTTGTGCAGATTTCAGATTAGGTCTTTCCCTATCCATAATGCTAAATTGAGGAGGTAAAATAGAAATATAAATAGGAAACAAAAGAGAAATATACAGTGATCACGCATTTTCGGCCCACAATCTTTTTCATGGAAATCCCAGTCATATGAGTCGAGTCCATGCATGCTACGATCACGGTATGAATTTGAAGGCAAAATATTTTTGTGCAGATTTTCGATTAGGTCTTTACCTGTCCATAATGCTAAATTGAGGATGTAAAATATAAATATAAATAGGAAACAGAAGAGACATGTACAGTGATCACCAATTTCCGCCCACAATCTTTTTCATGGAAATCCCAGTCATATGAGTCGAGTCCATGCATGCTACGATCACGGTATTAATTTGAAGGCAAAATATTTTTTTGCAGATTTTAGATTAGGTCTTTCCCTGTCCATAATGCTTAATTGAGGAATTACAATAGAAATATAAATAGGAAACAGAAGAGAAATGTACAGTGATCACCCATTTTCCGCCCACAATCTTTTTCATGGAAATCCCAGCCATATGAGTCGAGTCCATGCATGCTACGATCACGGTATGAATTTGAAGGCAAAATATTTTTGTGCAGATTTCAGATTAGGTCTTTCCCTATCCATAATGCTAAATTGAGGAGGTAAAATAGAAATATAAATAGGAAACAAAACAGAAATATACAGTGATCACGAATTTTCGGCCCACAATCTTTTTCATGGAAATCCCAGTCATATGAGTCGAGTCCATGCATGCTACGATCACGGTATGAATTTGAAGGCAAAATATTTTTGTACAGATTTTCGATTAGGTCTTTCCCTGTCCATAATGCTAAATTGAGGAGGTAAAATAGAAATATAAATAGGAAACAGAAGAGACATGTACAGTGATCACCCATTTTCCGCCGACAATCTTTTTCATGGAAATCCCAGTCATATCAGTCGACTCCATGCATGCTACGATCACGGTATGAATTTGAAGGCAAAATATTTTTGTGCAGATTTTAGATTAGGTCTTTCCCTGTCCATAATGCTAAATTGAGGAGGTAAAATATAAATATAAATAGGAAACAGAAGAGAAATGTACAGTGATCACCGGTTTCCGCCCACAATCTTTTTCATGGAAATCCCAGTCATATGAGTCGAGTCCATGCATGCTACGATCACGGTATGAATTTGACGGCAAAATATTTTTGTGCAGATTTCAGATTAGGTCTTTCCCTATCCATAATGCTAAATTGAGGAGGCAAAATATAAATATAAATAGGAAACAAAAGAGAAATATACAGTGATCACGCATTTTCGGCCCACTATCTTTTTCATGGAAATCCCAGTCATATGAGTCGAGTCCATGCATGCTACGATCACGGTATGAATTTGAAGTCAAAATATTTTTGTGCAGATTTTAGTTTTGGTCTTTACCTGTCCATAATGCTAAATTGAGGAGGTAAAAAAAAATATAAATAGGAAACAGAAGAGAAATGTACAGTGATCACCCATTTTCAACCCACAATCTTTTTCATGGAAATCCCAGTCATATGAGTCGAGTCCATGCATGCTACGATCACGGTATGAATTTGAAGGCAAAATATTTTGTGCAGATTTTAGATTAGGTCTTTCCCTGTCCATAATGCTAAATTGAGGAGGTAAAATAGAAATATAAATAGGAAACAGAAGAGAAATGTACAGTGATCACCCATTTTCCGCCCACAATCTTTTTCATGGAAATCCCAGTCATATGAGTCGAGTCCATGCATGCTACGATCACGGTATGAATTTGAAGGCAAAATATTTTTGTGCAGATTTCAGATTAGGTCTTTCCCTATCCATAATGCTAAATTGAGGAGGTAAAATATAAATATAAATAGGAAACAAAACAGAAATATACAGTGATCACGCATTTTCGGCCCACAATCTTTTTCATGGAAATCCCAGTCATATGAGTCGAGTCCATGCATGCTACGATCACGGTATGAATTTGAAGGCAAAATATTTTTGTGCAGATTTTCGATTAGGTCTTTCCCTGTCCATAATGCTAAATTGAGGAGGTAAAATAGAAATATAAATAGGAAACAGAAGAGACATGTACAGTGATCACACATTTTCCGCCCACAATCTTTTTCATGGAAATCCCAGTCATATCAGTCGACTCCATGCATGCTACGATCACGATATGAATTTGAAGGCAAAATATTTTTGTGCAGATCTTAGATTTGGTCTTTCCCTGTCCATAATGCTAAATTGAGGAGGTAATATAGAAATATAAATAGGAAACAGAAGAGAAATGTACAGTGATCACCTATTTTCGGCCCACAATCTTTTTCATGGAAATCCCAGTCATATGAGTCCAGTCCATGCATGCTACGATGACGGTATGAATTTGAAGGCAAAATATTTTTGTGCAGATTTCAGATTAGGTCTTTCCCTATCCATAATGCTAAATTGAGGAGGTAAAATAGAAATATAAATAGGAAACAAAAGAGAAATATACAGTGATCACGCATTTTCGGCCCACAATCTTTTTCATGGAAATCCCAGTCATATGAGTCGAGTCCATGCATGCTACGATCACGGTATGAATTTGAAGGCAAAATATTTTTGTGCAGATTTTCGATTAGGTCTTTACCTGTCCATAATGCTAAATTGAGGAGGTAAAATATAAATATAAATAGGAAACAGAAGAGACATGTACAGTGATCACCCATTTCCGCCCACAATCTTTTTCATGGAAATCCCAGTCATATGAGTCGAGTCCATGCATGCTACGATGACGGTATTAATTTGAAGGCAAAATATTTTTGTGCAGATTTTAGATTAGGTCTTTCCCTGTCCATAATGCTAAATTGAGGAGGTAAAATATAAATATAAATAGGAAACAGAAGAGAAATGTACAGTGATCACCCATTTTAGGCCCACAATCTTTTGCATGGAAATCCCAGTCATATGAGTCGAGTCCATGCATGCTACGATCACGGTATGAATTTGAAGGCTAAATATTTTTGTGCAGATTTTAGATTAGTTCTTTCCCTGTCTATAATGCTAAATTGAGGAATTAAAAGAGAAATATAAATAGGAAACAGAAGAGAAATGTACAGTGATCACCCATTTTCGGCCCACAATCTTTTCCATGGAAATCCCAGTCATATGAGTCGAGTCCATGCATGCTACGATCACGGTATGAAATTGAAGGCAAAATATTTTTGTGCAGATTTTAGATTAGGTCTTTCCCTGTCCATAATGCTAAATTGAAAAGGTAAAATATAAATATGAATAGGAAACAGAAGAGAAATGTACAGTGATCACCCATTTTCGGCCCACAATCTTTTTCATGGAAATTCCAGTCATATGAGTCGAGTCCATGCATGCTACGATCACGGTATGAATTTGAAGGCAAAATATTTTTGTGCAGATTTGAGATTAGGTCTTTCCCTGTCCATAATGCTAAATTGAGTAGGTAAAATAGAAATATAAATAGGAAACAGAAGAGAAATGTACAGTGATCACCCATTTTCGGCCCACAATCTTTTTCATGGAAATCCCAGTCATATGAGTCGAATCCATGCATGCTACGATCACGGTATGAATTTGAAGGCAAAATATTTTTGTGCAGATCTTAGATTAGGTCTTTCCCTGTCCATAATGCTAAATTGAGGAGGTAAAATATGAATATAAATAGGAAACAGAAGAGAAATGTACAGTGATCAACATTTTAGGCCCACAATCTTTTTCATGGAAATCCCAGTCATATGAGTCCAGCCCATGCATGCTACGATCACGGTATGAATTTGAAGGCTAAATATCTTTGTGCAGATTTTAGATTAGTTCTTTCCCTGTCCATAATGCTAAATTGAGGAGGTAAAATATAAATATGAATAGGAAACAGAAGAGAAATGTACAGTGATCACCCATTTTCGGCACACAATCTTTTTCATGGAAATCCCAGTCATATGAGTAGAGTCCATGCATGCTACGATCACGGTATGAATTTGAAGGCAAAATATTTTTGTGCAGATTTTAGATTAGGTCTTTCCCTGTCCATAATGCTAAATTGAGGAGGTAAAATATAAATATGAATAGGAAACAGAAGAGAAATGTACAGTGATCACCCATTTTCGGCCCACAATCTTTTTCATGGAAATCCCAGTCATATGAGTCGATTCCATGCATGCTACGATCAGGGCATGAATTTGAAGGCAAAATATTTTTGTGCAGATTTTAGATTAGGTCTTTCCCTGTCCATAATGCTAAATTGAGGAGGTAAAATATAAATATAAATAGGAAACAGAAGAGAAATGTACAGTGATCACCCATTTTCGGCCGACAATCTTTTTCATGGAAATCCCAGTCATATGAGTCGAGTCCATGCATGCTACGATCACGGTATGAATTTGAAGGCAAAATATTTTTGTCCAGATCTTAGATTAGGTCTTTCCCTGTCCATAATGCTAAATCGTGGAGGTAAAATATAAATATAAATAGGAAACAAAAGAGAAATGTACAGTGATAACCCATTTTCGGCCCACAATCTTTTCCATGTAAATCCCAGTCATATGAGTCATGTCCATGCATGCTACAATCACGGTATGAATTTGAAGGCAAAATATTTTTTTGTAGATCTTAGATTAGGTGTTTGCCTGTCCATAATGCTAAATTGAGGAGGTAAAATATAAATATAAATAGGAAACAGTAGAGAAATGTACAGTGATCACCCATTTTCGGCCCACAATCTTTTTCATGGAAATCCCAGTCATATGAGTAGAGTCCATGCATGCTATGATCACGGTATGTATTTGAAGGCAAAATATTTTTGTGCAGATTTTAGATTAGGTCTTTCCCTGTCCATAATGCTAAATTGAGGAGGTAAAATATAAATATGAATAGGAAACAGAAGAGAAATGTACAGTGATCACCCATTTTCGGCCCACAATCTTTTTCATGGAAATCCCAGTCATATGAGCCGAGTCCATGCATGCTACGATCACGGTATGAATTTGAAGGCAAAATATTTTTGTGCAGATTTTAGATTAGGTCTTTCCCTGTCCATAATGCTAAATTGAGGAGGTAAAATAGAAATATAAATAGGAAACAGAAGAGAAATGTACAGTGATCACCCATTTTCGGCCCACAATCTTTTTCATGGAAATCCCAGTCATATGAGTCCAGTCCATGCATGCTACGATCACGGTATGAATTTGAAGGCAAAATATTTTTGTGCAGATTTTAGATTAGGTCTTTCCCTGTCCATAATGCTAAATTGAGGAGGTAAAATAGAAATAGAAATAGGAAACAGAAGAGAAATGTAGAGTGATCACCCATTTTCGGCCCACTATCTTTTTCATGGAAATCCCAGTCATATGAGTCGAGTCCATGCATGCTACGATCACAGTATGAATTTGAAGGCAAAATATTTTTGTGCAGATTTTAGATTAGGTCTTTCCCTGTCCATAATGCTAAATTGAGGAGGTAAAATATAAATATAAATAGGAAACAGAAGAGAAATGTACAGTGATCACCCATTTTCGGCCCACAATCTTTTTCATGGAAATCCCAGTCATATGAGTCGATTCCATGCATGCTACGATCAGGGCATGAATTTGAAGGCAAAATATTTTTGTGCAGATTTTAGATTAGGTCTTTCCCTGTCCATAATGCTAAATTGAGGAGGTAAAATATAAATATAAATAGGAAACAGAAGAGAAATGTACAGTGATCACCCATTTTCGGCCCACAATCTTTTTCATGTAAATCCCAGTCATATGAGTCGAGTCCATGCATGCTACGATCACGGTATGAATTTGAAGGCAAAATATTTTTGTCCAGAACTTAGATTAGGTCTTTCCCTGTCCATAATGCTAAATTGTTGAGGTAAAATAGAAATATAAATAGGAAACAGAAGAGAAATGTACAGTGACCACCATTTTTCGGCCCACAATCTTTTTCATGTAAATCCCAGTCATATGAGTCATGTCCATGCATGCTACGATCACGGTATGAATTTGAAGGCAAAATATTTTTGTCCAGAACTTAGATTAGATCTTTCCCTGTCCATAATGCTAAATTGAGGAGGTAAAATAGAAATATAAATAGGAAACAGAAGAGAAATGTACAGTGATCACCCATTTTCCGCCCACAATCTTTTTCATGGAAATCCCAGTCATATGAGTCGAGTCCATGCATGCTACGATCACGGTATGAATTTGAAGGCAACATATATTTGTGCAGATTTCAGATTAGGTCTTTCTCTGTCCATAATGCTAAATTGAGGAGGTAAAATATAAATATAAATAGGAAACAGAAGAGAAATGTACAGTGATCACCCATTTTCAGCGCACAATCTTTTTCATGCAAATCCCAGTCATATGAGTCGAGTCCATGCATGCGACGATCACGGTATGAATTTGAATGCAAAATATTTTTGTCCAGATCTTAGATTAGGTCTTTCCCTGTCCATAATGCTAAATTGTGGAGGTAAAATATAAATATAAATAGGAAACAGAAGAGAAATGTACAGTGATCACCCATTTTCCGCCCACAATCTTTTTCATGGAAATCCCAGTCATATGAGTCGAGTCCATGCATGCTATGATCACGGTATGAATTTGAAGGCAAAATATTTTTGTGCAGATTTTTGATTAGGTCTTTCCCTGTCCATAATGCTAAATTGAGGAGGTAAATAGAAATATATATAGGAAACAGAAAAGAAATGTACAGTGATCACCCATTTTCAGCCCACAATCTTTTTCATGGAAATCCCAGTCACATGAGTCGAGTCCATCCATGCTACGATCACGGTATGAATTTGAAGGCAAAATATTTTTGTGTAGATCTTAGATTGGGTCTTTCCCTGTCCATAATGGTAAATTGAGGAGATAAAATATAAATATAAATAGGAAACAGAAGAGAAATGTACAGTGATCACCCATTTTCGGCCCGCAATCTTTTTCATGCAAATCCCAGTCATATGAGTCGAGTCCATGCATGCTATGATCACGGTATGAATTTGAAGGCAAAATATTTTTGTGCAGATTTTTGATTAGGTCTTTCCCTGTCCATAATGCTAAATTGAGGAGGTAAATAGAAATATATATAGGAAACAGAAGAGAAATGTACAGTGATGACCATTTTTCGGCCCACAATCTTTTTCATGTAAATCCCAGTCATATGAGTCATGTCCATGCATGCTACGATCACGGTATGAATTTGAAGGCAAAATATTTTTTTGTAGATCTTAGATTAGGTCATTCCCTGTCCATAATGCTAAATTGAGGAGGTAAAATAGAAATATAAATAGGAAACAGAAGAGAAATGTACAGTGATCACGCATTTTCCGCCCACAATCTTTTTCATGGAAATCCCAGTCATATGAGTCGAGTCCATGCATGCTACGATCACGGTATGAATTTGAAGGCAAAATATATTTGTGCAGATTTCAGATTAGGTCTTTCCCTGTCCATAATGCTAAATTGTGGAGGTAAAATATAAATATAAATAGGAAACAAAAGAGAAATGTACAGTGATCACCCATTTTCGGCCCACAATCTTTTTCATGGAAATCCCAGTCATATGAGTCGAGTCCATGCATGCTACGATCACGGTATGAATTTGAAGGCAAAATATTTTTGTGCAGATCTTAGATTGGGTCTTTCCCTGTCCATAATGGTAAATTGAGGAGATAAAATATAAATATAAATAGGAAACAGAAGAGAAATGTACAGTGATCACCCATTTTCGGCCGACAATCTTTTTCATGCAAATCCCAGTCATATGAGTCGAGTCCATGCATGCTATGATCACGGTATGAATTTGAAGGCAAAATATTTTTGTGCAGATTTTAGATTAGGTCTTTCCCTGTCCATAATGCTAAATTGAGGAGGTAAAATAGAAATATAAATAGGAAAAAGAAGAGAAATGTACAGTGATCACCCATTTTCGGCCCACAATCTTTTTCATGGAAATCCCAGTCATATGAGTCGAGTCCATGCATGCTACGATCACGGTATGAATTTGAAGGCAAAATATTTTTGTCCAGATGTTAGATTAGGTCTTTCCCTGTCCATAATGCTAAATTGAGGAGGTAAAATAGAAATATAAATAGGAAACAGAAGAGAAATGTACAGTGATCACCCATTTTCGGCCTACAATCTTTTTCATGCAAATCCCAGTCATATGAGTCGAGTCCATGCATGCTATGATCACGGTATGAATTTGAAGGCAAAATATTTTTGTGCATGTCTTAGATTTGGTATTTCCCTGTCCATAATGCTAAATTGAGGAGGTAAAATAGAAATATAAATAGGAAACAGAAGAGAAATGTACAGTGATCACCCGTTTTCGGCCCACAATCTTTTTCATGGAAATCCCAGTCATATGAGTCGAGTCCATGCATGCTACGATCACGGTATGAATTTGAAGGCAAAATATTTTTGTGCAGATTTTAGATTAGGTATTTCCCTGTCCATAATGCTAAATTGAGGAAGTAAAATATAAATATAAATAGGAAACAGAAGAGAAATGTACAGTGATCACCCATTTTCGGCCCACAATCTTTTTCATGCAAATCCCAGTCATATGAGTCGAGTCCATGCATGCTATGATCACGGTATGAATTTGGAGGCAAAATATTTTTGTGCATGTCTTAGATTTGGTCTTTCCCTGTCCATAATGCTAAATTGAGGAGGTAAAATAGAAATATAAATAGGAAACAGAAGAGAAATGTACAGTGATCACCCATTTTCGGCCCACAATCTTTTTCATGGGAATCCCAGTCATATGAGTCGAGTCCATGCATGCTACGATCACGGTATGAATTTGAAGGCAAAATATTTTTGTGCAGATTTTAGATTAGGTCTTTCCCTCTCCATAATGCTAAATTGAGGAGGTAAAATAGAAATAGAAATAGGAAACAGAAGAGAAATGTACAGTGATCACCCATTTTCGGCCCACAATCTTATTCATGGAAATCCCAGTCATATGAGTCGAGTCCATGCATGCTACGTTCACGGTATGAATTTGAAGGCAAAATATTTTTGAGCAGATCTTAGATTAGGTCTTTCCCTGTCCATAATGCTAAATTGAGGTGGTAAAATATAAATATAAATAGGAAACAGAAGAGAAATATACAGTGATCACCAATTTTCGGCTCACAATCTTTTTCATGGAAATCCCAGTCATATGAGTCGAGTCCATGCATGCTACGATCATGGTATGAATTTGAAGGCAAAATATTTTTGTGATGATTTTAGATTAGGTCTTTCCCTGTCCATAATGCTAAATTGAGGAGGTAAAATAGAAATATAAATAGGAAACAGAAGAGAAATGTACAGTGATCACCCATTTTCTGCCCACAATCTTTTTCATGGAAATCCCAGTCATATGAGTCGAGTCCATGCATGCTACGATCACGGTATGAATTTGAAGGCAAAATATTTTTGTGCAGATTTTAGATTAGGTCGTTCCCTCTCCATAATGCTAAATTGAGGAGGTAAAATATAAATATAAATAGGAAACAGAAGAGAAATGTACAGTGATCATCCATTTTCCGCCCACAATCTTTTTCATGGAAATCCCAGTCATATGAGTCGAGTCCATGCATGCTACGATCACGGTATGAATTTGAAGGCAATATATTTTTGTGCAGATTTTAGATTAGTTCTTTCCCTGTCCATAATGCTAAATTGAGGAGGTAAAATATAAATATAAATAGGAAACAGAAGAGAAATGTACAGTGATCACCCATTTTCGGCCGACAATCTTTTTCATGGAAATCCCAGTCATATGAGTCGAGTCCATGCATGCTACTATTACGGTATGAATTTGAAGGCAAAATATTTTTGTGCAGATCTTAGATTGGATCTTTCCCTGTCCATAATGGTAAATTGAGGAGGTAAAATATAAATATAAATAGGAAACAGAAGAGAAATGTACAGTGATCACCCATTTTCAGCCCACAATCTTTTTCATGCAAATCCCAGTCATATGAGTCGAGTCCATGCATGCGACGATCACGGTATGAATTTGAATGCAAAATATTTTTGTCCAGATCTTAGATTAGGTCTTTCCCTGTCCATAATGCTAAATTGTGGAGGTAAAATATAAATATAAATAGGAAACAGAAGAGAAATGTACAGTGATCACCCATTTTCCGCCCACAATCTTTTTCATGGAAATCCCAGTCATATGAGTCGAGTCCATGCATGCTATGATCACGGTATGAATTTGAAGGCAAAATATTTTTGTGCAGATTTTTGATTAGGTCTTTCCCTGTCCATAATGCTAAATTGAGGAGGTAAATAGAAATATATATAGGAAACAGAAAAGAAATGTACAGTGATCACCCATTTTCAGCCCACAATCTTTTTCATGGAAATCCCAGTCACATGAGTCGAGTCCATCCATGCTACGATCACGGTATGAATTTGAAGGCAAAATATTTTTGTGTAGATCTTAGATTGGGTCTTTCCCTGTCCATAATGGTAAATTGAGGAGATAAAATATAAATATAAATAGGAAACAGAAGAGAAATGTACAGTGATCACCCATTTTCGGCCCACAATCTTTTTCATGCAAATCCCAGTCATATGAGTCGAGTCCATGCATGCTATGATCACGGTATGAATTTGAAGGCAAAATATTTTTGTGCAGATTTTTGATTAGGTCTTTCCCTGTCCATAATGCTAAATTGAGGAGGTAAATAGAAATATATATAGGAAACAGAAAAGAAATGTACAGTGATCACCCATTTTCAGCCCACAATCTTTTTCATGGAAATCCCAGTCACATGAGTCGAGTCCATCCATGCTACGATCACGGTATGAATTTGAAGGCAAAATATTTTTGTGCAGAGCTTAGATTCGGTCTTTCCCTGTCCATAATGCTAAATTGAGGAACTAAAATATAAATATAAATAAAAAACAGAAGAGAAATGTACAGTGATCACCCATTTTCGGCCCACAATCTTTTTCATGGAAATCCCAGTGATATGAGTCGAGTCCATGCATGCTACGATCACGGTATGAATTTGAAGGCAAAATATTTTTGTGCAGATTTTAGATTAGGTCTTTCCCTGTCCATAATGCTAAATTGAGGAGGTAAAATAGAAATAGAAATAGGAAACAGAAGAGAAATGTACAGTGATCACCCATTTTCGGCCCACAATCTTTTTCATGGAAATCCCAGTCATATGAGTCGAGTCCATGCATGCTACGATCACGGTATGAATTTGAAGGCAAAATATTTTTGTGCAGATTTTAGATTAGTTCTTTCCCTGTCCATAATGGTAAATTGAGGAGATAAAATATAAATATAAATAGGAAACAGAAGAGAAATGTACAGTGATCACCCATTTTCGGCCCACAATCTTTTTCATGCAAATCCCAGTCATATGAGTCGAGTCCATGCATGCTATGATCACGGTATGAATTTGAAGGCAAAATATTTTTGTGCAGATTTTAGATTAGGTCTTTCCCTGTCCATAATGCTAAATTGAGGAGGTAAAATAGAAATATAAATAGGAAAAAGAAGAGAAATGTACAGTGATCAACCATTTTCGGCCCACAAACTTTTTCATGGAAATCCCAGTCATATGAGTCGAGTCCATGCATGCTACGATCACGGTATGAATTTGAAGGCAAAATATTTTTGTCCAGATCTTAGATTAAGTCTTTCCCTGTCCATAATGCTAAATTGTGGAGGTAAAATATAAATATAAATAGGAAACAAAAGAGAAATGTACAGTGATCACCCATTTTCGGCCCACAATCTTTTTCATGGAAATCCCAGTCATATGAGTCGAGTCCATGCATGCTACGATCACGGTATGAATTTGAAGGCAAAATATTTTTGTGCAGATCTTAGATTGGGTCTTTCCCTGTCCATAATGGTAAATTGAGGAGATAAAATATAAATATAAATAGGAAACAGAAGAGAAATGTACAGTGATCACCCATTTTCGGCCGACAATCTTTTTCATGCAAATCCCAGTCATATGAGTCGAGTCCATGCATGCTATGATCACGGTATGAATTTGAAGGCAAAATATTTTTGTGCAGATTTTTGATTAGGTCTTTCCCTGTCCATAATGCTAAATTGAGGAGGTAAAATAGAAATATATATAGGAAACAGAAAAGAAATGTACAGTGATCACCCATTTTCGGCCCACAATCTTTTTCATGGAAATCCCAGTCATATGAGTCGAGTCCATCCATGCTACGATCACGGTATGAATTTGAAGGCAAAATATTTTTGTGCAGAGCTTAGATTCGGTCTTTCCCTGTCCATTATGCTAAATTGAGGAAGTAAAATATAAATATAAATGAAAAACAGAAGAGAAATGTACAGTGATCACCCATTTTCGGCCCACAATCTTTTTCATGCAAATCCCAGTCATATGTGTCGAGTCCATGCAAGCTACGATCACGGTATGAATTTGAAGGCAAAATATTTTTGTGCAGATTTTAGATTAGTCCTTTCCCTGTCCATAATGCGAAATTGAGGAGGTAAAATAGAAATATAAATAGGAAACAGAAGAGAAATGTACAGTGATGACCATTTTTCGGCCCACAATCTTTTTCATGTAAATCCCAGTCATATGAGTCATGTCCATGCATGCTACGATCACGGTATGAATTTGAAGGCAAAATATTTTTTTGTAGATCTTAGATTAGGTCATTCCCTGTCCATAATGCTAAATTGAGGAGGTAAAATAGAAATATAAATAGGAAACAGAAGAGAAATGTACAGTGATCACGCATTTTCCGCCCACAATCTTTTTCATGGAAATCCCAGTCATATGAGTCGAGTCCATGCATGCTACGATCACGGTATGAATTTGAAGGCAAAATATATTTGTGCAGATTTCAGATTAGGTCTTTCCCTGTCCATAATGCTAAATTGTGGAGGTAAAATATAAATATAAATAGGAAACAAAAGAGAAATGTACAGTGATCACCCATTTTCGGCCCACAATCTTTTTCATGCAAATCCCAGTCATATGAGTCGAGTCCATGCATGCTATGATCACGGTATGAATTTGGAGTCAAAATATTTTTGTGCATGTCTTAGATTTGGTCTTTCCCTGTCCATAATGCTAAATTGAGGAGGTAAAATAGAAATATAAATAGGAAACAGAAGAGAAATGTACAGTGATCACCCATTTTCGGCCCACAATCTTTTTCATGGAAATCCCAGTCATATGAGTCGAGTCCATGCATGCTACGATCACGGTATGAATTTGAAGGCAAAATTTTTTTGTGCAGATTTTAGATTAATTCTTTCCCTGTCCATAATGCTAAATTGAGGAGGTAAAATAGAAATAGAAATAGGAAACAGAAGAGAAATGTACAGTGATCACCCATTTTCGGCCCACAATCTTTTTCATGCAAATCCCAGTCATATGAGTCGAGTCCATGCATGCTATGATCACGGTATGAATTTGAAGGCAAAATATTTTTGTGCATGTCTTAGATTTGGTATTTCCCTGTCCATAATGCTAAATTGAGGAGGTAAATAGAAATATAAATAGGAAACAGAAGAGAAATGTACAGTGATCACCCATTTTCGGCCCACAATCTTTTTCATGGAAATCCCAGTCATATGAGTCGAGTCCATGCATGCTACGATCACGGTATGAATTTGAAGGCAAAATATTTTTGTGCAGATTTTAGATTAGGTATTTCCCTGTCCATAATGCTAAATTGAGGAAGTAAAATATAAATATAAATAGGAAACAGAAGAGAAATGTACAGTGATCACCCATTTTCGGCCCACAATCTTTTTCATGCAAATCCCAGTCATATGAGTCGAGTCCATGCATGCTATGATCACGGTATGAATTTGAAGGCAAAATATTTTTGTGCATATCTTAGATTTGGTCTTTCCCTGTCCATAATGCTAAATTGAGGAGGTAAAATAGAAATATAAATAGGAAACAGAAGAGAAATGTACAGTGATCACCCATTTTCGGCCCACAATCTTTTTCATGGGAATCCCAGTCATACGAGTCGAGTCCATGCATGCTACGATCACGGTATGAATTTGAAGGCAAAATATTTTTGTGCAGATTTTAGATTAGGTCTTTCCCTGTCCATAATGCTAAATTGAGGAGGTAAAATAGAAATATAAATAGGAAAAAGAAGAGAAATGTACAGTGATCACCCATTTTCGGCCCACAATCTTTTTCATGGAAATCCCAGTCATATGAGTCGAGTCCATGCATGCTACGATCACGGTATGAATTTGAAGGCAAAATATTTTTGTCCAGATCTTAGATTAGGTCTTTCCCTGTCCATAATGCTAAATTGAGGAGGGAAAATAGAAATAGAAATAGGAAACAGAAGAGAAATGTACAGTGATCACCCATTTTCGGCCCACAATCTTTTTCATGCAAATCCCAGTCATATGAGTCGAGTCCATGCATGCTATGATCACGGTATGAATTTGGAGGCAAAATATTTTTGTGCACGTCTTAGATTTGGTCTTTCCCTGTCCATAATGCTAAATTGAGGAGGTAAATTAGAAATATAAATAGGAAACAGAAGAGAAATGTACAGTGATCACCCATTTTCGGCCCACAATCTTTTTCATGGGAATCCCAGTCATATGAGTCGAGTCCATGCATGCTACGATCACGGTATGAATTTGAAGGCAAAATATTTTTGTGCAGATTTTAGATTAGGTCTTTCCCTCTCCATAATGCTAAATTGAGGAGGTAAATAGAAATATAAATAGGAAACAGAAGAGAAATGTACAGTGATCACCCATTTTCGGCCCACAATCTTTTTCATGGAAATCCCAGTCATATGAGTCGAGTCCATGCATGCTACGATCACGGTATGAATTTGAAGGCAAAATATTTTTGTGCAGATTTTAGATTAGGTATTTCCCTGTCCATAATGCTAAATTGAGGAAGTAAAATATAAATATAAATAGGAAACAGAAGAGAAATGTACAGTGATCACCCATTTTCGGCCCACAATCTTTTTCATGCAAATCCCAGTCATATGAGTCGAGTCCATGCATGCTATGATCACGGTATGAATTTGAAGGCAAAATATTTTTGTGCATATCTTAGATTTGGTCTTTCCCTGTCCATAATGCTAAATTGAGGAGGTAAAATAGAAATATAAATAGGAAACAGAAGAGAAATGTACAGTGATCACCCATTTTCGGCCCACAATCTTTTTCATGGGAATCCCAGTCATACGAGTCGAGTCCATGCATGCTACGATCACGGTATGAATTTGAAGGCAAAATATTTTTGTGCAGATTTTAGATTAGGTCTTTCCCTGTCCATAATGCTAAATTGAGGAGGTAAAATAGAAATATAAATAGGAAAAAGAAGAGAAATGTACAGTGATCACCCATTTTCGGCCCACAATCTTTTTCATGGAAATCCCAGTCATATGAGTCGAGTCCATGCATGCTACGATCACGGTATGAATTTGAAGGCAAAATATTTTTGTCCAGATCTTAGATTAGGTCTTTCCCTGTCCATAATGCTAAATTGAGGAGGGAAAATAGAAATAGAAATAGGAAACAGAAGAGAAATGTACAGTGATCACCCATTTTCGGCCCACAATCTTTTTCATGCAAATCCCAGTCATATGAGTCGAGTCCATGCATGCTATGATCACGGTATGAATTTGGAGGCAAAATATTTTTGTGCACGTCTTAGATTTGGTCTTTCCCTGTCCATAATGCTAAATTGAGGAGGTAAATTAGAAATATAAATAGGAAACAGAAGAGAAATGTACAGTGATCACCCATTTTCGGCCCACAATCTTTTTCATGGGAATCCCAGTCATATGAGTCGAGTCCATGCATGCTACGATCACGGTATGAATTTGAAGGCAAAATATTTTTGTGCAGATTTTAGATTAGGTCTTTCCCTCTCCATAATGCTAAATTGAGGAGGTAAAATAGAAATAGAAATAGGAAACAGAAGAGAAATGTACAGTGATCACCCATTTTCGGCCCACAATCTTATTCATGGAAATCCCAGTCATATGAGTCGAGTCCATGCATGCTACGTTCACGGTATGAATTTGAAGGCAAAATATTTTTGAGCAGATTTTAGATTAGGTCTTTCCCTGTCCATAATGCTAAATTGAGGTGGTAAAATATAAATATAAATAGGAAACAGAAGAGAAATATACAGTGATCACCAATTTTCGGCTCACAATCTTTTTCATGGAAATCCCAGTCATATGAGTCGAGTCCATGCATGCTACGATCATGGTATGAATTTGAAGGCAAAATATTTTTGTGATGATTTTAGATTAGGTCTTTCCCTGTCCATAATGCTAAATTGAGGAGGTAAAATAGAAATATAAATAGGAAACAGAAGAGAACTGTACAGTGATCACCCATTTTCTGCCCACAATCTTTTTCATGGAAATCCCAGTCATATGAGTCGAGTCCATGCATGCTACGATCACGGTATGAATTTGAAGGCAAAATATTTTTGTGCAGATTTTAGATTAGGTCAATCCCTCTCCATAATGCTAAATTGAGGAGGTAAAATAGAAATATAAATAGGAAACAGAAGAGAAATGTACAGTGATCATCCATTTTCCGCCCACAATCTTTTTCATGGAAATCCCAGTCATATGAGTCGAGTCCATGCATGCTACGATAACGGTATGAATTTGAAGGCAATATATTTTTGTGCAGATTTTAGATTAGTTCTTTCCCTGTCCATAATGCTAAATTGAGGAGGTAAAATATAAATATAAATAGGAAACAGAAGAGAAATGTACAGTGATCACCAATTTTCGGCCGACAATCTTTTTCATGGAAATCCCAGTCATATGAGTCGAGTCCATGCATGCTACTATTACGGTATGAATTTGAAGGCAAAATATTTTTGTGCAGATCTTAGATTGGATCTTTCCCTGTCCATAATGGTAAATTGAGGAGATAAAATATAAATATAAATAGGAAACAGAAGAGAAATGTACAGTGATCACCCATTTTCGGCCCACAATATTTTTCATGCAAATCCCAGTCATATGAGTCGAGTCCATGCATGCTATGATCACGGTAAAAATTTGAAGGGAAAATATTTTTGTGCATATCTTAGATTTGGTCTTTCCCTGTCCATAATGCTAAATTGAGGAGGTAAAATAGAAATATAAATAGGAAACAGAAGAGAAATGTACAGTGATCACCCATTTTCGGCCCACAATCTTTTTCATGGGAATCCCAGTCATATGAGTCGAGTCCATGCATGCTACGATCACGGTATGAATTTGAAGGCAAAATATTCTTTTACAGATTTTAGATTAGGTCTTTCCCTGTCCATAATGCTAAATTGAGGAGGTAAAATAGAAATATAAATGCGAAACAAAAGAGAAATGTACAGTGATCACCCATTTCCGGCCCACAATCTTTTTCATGGAAATCCCAGTCATATGAGTCGAGTCCATGCATGCTACGATCACGGTATGAATTTGAAGGAAATATATTTTTGTGCAGATTTTAGATTAGTTCTTTCCCTGTCCATAATGCTAAATTGACGAGGTAAAATAGAAATATAAATAGGAAACAGAAAAGAAATGTACAGTGATCACCCATTTTCGGCCGACAATCTTTTTCATGGAAATCCCAGTCATATGAGTCGAGTCCATGCATGCTACGATTACGGTATGAATTTGAAGGCAAAATATTTTTGTGCAGATCTTAGATTGGATCTTTCCCTGTCCATAATGGTAAATTGAGGAGATAAAATATAAATATAAATAGGAAACAGAAGAGAAATGTACAGTGATCACCCATTTTCGGCCCACAATCTTTTTCATGCAAATCCCAGTCATATGAGTCGAGTCCATGCATGCTATGATCACGGTAAAAATTTGAAGGCAAATATTTTTGTGCATATCTTAGATTTGGTCTTTCCCTGTCCATAATGCTAAATTGAGGAGGTAAAATAGAAATATAAATAGGAAACAGAAGAGAAATGTACAGTGATCACCCATTTTCGGCCCACAATCTTTTTCATGGGAATCCCAGTCATATGAGTCGAGTCCATGCATGTTACGTTCACGGTATGAATTTGAAGGCAAAATATTTTTGTGCAGATCTTACATTAGATCTTTCCCTGTCCATAATGCTAAATTGAGGAGGTAAAATAGAAATATAAATAGGAAACAGAATGGAAATGTACAGTGATCTCCCATTTTCGGCCCACTATCTTTTTCTCGGATATCCCAGTCATATGAGTCGAGTCCATGCATGCTACGATACGGTATGAATTTGAAGGCAAAATATTTTTTGAGCAGATTTTAGATTAGGTCTTTCTCGGGCCTAAGGCAAAATTGAGGAGGTAAAATATAAATATAAATAGGAAACAGAAGAGAAATGTGCAGTGATCACCCATTTTCGGCCCACAATATTTTTCATGGAAATCCCAGTCATATGAGTCGAGTCCATGCATGCTACGATCACGGTATGAATTTGAAGGCAAAATATTTTTGAGCAGATTTTAGATTAGATCTTTCTCGGTCCATAATGCTAAATTGAGGAGGTAAAATAGAAATATAAATAGGAAACAGAATGGAAATGTACAGTGATCTCCCATTTTCGGCCCACTATCTTTTTCTCGGATATCCCAGTCATATGAGTCGAGTCCATGCATGCTACGATCACGATATGAATGTGAAGGCAAAATATTTTTGAGCAGATTTTAGATTAGGTCTATCCCTGTCCATAATGCTAAAGTGAGGAGATAAAATATACATATAAATAGGAAACAGAAGAGAAATGTACAGTGATCACCTATTTTCTGCCCACAATCTTTTTCATGGAAATCCCAGCCATATGAGTCGAGTCCATGCATGCTACGATCACGGTATGAATTTGAAGGCAAAACATTTTTGTGCAGATTTTAGATTAGGTCTTTCCCTGTCCATAATGCTAAATTGAGGAGGTAAAATAGAAATATAAATAGGAAATAGAAGAGAAATGTACAGTGATCACCCATTTTCCGCCCACAATCTTTTTCATGGAAATCCCAGTCATATGAGTCGAGTCCAGGCATGCTACGATCACGGTATGAATTTGAAGGCAAAATATTTTTGTAGAGATTTCAGATTAGGTCTTTCCCTGTTCATAATGCTAAATTGAGGAGGTAAAATAGAAATATAAATAGGAAACAGAAGAGAAATGTACAGTGATCACCCATTTTCGGCTCACAATCTTTTTCATGGAAATCCCAGTCATATGAGTCGAGTCCATGCATGCTACGATCACGGTATGAATTTGAAGCAAAATATTTTTGTCCAGATCTTAGATTACGTCTTTCCCTGTCCATAATGCTAAATTGTGGAGGTAAAATAGAAATATAAATAGGAAACAGAAGGGAAATGTACAGTGATCTCCCATTTTCGGCCCACAATCTTTTTCATGGATATCCCAGTCATATGAGTCGAGTCCATGCATGCTACGATCACGGTATGAATTTGAAGGCAAAACATTTTTGAGCAGATTTTAGATTAGATCTTTCTCGGTCCATAATGCTAAATTGAGGAGGTAAAATAGAAATATAAATAGGAAACAGAAGAGAAATGTGCAGTGATCACCCATTTTCCGCCCACAATCTTTTTCATGGAAATCCCAGTCATATGAGTCGAGTCCATGCATGCTACGATCACGGTATGAATTTGAATGCAAAATATTTTTGTGCAGATTTTAGATTAGGTCTTTCCCTGTCCATAATGCTAAATTGAGGAGGTAAAATATAAATATAAATAGGAAACAGAAGAGAAATGTACAGTGATCACCCATTTTCGGCTCACAATCTTTTTCATGGAAATCCCAGTCATATGAGTCGAGTCCATTCATGCTATGATCACGGTATGAATTTGAAGGCAAAATATTTTTGTGCAGATTTTAGATTAGGTCTTTCCCTGTCCATAATGCTAAATTGAGTAGGTAAAATAGAAATATAAATAGGAAACAGAAGAGAAATGTACAGTGATCTCCCATTTTCGGCCCACAATCTTTTTCATGGAAATCCCAGCCATATGAGTCGAGTCCATGCATGCTACGATCACGATATGAATTTGAAGGTAAAATATTTTTGTGCAGATTTTAGATTAGGTCTTTCCCTGTCCATAATGCTAAATTGATGAGGTAAAATAGAAATATAAATAGGAAACAGAAGAGAAATGTACAGTGATCACCCATTTTCGGCTCACAATTTTTTTCATGGAAATCCCAGTCATATGAGTCGAGTCCATGCATGCTACGATCACGGTATGAATTTGAAGGCAAAATATTTTTGTGCAGATTTTAGATTAGGTCTTTCCATGTCCATAATGCTAATGTGAGGAAGTAAAATATAAATATAAATAGGAAACAGAAGAGAAATGTACAGTGATCTCCAATTTTCGGCCAACAATCTTTTTCATGGAAATCCCAGCCATATGAGTCGAGTCCATGCATGCTACGATCACGATATAAATATGAAGGCAAAATATTTTTGTGCAGATTTTAGATTAGGTCTTTCCCTGTCCATAATGCTAAATTGAGGAGGTAAAATAGAAATATAAATAGGAAACAGAAGAGAAATGTACAGTGATCACCCATTTTCCGCCCACAATCTTTTTCATGGAAATCCCAGTCATATGAGTCGAGTCCATGCATGCTACGATCATGGTATGAATTTGAAGGCATTATATTTTTGTGCAGATCTTAGATTAGGTCATTCCCTGTCCATAATGCTAAATTGAGAAGGTAAAATAGAAATATGAATAGGAAACAGAAGTGAAATGTACAGTGATCACCTATTTTCGGCCCAAAATCTTTTTCATGGAAATCCCAGTCATATGAGTCGAGTCCATGCATGCTACGATCACGGTATGAATTTGAAGGCAAAATATTTTTGTGCAGATTTTAGATTAGGTCTTTCCCTGTCCATAATGCTAAATTGAGGAGGTAAAATAGAAATATAAATAGGAAATAGAAGAGAAATGTACAGTGATCACCCATTTTCGGCCCACAATCTTTTTCATGGAAATCCCAGTCATATGAGTCGAGTCCATGCATGCTACGATCACGGTATGAATTTGAAGGCAAAATATTTTTGTAGAGATTTCAGATTAGGTCTTTCCCTGTTCATAATGCTAAATTGAGGAGGTAAAATACAAATAAAAATAGGAAACAGAAGAGAAATGTACAGTGATCACCCATTTTAGGCCCACAATCTTTTTCATGGAAATCCCAGTCATATGAGTCGAGTCCTTGCATGCTACGATCACGGTATGAATTTCAAGGGAAAATATTTTTGTGTAGAGCTTAGATTAGGTCTTTCCCTGTCCATAATGCTAAATTGAAGAAGTAAAATATAAATATAAATAGGAAACAGAAGAGAAATGTACAGTGATCACCCATTTTCGGCCAACAATCTTTTCATGGAAATCCCAGTCATATGAGTTGAGTCCATGCATGCTACGATCACGGTATGAATTTGAAGGAAAAATATTTTTGTGCAGATTTTAGATTAAGTCTTTCCCTGTGCATAATTCTAAATTGAGGAGGTAAAATATAAATATAAATAGTAAACAGAAGAGAAATGTACAGTGATCACCCATTTTCGGCCCAAAATCTTTTTCTTGGAAATCCCAGTCATATGAGTCGAGTCCATGCATGCTACGATCACGGTATGAATTTGACGGCAAAATATTTTTGTACAGATTTCAGATTAGGTATTTCCCTGTCCATAATGCTAAAGTGAGGAGGTAAAATAGAAATATAAATAGGAAACAGAAGAGAAATGTACAGTGATTTCCCATTTTCGGCCCACAGTCTTTTTCATGGAAATCCCAGCCATATGAGTCGAGTCCATGCATGCTACGATCACGATATGAATTTGAAGGCAAAATATTTTTCTGCAGATTTTAGATTAGTTCTTTCCCTGTCCATAATGCTAAATTGAGGAGGTAAAATATAAATATAAATAGGAAACAGAAGAGAAATGTACCGTGATCACCCATTTTCGGCCCACAATCTTTTTCATGGAAATCCCAGTCATATGAGTCGAGTCCATGCATGCTACGTTCACGGTATGAATTTGAAGGCAAAATATTTTTGTGCAGATCTTAGATTAGGTCATTCCCTGTCCATAATGCTAAATTGAGGAGGTAAAATAGAAATATGAATAGGAAACAGAAGAGAAATGTACAGTGATCACCCATTTTTGACTCACAATCTTTTTCATGGAAATCCCAGTCATATGAGTCGAGTCCATGCATGCTACGATCACGGTATGAATTTGAAGGCAAAATATTTTTGTGCAGATTTTAGATTAGGTCTTTCCCTGTCCATAATGCTAAATTGAGGAGGTAAAATAGAAATATAAATAGGAAATAGAAGAGAAATGTACAGTGATCACCCATTTTCCGCCCACAATCTTTTTCATGGAAATCCCAGTCATATGAGTCGAGTCCATGCATGCTATGGACACGGTATGAATTTGAAGGCAAAATATTTTTGTGCAGAGCTTAGATTAGGTCTTTCCCTGTCCTTAAAGCTAAATTGAGGAGGTAAAATATAAATATAAATAGGAAACAGAAGAGAAAGGTACAGTGATAAGCCATTTTCTGCCCAGAATCTTTTTCATGGAAATCCCAGTCATATGAGTCGAGTCCATGTATGCTACGATCACGGTATGAATTTGAAGGCAAAATATTTTTTTGCAGATCTTGGATTAGGTTTTTCACTGTCCATAATGCTAAATTGAGTAGGTAAAAAAGAAAAATAAATAGGAAACAGAAGAGAAATGTACCGTGATCACCCATTTTCGTCCCACAATCTTTTTCATGGAAATCCCAGTCATATGAGTCGAGTCCATGCATGCTATGATCACGGTATGAATTTGAAGGCAAAATATTTTTTTGCAGAGCTTAGATTAGGACTTTCAATGTCCATAATGCTACATGAAGGAAGTAAAATACAAATATAAATAGGAAACAGAAGAGAAACATACAGTGATCACCCATTTGCTGCCCACAATCTTTTTCATGGAAATCCCTGTCATATGAGTCGAGTCCATAGATGCTAAGATCACGGTATCAATTTGAAGGCAAAATAGTTTTGTGCATATCTTAGATTAGGTCTTTCCCAGTCCATAATGCTAAATGAAGGAAGTAAAATAGAAATATAAATAGGAAACAGAAGAGAAATGTACAGTGATCACCCATTTTCTGCCCACAATCTTTTTCATGGAAATCCTAGTCATATGAGTCGAGTCCATGCATGCTACGATCACGGTATGAATTTGAAGGCAAAATGTTTTTGTGCAGATTTTAGAGTTGGTCTTTCCCTGTCCATAATGCTAAATGAAGGAAGTAAAATAGAAATATAAATAGGAAACAGAAGAGAAATGTACAGTGATCACCCATTTTCTGCCCGCAATCTTTTTCATGGAAATCCCAGTCATATGAGTCGAGTCCATGCATGCTACGATCACGGTATGAATTTGAAGGCAAAATATTTTTTTGCAGAACTTAGATTAGGTCTTTCCCTGTCCATAATGCTAAATTGAGGAAGTAAAATATAAATATAAATAGGAACCAGAAGAGAAATGTACAGTGATCACCCATTTTCTGCCCACAATCTTTTTCATGGAAATCCCAATGATATGAGTCGATTCCATGCACGCTACGATCACGGTATGAATTTGAAGGCAAAATATTTTTGTGCAGAACTTAGATTAGGTCATTCCCTGTCCATAATGCTAAATTGAGGAAGTAAAATAGAAATATAAATAAGAAAATGAAGAGAAACGAACAGTCATCACCCATTTTCTGCCAACAATCTTTTTCATGGAAATCCCAGTCATATGAGTCGAGTCCATGCATCCTACGATCACGGTATGAATTTAAAGGCAAATTTGTGTTTGCAGAACTTAGATTAGGTCGTTCCTTGTCCATAATGCAAATTGAGGAAGTAAAATAGAAATATAAATAGGAAACAGAAGAGAAATATACAGTGATCACCCATTTTCTGCCCAGAATCTTTTTCATGGAAATCCCAGTCTTATGAGTCGAGTCCATACATGCTACGTTCACGGTATGAATTTGAAGGCAAAATATTTTTGTGCAGATCTTAGATTAGGTCTTTCCCTGTCCATAATGCTAAATTGCGGAAGTAAAATATAAATATAAATAAGAAACAGAAGAAAAATGTACAGTGATCACCCATTTTCTGCGCACAGTCATTTTCATGGAAATCCCAGTCATATGAGTCGAGTCCATGCATGCTACGATCACGGTATGAATTTGAAGGCAAAACATTTTTTTGCAGATCTTAGATTAGGTCATTCCCTGTCCATAATGCTAAATTGCGGAAGTAAAATATAAATATAAATAAGAAAATGAAGAGAAATGTACAGTGATCACGCATTTTCTGCCCACACCCTTTTTCATGGAAATCCCTGTCATATGAGGCGAGTCCATGCATGCTACGATCACAGTATGAATTTGAAGGCTAATTTTATTTTGCAGATCTTAGATTAGGTCTTTCCCTGTCCCTAATGCTAAATTGAGGAGTTAAATAGAAATAGAAATAGGAAACAGAAGAGTAATGTACAGTGATAACCCATTTTGTGCTTACAATCTTTTTCATGGAAATCCCAGTCATATGAGACGAGTCCATGCATACTACGATCACGGTATGAAGTTGAAGGCAAAACATTTTTGTGAAGATATAAGATTAGGTCTTTCCCTGTCCATAATGCTAAATTGAGGAGGTAAAATAGAAATATAAATGAGAAAAAAAGAAAAATGTATAGTGATCACCCATTTTCTGCCCACAATCTTTTTCATGGAAATTCCAGTCATATGAGTCGAGTCCATACATGCTACGATCACGGTATGAATTTGAAGGCAAAATATTTTTTTACAGAGCTTAGATTAGGTCTTTCCCTGTCCATAATGCTAAATTGCGGAAGTAAAATATAAATATAAATAGGAAACAGAAGAGAAATGTACAGTGATCACCCATTTTCTGCGCACAGTTATTTTCATGGAAATCCCAGTCATATGAGTCGAGTCCATGCATGCTACGATCACGGTATGAATTTGAAGGCAAAACATTTTTTTGCAGATCTTAGATTAGGTCATTCCCTGTCCATAAAACTAAATTGAGGAAGTAAAATAAAAATATAAATAGGAAAATGAAGAGAAATGTACAGTGATCACCCATTTTCTGCCCACACTCTTTTTCATGGAAATCCCAGTCATATGAGGCGAGTCCATGCATGCTACGATCACAGTATGAATTTGAAGGCAAATTTTATTTTGCAGATCTTGGATTAGGTCTTTCCCTGTCCCTAATGCTAAATTGAGGAGTTAAATAGAAATAGAAATAGGAAACAGAAGAGTAATGTACAGTGATAACCCATTTTGTGCTCACAATCTTTTTCATGGAAATCCCAGTCATATGAGACGAGTCCATGCATACTACGATCACGGTATGAAGTTGAAGGCAAAATATTTTTTTGCAGATCTTAGATTAGGTCTTTCCCTGTCGCTAATGCTAAATTGAGGAGTTAAATAGAAATAGAAATAGGAAACAGAAGAGAAATGTACAGTGATCACCCATTTTCTGCCGACAATCTTTTTCATGGTAATCCCAGTCATATGAGTCGAGTCCATGCATGCTACGATCACGGTATGAATTTGAATGCAAAATATTTTTGTGCAGATCCTAGATGAGGTCTTTCCCTGTCCATAATGCTAAATTGAGGAGGTAAAATAGAAATAAAAATAGGAAACAGAAGAGAAATGTACAGTGATGACCTATTTTCTGCCCACAATCTTTTTCATGGAAATCCCAGTCATATGAGTCGAGTCCATGCATGCTACGATCACCGTATGAATTTGAAGGCAAATATTTTTGTGCAGATCTTAGATGAGATCTTTCCCTGTCCATAATGCTAAATTGAGGAGGTAAAATAGAAATACAAATAGGAAACCGAAGAGAAAGGCACAGTGATCACCCATTGTGTGCCCACAATGTTTTTCATGGAAATCCCAGTCATATGATTCGAGTCCATGCATGCTACGATCACGGTATGAATTTGAAGGCAAAATATTTTTGTGCAGAGCTTAGATTATGTCTTTCCCTGTCCATAATGCTAAATGAAGGAAGTAAAATAGAAATAGGAATAGGAAACAGAAGAGAAATGTGCAGTGATCACCCATTTTCTGCCCAGAAACTTTTTCATGAAAATCCCAGTCATATGAGTCGAGTCCATGCATGCTACGATCACGGTATGAATTTGAAAGCAAAATATTTTTTTGCAGATCTTAGATTAGGTCTTTCCCTGTCAATAATGCTAAATTGAGGAGGTAAAATAGAAATATAAATAGGAAACAGAAGAGAAATGTACAGTGATCACCCATTTTCTGCTCACAATCTTTTTCATGGAAATCCCAGTCATATGAGTCAAGTCCATGCATGCTACGATCACGGTATGAATTTGAAGGGAAAATATTTTTTTGCAGAACTTAGATTATGTTTTTCCCTGTCCATAATGGTAAATGAAGGAAGTAAAATGTAAATATAAATAGGAAACAGAAGAGAAATGTACATTGATCACCCATTTTCTGCCGACAATCTTTTTCATGGAAATCCCAGACATATGAGTCGAGTCCATGCATGCTACGATCACGGTATGTATTTGAAGGCAAAATATTTTTGTGCAGATCTTAGATTAGGTCTTTCCCTGTCCATAATGCTAAATTGAGGAAGTAAAATAGAAATATCAATAGGAAACAGAAGAGAAATGTACAGTGATCACCCATTTTCTGCCCACAATCTTTTTCATGGAAATCCCAGTCATATGAGTCCAGTCCATGCATGCTACGATCACGGTATGAATTTGAAGGCAAAATATTTTTTTGCAGATCTTAGATTAGGTCTTTCCCTATCGATAATGCTAAATTGAGGAAGTAAAATAGAAACATAAATAAGAAACAGAAGAAAAATATGCAGTGATCACCCATTTCCTGCCCACAATCTTTTTCATGGAAATCCCAGTCATATGAGTCGAGTCCATGCATGCTACGATCACGGTATGAATTTGAAGGCAAAATATTTTTGTGCAGATCTTAGATTAGGTCTTTCCCTGTCCATAATTCTAAATTGAGGAAGTAAAATATAAATATAAATAGGAAACAGAAGAGAAATGTTCAGTGATCACCCATTTTCTGCCCACAATCTTTTTCATCGAAATCCCAGTCATATGAGTCGAGTCCATGCATGCTACGATCACGGTATGAATTTGAAGGCAAAATATATTTTTGCAGATCTTAGATTAGGTCTTTCCCTGTCCATAATGCTAAATTGAGGAGGTAAAATAGAAATATATATAGGAAACAGAAGAGAAATGTACAGTGATCACCCATTTTCGGCCCACAATCTTTTTCATGGAAATCCCAGTCATATGAGTCGAGTCCATGCATGCTACGATCACGGTATGAATTTGAAGGCAAAATATTTTTGTGCAGATTTTAGATTAGGTCTTTGCCAGTAGATAATGCTAAATTGAAGAAGTAAAATAGAAATATAAATAGGAAACAGAAGAGAAATGTACAGTGATCACCCATTTTCGGCCTACAATCTTTTCCATGGAAATGCCAATCATATGAGTCGAGTCTATGCATGCTACGATCACGGCATGAATTTGAAATCAAAATATTTTTTGCAGAGCTTAGATTAGGTCTTTCCCTGTCCATAATGCTAAATTGAGGAGGTAAAATATAAATATAAATAGGAAACAGAAGAAAAATGTACAGTGAACACCCATTTTCGGCCCACAATCTTTTTCATGGAAATCCCAGTCACATGAGTCGTGTCTATGCATGATACGATCACGGTATGAATTTGAAAGCAAAATATTTTTGTGCAGATGTTAGATTAGGTCTTTCCCTGTCCATAATGCTAAATTGCGGAGGTAAAATAGAAATATAAAGAGGAAAGAGAAGAGAAATGTACAGTGATCACCCATTTTCTGCCCACAATCTTTTTCATGGAAATCCCAGTCATATGAGTCAAGTCCATGCATGCTACGATCACGGTATGAATTTGAAGGGAAAATATTTTTTTGCAGAACTTAGATTAGGTCTTTCCCTGTCCATAATGCTAAATGAAGGAAGTAAAATATAAATATAAATAGGAAACAGAAGAGAAATGTACATTGATCACCCATTTTCTGCCGACAATCTTTTTCATGGAAATCCCAGACATATGAGTCGAGTCCATGCATGCTACGATCACGGTATGTATTTGAAGGCAAAATATTTTTTTGCAGAACTTAGATTAGGTCTTTCCCTGTCCATAATGCTAAATTGAGGAAGTAAAATATAAATATAAATAAGAAACAGAAGAAAAATGTACACTGATCACCCATTTTCTGCCCACAATCTTTTTTCATGGAAATCCCAGTCATATGAGTCGCGTCCATGCATGCTACGATCACGGTATGAATTTGAAGGCAAAATATTTTTTTGCAGATCTTAGATTAGGTCTTTCCCTGTCCATAATGCTAAATTGAGGAAGTAAAATATAAATAAAAATAGGAAACAGAAGAGAAAAGTACACTGATCACCCATTTTCTGCCCACAATCTTTTTCATGGAAATCCCAGTCATATGAGTCGCGTCCATGCATGCTACGATCACGGTATGAATTTGAAAGCAAAATATCTTTTTTCAGATCTTAGATTAGGTCTTTCCCTGTCCATAATGCTAAATTGAGGAAGTAAAATAGAAATATAAATAGGAAACAGAAGAGAAATGTACAGTGATCACCCATATTCTGCCCACAATCTTTTTCATGGAAATCCCAGTCATATCAGTCGAGTCCATGCATGCTACGATCACGGTATGAATTTGAAAGCAAAATATTTTTTTGCAGATCTTAGATTAGGTCTTTCCCTGTCCATAATGCTAAATTGAGGAAGTAAAATAGAAATATAAATATGAAACAGAAGAGAAATGTACACTGATCACCCATTTTCTGCCAACAATATTTTTCATGGAAATCCCAGTCCTATGAGTCAAGTCCATGCATGCTACGATCACGGTATGAATTTGAAGGCAAAATATTTTTTTGCAGAACTTAGATTTGGTCTTTCCGTGTCCATAATGCTAAATTGAGGAAGTAAAATAGAAATATAAATAGGAAACAGAAGAGAAAAGTACACTGATCACCCATTTTCTGCCCACAATCTTTTTCATGGAAATCCCAGTCATATGAGTCGCGTCCATGCATGCTACGATCACGGTATGAATTTGAAAGCAAAATATCTTTTTTCAGATCTTAGATTAGGTCTTTCCCTGTCCATAATGCTAAATTGAGGAAGTAAAATAGAAATATGAATAGGAAACAGAAGAGAAATGTACAGTGATCACCCATTTTCTGCCCACAATCTTTTTCATGGAAATCCCAGTCATATGAGTCGAGTCCATGCATGCTACGATCACGGTATGAATTTGAAGGCAAAATATTTTTTTGCAGATCTTAGATTAGGTCTTTCCCTGTCCATAATGCTAAATGAAGGAAGTAAAATAGAAATATAAATAGGAAACAGAAGAGAAATGTACAGTGATCACCCATTTTCTGCCCACAATCATTTTCATGGAAATCCCAGTCCTATGAGTCGAGTCCATGCATGCTAAGATCACGGTATGAATTTGAAGGCAAAATATTTTTTTGCAGATCTTAGATTAGGTCTTTCCCTGTCCATAATGCTAAATGAAGGAAGTAAAATAGAAATATAAATAGGAAACAGAAGAGAAATGTACAGTGATCACCCATTTTCTGCCCACAATCTTTTTCATGGAAATCCCAGTCATATGAGTCGAGTCCATGCATGCTACGATCACGGTATGAATTTGAAGGCAAAATATTTTTGTGCAGAGCTTAGATTAGGTCTTTCCCTGTCCATAACGCTAAATTGAGAAGGTAAAATATAAATATAAATAGGAAACAGAAGAGAAATGTACAGTGATCACCAATTTCGGCCGACAATCTTTTTCATGGAAATCCCAGTCATATGAGTCGAGACCATGCATGCTACGTTCACGGTATGAATTGAAGGCAAAATATTTTTGAGCAGATTTTAGATGAGGTCTTTCCCTGTCCATAATGCTAAATTGAGGATGTAAATAGAAATATAAATAGGAAACAGAAGAGAAATGTACAGTGATCCCCCAGTTTCGGCCCACAATCTTTTTCATGGAAATCCCAGTCATATGAGTCGAGTCCATGCATTCTACGATCACGGTATGAATTTGAAGGCAAAATATTTTTGTGCAGATCTTAGATTACGTCATTCCCTGTCCATAATGCTAAATTGAGGAGGTAAAATAAAAATATAAATAGGAAACAGAAGAGAAATGTACAGTGAACACCCATTTTCGGCCCAAAATCTTTTTCATGGAAATCCCAGTCATATGAGTCGAGACCATGTATGCTACGTTCACGGTATGAATTTGAAGGCAAAATATTTTTGAGCAGATTTTAGATTAGGTCTTTCCCTGTCCATAATGCTAAATTGAGGAGGTAAAATATAAATATAAATAGGAAACAGAAGAGAAATGTACAGTGATCACCCATTTTCGGCCCACAATTTTTTCATGGAAATCCCAGTCATATGAGTCGAGTCCATGCATGCTATGATCACTGTATGAATTTAAAGGCAAAATATTTTTGTGCAGATCTTAGATTTGGTATTTCCCTGTCCATAATGCTAAATTGAGGAGGTAAAATAGAAATATAAATAGGAAACAGAAGAGAAATGTACAGTTAACACCCATTTTCGGCCCACAATCTTTTTCATGGAAATCCCAGTCATATGAGTCGAGTCCATGCATGCTACGATCACGGTATGAATTTGAAGGCAAAATATTTTTGTGCAGATTTTAGATTAGGTCTTTCCCTGTTCATAATGCTAAATTGAGGAGGTAAATAGAAATATAAATAGGAAACAGAAGAGAAATGTGTCAGTGATCACCCATTTTCGGCCCACAATCTTTTTCATGGAAATCCCAGTCATATGAGTCGAGTCCATGCATGCTACGATCACGGTATGAATTTGAAGGCAAAATATTTTTGTGCAGATCTTAGATTACGTCATTCCCTGTCCATAATGCTAAATTGAGGAGGTAAAATATAAATATAAATAGGAAACAGAAGAGAAATGTACAGTGATCACCCATTTTCGGCCCACAATTTTTTCATGGAAATCCCAGTCATATGAATCGAGTCCATGCATGCTACGATCACGGTATGAATTTGAAGGCAAAATATTTTTGTGCAGATTTTAGATTAGGTCTTTCCCTGTCCATAATGCTAAATTGAGGAAGTAAATAGAAATATAAATAGGAAACAGAAGAGAAATGTAAAGTGATCACCCATTTTCGGCCCACAATCTTTTTCATTGAAATCCCAGTCATATGAGTCGAGTCCATGCATGTTACGATCACGGTATGAATTTGAAGTCAATATATTTTTGTGCAGATCTTAGATTTGGTCTTTCCCTGTCCATAATGCTAAATTGAGGAGGTTAAATATAAATATAAATATAAATAAGAAACAGAAGAGAAATTTACAGTGATCACCCATTTTCAGCCCACAATCTTTTTCATGGAAATCCCAGTCATATGAGTCGAGTCCATGCATGCTACGATCACGGTATGAATTTGAAGGCAAAATATTTTTTTGCAGATCTTAGATTAGGTCTTTCCCTGTCCATAATGCTAAATTAAGGAGGTAAATAGAAATGTAAATAGGAAACAGAAGAGAAATGTACAGTGATCAACCATTTTCGGCCCACAATCTTTTTCATGGAAATCCCAGTCATATGAGTCGTGTCCATGCATGCTACGATCACGGTATGAATTTGAAGGCAATATATTTTTGTGCAGAGCTTAGATTCGGTCTTTCCCTGTCCATAATGCTAAATTGAGGAAGTAAAATATAAATATAAATAGAATACAGAAGAGAAATGTACAGTGATCACCCATTTTCGGCCCACAATCTTTTTCATGGAAATCCCAGTCATATTAGTCGAATCCATGCATGCTACGTTCACGGTATGAATTTGAAGGCAAAATATTTTTGTGCAGATTTTAGATTACGTCTTTCCCTGTCCATAATGCTAAATTGAGGACGTAAATAGAAATATGAATAGGAAACAGAAGAGAAATGTAAAGTGATCACCCATTTTCGGCCCACAATCTTTTTCATGGAAATCCCAGTCATATGAGTCGTGTCCATGCATGTTACGATCACAGTATGAATTTGAAGGCAAAATATTTTTGTGCAGATCTTAGATTTGGTCTTTCCCTGTCCATAATGCTAAATTGAGGAGGTAAAATAGAAATATAAATAGGAAACAGAAGAGAAATGTACAGTGATCACCCATTTTCGGCCCACTATCTTTTTCATGGAAATCCCAGTCATATGAGTCGAGTCCATGCATGCTACGATCACGGTATACATTTGAAGGCAAAATATTTTTGTGCAGATTTTAGAGTAGGTCTTTCCCTGTCCATAATGCTAAATTGAGGAGGTAAAATATAAATATAAATAGGAAACAGAAGAGAAATGTACAGTGATTACCCATTTTCGGCCCACAATCTTTTTCATGGAAATCCCAGTCATATGAGTCGAGTCCATGCATGCTACGATCATGGTATGAATTTGATGGCAAAATATTTTTGTGCAGATCTTAGAGTAGGTCTTTCCCTGTCCATAATGCTAAATTGAGGAGGTTAAAGAAAAATATAAATAGGAAACAGAAAAGAAATGTACAGTTAACACCCATTTTCGGCCCACAATCTTTTTCATGGAAATCCCAGTCATATGAGTCGAGACCATGCATACTACGTTCACGGTATGAATTTGAAGCCAAAATATTTTTGTGCAGATTTTAGATTAGGTCTTTCCCTGTCCATAATGCTAAATTGAGGAGGTAAAATAGAAATAGAAATAGGAAACAGAAGAGAAATGTACAGTGATCACCCATTTTCGGCCCACAATCTTTTTCATGGAAATCCCAGTCATATGAGTCGAGTCCATGCATGCTACGATCACGCCTTGAATTTGAAGGCAAAATATTTTTGTGCAGATCTTAGATTACGTCTTTCCCTGTCCATAATG